>CM067354.1:2933592-2984817 GCA_034190875.2 Urechis unicinctus
GTTTTGCTAGCATAGCTCTTGCAGATAAATGCACACTATGCCAAACACCATTGCGTTGGAACCTATCTACTGAATTGCCGTGTAGTTGATGGCAATCTGGTGAGGCGGGTCAATTCCATAACTGTAGTTTGTTTTTATCTCAGAATCGGTTTGAATTATGAGTCTATTAATATGCAGTAAATAATCATCTTGTCGACTGCCACATAGCGTTGCGCACCACCCAGCAGGTAAATCATCTCACATGGCCATTCAGAACTTAATGTTTTATGCTATCGTCAATATGAAATATGTTGTTTTTAATTGTCTTTAACCTTACACATTCGTCCAAGAGTTTAAAACCGACCGTTACTCATACACAGTGTTCGACCAGCTACCTGTTTAGACCTTATTGTCTATTGTCTTTAACCTTGGACATAAATTGTACAACCTACAGCTAATGGCCTTGACATTACACCATGTACCTGTTCTGGACAAGGTGTCCATTGCCTTAAACCCTCGACTTGCGTACTACAGACAGTTATTGTCCACCTGCAGTGTACCAGGTACCCTCATCGACCCATGCCTCAAACCTGTTGCACCAACAGCTACTGACATCCAACGTTATGCCAGTTACCTGTTCATAACTGATTGTCTATTGCCTTACACCTGTGACATAACGTGTACAACCGATAACTGTTGACACCCTGCCATATGCCAGGCACCTGTTCAGGTCTCATTGTCCATTGGCTCAAACTTTTGTGCTGCCGACGGCCACTGATTCTAACCCTACACCAATAACCTGTTCATTCCTCACTGTCCATTGTCTTATACCTTTGCCTCACTTGCCGAACCGACAGCTACTATCACTCAGTCGTATTCTTGGTGCCTGTTCAGACCTGATCGTCCATTACGTTTAGCCTTTGACATTAAGTCTAACATACAGCTGTTGACCCCCGATGCTACACCAGGCAGCTGTTCAGGTCTCAGTGTCCAGTACCTCAAACTGCATTCATTGGAGTGTGATTTTTCAACTCAGATTGTTCTCCACAAATATACATCGCAATTCTTAATATGATATAGAACGTTTATGGCTTGTGAAAATAATCCGTGGGCTCGTTTACTCTCGATTCCGTGTTAAACATAGCTTGGGATGGGCACTTTTTGCTCCAATGTATTAGGAGACATATATTCAACGGGTGCGTTGGAAGGCTTCACTTCGTTGGTAAATGATTACCCTACTTGGCATTAGTCTAATAGGAAAAGTGTTGCTAAGCCGTCACCAGATTTTACTGATAATAGACCTTCCCTAGGCATTAATCATCGAATAGTGCGTCAGTCATGTCACATATCAAAGATTGAATAAACAAGTGCTATGTTAATCGTTATTGAACTACATCTAGTTTTGTCACGATGTTGATATGTCCCTCTATAAAGGACGCGGCCATGCGACGTACATATATCATGCAGTAACCGCAAACAGTTAACTCTTTGCAATCAATAACTTCTAATCTTATGCATCAAGGGTTGTTCTCGCAAGGTGCTCTGATATGACATAACTCATTGTCTTTGTCCCTAATGTGGAACACATACTGCCCTTTCAACCGCTAATTGAAAATGGCAACGGCACCCACAAAATATTATAGGCGCAGATTGGCACGAGGAATCCGCATGTTGCGCTTACCACAGCATGTTAATATTTATAGATGAGTTGGCACATTTGTTTTTGATATTCGTTTTTTGTGGGAGAAAGATTGACCAATAGGCATGCAAAATATCAAACAAGACTTGCACAAATAAACAAGGTTATATGGGTAGGGCGGACGTTAACTGGAGGTACTGGTGACAGGATGTGATATGGTTAGATTGTACGCATACGGAGCTTTAGGTATTACGTAGCTGGGGTATGCAACGCTTAGCAATAGATATAATGTCATCATGTCAAATAACCAAAATGGTATATATAATATGTTTGAATTTGAGATAGATATAAAAATCATTATACGCTACATAACTGTTTTCATTGGAAGTTCTGTAGTTTTGTGCATAATGCATCGATCAAACATACAGCCTGCTTTTCATTATAATCATCCTTAAGGCGATACTTAGTCTACACATATGTGGCCATAATTCCAACCACGCCCGCATTAAGAAAAACGAAACATCTCTAAGCAGACTTGTTGGGCTGCCATCTATTAATAACATTCCGATAGTCTTTATTCAGCATGTCATATTTCCGAAATGTCAATCCAACTAAGACAGTTTGCAGCTGCTTACGGTGTGGATCGTATTACCCAGGGCAGGGAAGATTTCAAAAGATAAAACAAGAACTTATATAAGACTTCTACACGTGTGCGATTCTTTAATTCCAGAATGTAAGTTATATACGATCCATTCCTGACACAATCTCCGAAACATATTCTACAGTTACCGCATCATACGCATTACATCCATCGCTCTTAAAGAAGATTACGTGGCCCATCCGACACATTTCCAAAGCTTCATTTGGGTTGTATTGATATTTTCGCTAAGTTAATGACTGAACGAATATAAGCATTTTGCATAGCAGGTGGTTTGAATACAGCTACCGCATTAACTGTTTTTAACGGATAAGTAAAGCTTTAATCTTTTTTTTAATTGTTCAACAAAGAAGTTGTATCGTTCACAAGTGCCTGAGATGATTTCGCTTTGATGTTATATTCAGTAGAATCGAATACAGTTCGACCATTTAAAATGGCGCAATCTGCAGTATTTTACGAATGAGGCCTATTACTTTCTGATCTGTTTCATTACTAAATTTTCATTAAAGGCGTCGGAGGTTTATTTACTTGCCCCGGGGCCTGCATAAGTACTGCCACAAAACCCAATTGACCAGCCATTGCGGTCAAATAACTATTCCGCCATGTGATACGCGCCACTCAGTCTCGCACCCATCGTGCTCACGACGTTTTGTGGCATCATGATATGTGGCGTTTTAGCAATCGATCAACATATATCTTTGTATTTGGTTCCCATTATCTCCCGCTTAGGCATCAGAAAACTCTGCAGCTAGCGATTCGTTCTAGTGAAAGACTTCAATTACTCCATGGTCCCTGCTTATATGTCACACTGTATGCATGATAATTCTATATTATCTTGGCTCTGGTATCAACATCATGATGTTCGTTGTGCGGCTCTGTTGACCTGACGCATCAAGCAGCCCTATATTAACCATGTTGTCTTTTTGTTAAAATAGCATATTTGTTTAGTTTTTACCTGAGAATAAGTGTTAGATAAAATATCGTGACTCCTGACTTGGTTTGTCCGTTTGATATGTGTTAACTTCGTCCCCAGGCCCTCTCAACCAACTTACAAACCCGGCCCGCGTCGCACAAACAAGCAGTTGAACGCAGGGCCTTAGGTACGGGGGTTTACTTATCTAGCCACATACTGATAGTGTGAGTATGAAAAGTATTGCTAACAAATCGTCGACCAGGCTCCCGTCCCACGTGTGACTCAAAAGCTACATATCATAAACGACCTTCATCAATCACGCTTAACATCAGGTTTGCTGTTCTATGTCTAGTTGCGGCCGCACATTGGTAATTATGTTGATTAAAAAAGAAGAGCATACACACGTGTACTGATGTGCCCGATAAATTCATACCTTCCTTATTGAATATTTGTTCATTCAAATGGTCACTCCTACTTGGATAGAGTTGGAGTAGAAGATATTGGTTGTTTATACATGTATTGGTATGGGTTTGCGCGTTTTGATTACACCCCCATTGTTCGCCAATATCTAACGGATATGTCATCCACGGAAATGGGTGCCGAACTTCAGTCTTTGCTGCCAGTCTAATCTGCCATTCAATCTATCTGCCCGTTACTTATCACTTTTGATGTCGCATTACAGGAGAGTCTTTTCTGTGTGTGTTCAATAGACTGCAGCAGTTTCTGGCACAATGTGAAGCATTCTGGTCAGTGTAGTTTGCCTGTGCCTGAGTACCAATATTTCCTTAATGCCATGGCTCAATAGGCCATGAATAGCATTATACATCATTGCTACGACGTTTTCAGTATCTGCTACATAACATAAGTCCACAATCAATAGTCTACTACTGCTTTTGCGGGCCGCCCACGTTTCTTTAAAACGATTACAGTTCACTTTGTTTACTTGAATTATCACCTACTGCCACTGAATCACAGTCTGACGACCAATCAAGTATTCCGCATGGTACCTCGCTCAGCCTAGCAGTATATCCTACTTGCACAGTATGACATCGCCTCATGTTATCTATCCTAATTGTCAAGTGCACCTGGCCATTTGTAAGCAAGCATTGCTAATTCTTGGCTCGATTATCTTAGCATCCATCTCTATATAAAAGTAGATTTATGAAAGAAGCGTCACAAACTGTGGCCCCATCATCCGTGACAGTTACATTTTAGGCTATGGTTATTTGCATTAAGACCTCACATTTGTTAAATCACCTTATGTCTCGAATTATCATTTTATTAAGAACAACAATAATAGCCGTAACAAGTGTCTGAGTTGACCAACCATTAACAGTAATCAATGTAAACAGATAGTCAGAAGCTATCCCGATTGTAGGTTGTTGTGTATGGGCAAGACAATGTCAAACAGGAACACATTATTGTCGCTTATTCTTCGGCTCCAACCTAATGGCTCAACATTATGTTCAGAATCTTGTTGATCTATTGTTAACATTCACAGACAAATAAATACCATATTATTGTACAATTGGATCCCGAACACAGGATAACACTTTTCTGTAGTTGTAGCTTATATCACTGTTCAATGTGTTTACATATTGGGTTCATTTTTCTTCAGCCGAACAGTGAAATAATGCTTCGCCTAAATGGAAAGAGACATTTACGTCGATTTTGCCATCAACTGTTTTTGCGACGATAATAGATAAGAACAAATGCATTGATATTTGTAATTAGACAACAACCTTAGGTCAACACGGATGTAAAACCACAGAGTTAGAGCATTTAGTCATAATATGGGGGCGGCAAGAGTTACATAGTGTATAATCCTCGCTGGGGAAAATATAATCACTATAAATGTGTTTGCCGTGCTATTATAGTTAATTATTGTTTTGTGAAAAGCCGTAGGATCTCGATGCACTACCGATATGTTGATATTATTCCTGCCTTATCAGAAGCTCGGATATATAGCAGAGGGAAATATTGGTGGATGAAAGAGACGTTTAGCGCATCTCTGCAACACATGGTTTATTTCAAGCCAAATAAAAACTAAAACGCCAAACTAAATGCTTTTGAGATACTGTAGGCAGTACTAAAAATCAAATACCCCCACTTCTGTGGCACACTACGTGATAATGGATGGAAGAGATATTTGTTAAGTTCATGTATCTGCGGATCAAGACACCATATCATCCCGTTGTAAGTCGTATTAGGACAATTCTTTTTCAACATTGCTGTTGCGTTGCATTGATATTTGATAGTAGTTTTTAATCTTAATTTGTTAGCATCATGGTTTGTTAAGCTGTTCGATTCATCCACAATCTTCATGTACACTACATTTGCTAGCCTTAACCTTTGTGAGGTGATGTCTCCACCTTTACAGAGGTTA
This sequence comes from Urechis unicinctus, assembly GCA_034190875.2. Taxonomy (NCBI): domain Eukaryota; kingdom Metazoa; phylum Annelida; class Polychaeta; order Xenopneusta; family Urechidae; genus Urechis; species Urechis unicinctus. Next base: position 2,939,168 of record CM067354.1, read on the forward strand.
CCTACAGCTGTAAATGCTAGACGAGAATCTGTGAAATTGAATGATTGGTCAAACAGATGTGTAGATGTGTACTGAAATGCTTAAAACCGATAATTTCAAGGGCATTAGGGTCCCCAAATATTAAATGCAACTAAATCAATGAAGTGAGCCTTGATTGCCAGTAGTTCATTAATACAAACAAATGTGTGCCTTGGCCACCCTGTTTCGTAGCATCGTCTACTTCCTTGATTGAGTGCTGAAGACAAAAAATAATTTTTTCTTCATAATAACTCCTGATGGTGACCCAAACTTAAGGTACCGGGCGAAACAAGACTGCTGTATATCGTCCATCAAACAAGAAATTCCCTAAACAATCTTCCATATCAGAAGCACGTCTACAACGACTGCCATACTAATTTTGAACATGATGACAATAAATTAGAGCTGGTGGCTGGTTTTCTAGCATGGCTGTTTATGCGAAGCCCTGGAGGAAAGTATTGACGATCTCCTTGAGCTTAGCGTCTGGGCTAATGTGATCCTCTGTACGGATGGTGTCAAGAAGAGCCTGGTGAGAGCCTCGAACATGGGTGAGGAACTCACCTGACGTTAATTTGATTTTTATATAAATGTGTACTGAAATGCTTAAAACCGATAATTTCAAGGGCATTGTGGCCCCCAAACATTAGAAGCAACTCAATCAACGAAGCGAGCCTTGATAGCCAGTAGTTCATTAATGCAAACAAATGTGTGCCTTGGCCACCCTGTTTCGTAGCATCGTCTACTTCCTTGATTGAGTGCTGAAGACAGCCCTGAGCTACAAATCAGCCACAAATCAATGAGATATGACAAAGCGACTGCTTGATTGTTTGGGATTGCTGGACCATTGTCGTCATTAATTTGTTTTGAAAATTTTTTCTCTGTCATGTTGTCTCTCACCCACGTTTCTTCCTCAAATTTAATACTTTGTTAACGGAGAATTTTTAATGTACGGTCGATCTGATATTTTATCAAATACGAAAGAAGTGCCTAACAATCGGTGAATTATATAGAATATTGCCTACTGTGTGCAATATCGAACTTGAAGTGGTCATGGTTTCATTCCTACATCAAGCGATCTTTTCCTCTCGAAGGGTGATGAGCCGATGTATATTATCGTAATTGCCTTGAGGGCTTTACTGCTAGTATAAAACGTGCCATGAATATATCAATAGCCTGTCATTAAATGTAGTGTCAACTGCGGCCAAGTACCGTTACGACGTGTTGAATTAAGATTTGATTGATTGTTCGTATGTTTTGTTATTGTAGTGAGGTTCTACCGTTCACAACAGTATACGGTCTAACCTATCTGCATTAGCAGAATGGATTGTTATTATTTGCGCAATATAAATGGTACATTGTTTAACTGTACATTGGTGAAGTTATCTCTTATAGTTATCGAGAGCTTGTAGACTCTTCACATCTATCTGAAATCATCTGATTTATTCCGGCAATGTATATCGATGCCTACTTATCTTCCCTATCAAATGTTGCAACAAAGCGATTATTGTGTGGGATTGTATGAACCATGTCCTCCCTCTAAAAAGCAAGAAAATAGCGTTTCATGGCAAATAGCTTACAATGTAGAGCGCTATTCTTGTAAAATCACTACCAGATTTGGCAAGAATGCGTTAGCTTCACTAATTGCTTTTGACCTCATTTATCAGACAACATTTCATTCTCCACAAATGTGCATCCAAATACTTTATATGATATCGAACGTTTATGGCTTGAAAACATAATCAGCGCGCCCGTTCACTGTCCATTCCGTGTTAAACATAACTTGCGATGGGCATTTGTATCTCCCATGTATTAGGAGATATATAATTAACGGTTGCGTTGGAAGGTTTCTCTTCGCTGGTTAATGATTACCATCAGCCAATCACACAATAAATTAAAATACCGCCCAAACAATGCAGTATTAAAAACAAAATTGATATTTCTGAGATTTATTGACAATAATCTCCCAAAGCCTATATTGCATATCAAACCCATTTCCCCGGCGTAAACACCAATGTTGCAGAATATATACAGCTTACTATTGTTGTGTTTGCTCTGCATCCTGAGCAATTTCCACGCACAAAAGAAGACCACTTTCTTATGTATTTTGAATATGCTCTTTTATTCTGAATCAAATATCCAAGAAGCTCCCCTTGCCCATTCCCATCCTATACAGCGATGAATGGTGCTAGTTTTGGCGTAAATACTATTGAACTTGACCAATATTCTCGGATTTGCTCCACACAAGCAATACATAAAACTTTACTGCACAGACACGTAATTAGTGTCAAATACAGCACCCTCTCCATTATTAGATATCTTTAGGCGACGCCTCAAAACTACAGAAATCAGGAGCACAATTAAATGTATTATAATTTCTGAAGTAAACCTAATGTTAAAAATGTATTCTCGCATTATTGATTTTTATATATATATATATATATATATATATATATATATATATATATATATATATATATATATATATATATATATATATATATATATATAGAGATATATATATATATATATTACATATATATATATTTATATATATATATATGTATATATATATATATATATATATATTTACATATATATGTATATACATATATATATATATATATATATATATATATATATATATATATATATATATATATATATATATATATATATATATATCAGAGAGATGATACAACAAACAACTCGTGTGATTTATTGCGCGAGTAACATTTGTTCGATGTGCCCGTTAGAGAAAGGACACATCTCGCTAATGATAATCCGTGTGATTTTTCCATTTACTGAAATTCTCTCTTTGCATCAATTATGACTGACGTCAATTTCGGCATTCAGCAGATACTTATCATAGCCCAATAAAGGAGAGAACAGCATCGGTGGTAGTCCAATTAAGGAGAGAACAGCATCGGTGGTTGTCCAATAAAGGAGAGAACAGCATCGGTGGTAGTCCAATTAAGGAGAGAACAGCATCGGTGGTAGTCCAATTAAGGAGAGAACAGCATCGGTGGTTGTCCAATAAAGGAGAGAACAGCATCGGTGGTAGTCCAATTAAGGAGAGAACAGCATCGGTGGTAGTCCAATTAAGTGAGGCGTGAGCATGATCACTCCTAATTCATAGTAACGCACTCTCAATGCCGGGGTCAGCCGATGTGCATATTGAAGTTGATCACAACACATGTATCGTAAATAGATCTAGCTCCATCAGATATCCTTTGTCAGGGCGCAGAGGTTGGGGCTGGACCACCACTGGGAGGATAGTCCGGCTCAATAGCATTGTACCATAAATCGAAACCTAAGCAAGTAGCTTTTGACATGCAGTGTGCACCATTATGTTATCGTAAGCATGTGCGTTCAGTATACATTATATTGTGCATATCCTGATATTGTGGTTATTTCCACTCTAGTATCTGTCATACACTTTATGGACAAAGTCGACATATGCCCCTTGCATTAGCGACTAAACTGTCTTTGTATTCACACTCCTCAAGCGTGCCAACATCATATATTTTATCTTCATCTGTGTACTATCTGTGACCCGAAATCCTACTCGACGGGGTCATATTTTATAAGCAATTAGGGGATGCAGATACTTCAAGTTATGAGTGAATCGTGCCTGTATTCTCGGATTGCCAGCCAAAGCATTTATCTAAAGACGAAATCATGATAGCAACAATTTAAAGTACCATGGGTGGTTTCGATTTCTCAGACATCACCCAGATAAATGAATACTGTTTATATTTGAGATTGTTGGCGACATGGTCCTAGTTGATGACGCCATCCTGTATGATCACATGTACTTGGTTGGTGACGTGTAGTTTGTTGGTTACGTTGTTCAGGATGATAATGTGGTCCAAGCAGATGAAGTGGTCTTGGTGTATGACATGGTTCTGGGTGATGAAGTTGTCAAGGTTGATGAGGTTGTCAGTGTTGATGACATAGTCAAGGATGATGACGTAGTCCAGGTTGATGGCGCAGTCAAGGTTGATGACACATTCCTGTATGATGCTTAAGCGCCTTGCTTAGCAACCCATGTGATCAATGACTACCATGGTGCCATTGCACATCGTAAAATTGACATTTTACTTAAACTAAAATTTGAGAAAATAAATTAGCCAAAATAAGCTTCCGGACTATTTAGTGGCTCCATCGAACGCAAATAAATAAAATGCCTTTGTGGAGTTTTCAGAGTACAATACTATTAAAATACCCCATACAAATAGATATGCTGACGTCATATTACGATATATCTAACTTGCAAGATATATCTACCTTTCAATTTCTTTATAATACTCAACGTCTAAACGTCATTGGCCTGATGGGTAAGGATAAATGCCATTAGTTGTTCCTTGTGCCAGTGTGCTCTATTACTTAGTTACTTAGACAACCGAGTGCATTTTTATCTGATAGATCTTTCTAAACTCTTTGTCGAGATTTACAGTAACCGCTGAAGAGACGTTTGAGAACCAACTCTAGGGCAAAACCACTGCAGTCTAACGGCGAACGCAATGGCCATGTGCTGTCGTCAATATCGATGATGCAGTTTCAGTGCAGTTCAGCGCAGTCCAATTCTTATTTATGTATCAACAACACCCCAACCAATATTTCTAAAGCACAACAGTTTGTAAATACTAGTGACATCAAATTTACCTCATCGTAACCTAACGAAAGATGCGGGCAATTTTGTTGAGTGATAACTGCTAATTACAGTGGTCGGCGGCCTTAACTATGCATATATTGTCATGGCGTTGACACCAGTCGACCTGCATCCATGTCATCAAACAGCTGGTGTGTCACCAGTCACTGCAAGATTTGCAATTGTATTGCGTTGCTTGCAGGACGATTTGATTAATAGGGAGGTCATATATCCGTTTTTACCATGACGTTTTTACCATTAAATGGTTTATTCATTCACAGATCTTGACCATATGTTCCACATTTTCATGCACGTCACTTGACTATAATCATTACCACATTTTAAGAGCAAACAGGAGAGGAGTTAGAAGGGTGCTCGAACGTATCCGGACCTTATGTGTGGATATTGTTCAGCGTTAATAGAATGGCTGAATAACGGAAGGGTTAATAAACCCATTCATGTTGAAAATACTGTTGATTGCCAATTACCCTAGTCAAAATGAACCTCATTCCCACCAGGTAACTCATCAAATGCGACAGCAATAGAAGCCTCAGACCTGGCGACATTCCAACAGCATTGAAGCTGACATATTACACCCATAAACTGGCGTCCATAGCAGTGACGAAGAATAAATTCTATTAGAACGAGTCGTTGTTATTGGCACAAATACTTATATAATTCGCTTTATGAACGCTCTACTAAGTGCTTAAGCTGGTGAACATTATTGCCACGCATTTTCCCTCATCTCGCATCAAATTGAATGTGAAAGGATATTCCTGTAATTCTTGTAGAGTGAATGCAGTATATAACCTTGGTTAACACTGACCGAGAGTAAATTAAACAAGCCTTCGAGAATGCTATCATATCAGCGTCTTGGGTAGTTTGAATAAAGGTGATAAATTATAATAATATACATACATCTCGTTGGTGCGAGACTTCTTAAACTTATGTCTTCATGCTGAATTTGATACTGTCTTTGTGTTTGATAGCAATACGATACATCAGGTGGCCATCAAATGTCAAGGCAAATAAAATGGCGTCGATATCCAGGCGACAATATTCATGACGTAACATGTCAGAACCTGCCGTTAGAAAGGCTAATATACATACTCAATAAGTGTTAATCAAATGTTTTATCAAACGGATCAAGCAAGGAAATCAAAAAAGGAGGACTGCCATTCGTTGGCCCAATACAACTGTGCGTGTCTGTGAAGCCTCACGCAACTCGATACAATCCACACGGAAACCTTATGGGGCTAGCGTGAATATATTAGGCATACCTTCGAACTATGTGTATTGCTTTGGTGATGGAAAACGCAAATATTCCAAATTCAGAACAACTGCATTATTATGCATTTTTGACCGCGTGCTTCTTAACCATTGGGTTCAATGTCGAATGTTTAATGTGCAAATAATTTCCCAAGGCGGTAGCTGGGTACAAGTGCACCCATTCTTGCACCTCGTGGGCAGATCATGATCCATGTATAACCCATTATTGTTTAGTATATCGGTTAGCATAGATGCACATAGCCCTACAGGTCGTCTGCCTAGATGTTCTACGATGTTCCATTACAACGCAATGCACCAAACCTGTGTAATGATTCCTTACATCGCCCTGTAGTTTACATTCAATTCAATGTATTAAGTGAGGACTTAAATAGAACCACTTGTGGATAAGGGTGTAACTGCTCCATTAACGTAATTGCTTGATGTTAGATGCGGCTCTAACATGACCAGGCAAAAATATCCTTTCTTCGGCTCATGTAATTTGTGTGGGTGGAATTCACATTGTATAACACGCTGTTAGGCTGCTGACTCGGATAGCCTAACAGTCATCATGACATCACTGCATGCAGTCAATAGAACTGTACTCAATATGCATGATTAATACCTGCCTATTGGAAGTTGCATGAATCGGACTGTGATATTACACAGTGATTGTTGGATGACCATTACTATTCACATTTAACAAGATTTGTATGTGATAAAATAAACTTCTCGCATATCTGCACATGTATGTATTTGTAATTTGTGATGGTTTATGTAGGACCATTATCATTATCATGTAAAAGGACAAAGCTATGATAAATTGGGGGCAACTTGTATGCCGTGTCACAGACATGTAACCCACGATGAAAAACCTCCCCAACTGCCTCGTTTCACCAGAAAGCCACTAAAATCATGACATATATTAAATACCCAATCCGAATGTACAATCATCCTTCACGTCATTAAATTGCTGCTGAAATATGATGAGACAATCTTGCAAAAGACACATTTCTTCCTAGGCTACATGCACAATGTTCGCTGCTGTGGTAGGCAAACAAGTTTTAAAACATCCTAGTTAGCCTTGCGCATGTTTTTCAGTCCTTCTAAATAAGACATCTTGTAGACAGATGCAAGAACGACGGTATGAACTAACTGTTCTATACCGACGAAAACGCGCTTGTCATTGAGTGTGACGGAGGGAGCAAAAACACCGCAACGATTCGATGTTTGGTAAAAAGGCAATCGTCATTATGGTGTCTTGTGATTGATCCTCAGATTGCTATTTCTACATAACGATAAATGGTGAGCAGGATGTTAAGTGAATGAAGCCAGCATATATAATGGCGTCCTGTAAGCACACTATGACTTTCAAGACGGACATTGTTACCAATCGATAATATATGTTACTATTGTATTGTGAAATACGTTGACTTTCTCCAAGCCTCAGACAGTACAATGATGTGATATTCAAATGCGGTTCTTCTAATGAGTATATCTAACGCCAATTGCACAACCACCCTAACTATTTTATAACAGACGGGTCTGATTTTGCAAATACAATTACGTTGAAGAACAACATATTTATATGGACTCCATTGAATGAATCATTCGCCATATTCACATCGGAATAAATAGGACGTGGCGAGGAGGTTATATTACTTCTATTGGTAATGCAGCCGTTGGATAGAGTTGGGTAATGATCGTGGCAATGAAAATAAAAGAAGGCAATGGAGTGTTGACTGAACTTGGGCATTCCCGCTGTTTGTGGGTCGATAGTGAGGAGGTATACGAAAGGCCACTGCTTGTCGCCTTAGTAGAGAAAGTGACAACCTCAAATGGAATGGAAGCTTAGCAAGGACAGCATTGTAAATCACAAGCTGAGGAGCAGAAGGGTAATTTACTCTCTGACGGCAGACGAAATTGCATAAAATATTCAATTACGCTAAAAAAACCAATTAAAGTACTGCCACTCTCATTGGCAACCTGAACAATTTAACATTTAAATGTTGTACAGTTGTCAATGATCCGAGAGATGGCATTTTGTATCAATCACAAATGATATAGTCTCAAAAGACCATCAAGTTTACTATTTAATGTGATAGTACTGATCATTGTATTTCATATTTTTAATGACTAGTAATTAATGATTATCGTGTAAACTGTCGGGTCTTGGCACTTGCAAGAGTCAGCATGGCAACACAATTTACTCCGGGTATTACGAATATTTTGAATGGCTTTATTGTGCTCGAAATTGTAGGTTCTGACGAGTAAACAAGTGAACACGGGATTAGGCCGAACGGAAACCAAAACCCTTTATTGATTAGATAATATGATGGAACAGGGAAGAGATTTAACCTTGCCATTTAGCATTCAGCCGGAGGAGTATATCTATGTCCTGCTCGGCGTCTCGTTCTTAACTAGCCTCGCTTCACACAAGACGCGTCCGACAATAACTGCGGCTAAAGGTCATAATCGGGGACGCCGATCAGGACGCGCGATAAAATGACATCGCTTAACGCACGACGCACGCTTAATTAAATTGCCACACGGCAGGTTGTAGGTAACGTCAGTTAGTACAAGCAAATGTTCATGGTACATTAATGAACCTTACACAGGGACACCTGCTCTCAAATAAGCGCTAATAATCTGAATGCGTGCAGTAATTGTACACAAACAGGATTAGATATTATTAACCATGAAGGACCGAGGAATGTACTTTGCTATTGTTGATTGCGATGTGTGATGTTTTAATCAGAGCGTCGACGCGATAGGTGTGTAACTAGCTTTAACCCTCGGACGAGGACGCAATGTTGATTTCATTGTGGGAACCGGAAATTGTATTCTACTGAATCAGATGCTAACACCCTAGGATAGCACTTCACCATCAGCAGATAATATAGCTACTAGCAAACCATGGGCAGATATCCCACTTAAGGCGGTCGTGGTAGAATTCATGCATCCCATCGTGTAAGTTCATTTCCTCTCTGAGGACGTTTGGGGATATACTTTATATTTATTGTTTGATATATTATGGTGAGGGAATATGCTTACTAATGATCAAACAAAACACATCACGGAAGAATAACCACATATGCTAGACGGGACAGCAGCTAATTTGTACATGGACCTTATATTTCCTAGCAAGTGCATTTGACTGTTCTGGTAACTTGCCTCATAGCTCATCGCTGTTACTTGAAAACGCCATATATTAATGATTTCATGTTTATTTGGGACCTGAAAACATTAAATAATATAATTCCTCATTATCTTGATATGCGCCGTTGAAATGCTGTCCATCCAAATCAGTGATATGTACAGACTTCAGCACTTTACCATGCCCGTACTCGCTGAGAAACTGTTGTCATTTCTTTACCATTAAAGATCTGCAAATCGTTGCATGGTTTTCATTATTCGAAGATATGGTTATTATTTTACTCCTATACAGAAGCAAGTTAGTCTATTTTCCTTCCTTCAAGAGAGTGTATTATCAAATGCAGCGCTATATGGTGTTCGAAAGTTTATGATAACTTAAAACGTATAAAAACCTCTGTGAGCAGCTATAACTCACGAGTCGTGCGTGCGTCAAGCTGTGATATAGGTCTCAGTAGATATGTAATGTATATATTTTGCCCTGACAAAGGGAGTACTCTTCAACAGTGGAATGGGGAGAATCAATAGATTGCTATGAATATGAAATATAGCTGGGATAATTCAGCGACAATGTGGATCTTTTAGCTAATTGAGGCATTTATCTGCCGCCGTTTGGCTCTACTCAGGGGGTTTTCGTGCCCTTTCTACTAACGGGCGTACGCGTATATTGGATTCTTTTCAATGAATTGGCTGTTATTGTTTTTAGGAAAATATAAAACTCTTTTGATAATAAAGGTTCACTTGTCTTAGTTGATAAATGCGCTGTTGAATTGCTGTGTCAACCAATATGAAAATGATTGTGATAAAGGTTTAACATTTCAAACAGGTCCTATCTCAGGAAGGACAAGTGTTTAATATTAAGGGCATTATTTGCAGATTTAATTGTTATTCATAGTTTATAAGAATTCACAAAAAACTTTTTATTAGTAGCGATCGGCTAACTAAGCAAACTCAACGCCTATGAAGGCTCAGCCCATTTTCACCTTTGTAGGTATTGTAGCATCTAGCTTCTTGCATTTGAAATCTTGTCACACCACAACACGATGTTCATTGATTGATTAAGCAGCAACCCACCAAATATGTATTCATACGTATATACATATATGTCGACAGCTTAAGAATTGCCTGCTGACCTCCGGTTTATTATAGCGCACGCATTAATTCGATGGTAAAGGATTATTTCGACACCTTAATTTTTCAAGTTTAAAGTTTAGAGAATCTGGAAATCGGCTCCGTATGTGCACTGATATTGACTATTGACAGGTAATGGTAAACAGAGCCACAAATTTGATGATTTGTCTAACTGTTATGGTCTGATTGATGACGTAGTCCTTGTTGATGGCGTGGTCCTGATTGATGACGTAGTCCTAGCTGATGGCGTGGTCCAGATTGTTGACGTGATCCTGATTGATGACGTTGTCCTAGTTGTTGACGTGATCCTGATTGATGACGTTGTCCTAGTTGATGGCGTGATCCTGATTGATGACGTAGTCCTAGCTAGAGGCGTGGTCCAGATTGATGAGTTGATCCTGATTGATGACGTTGTCCTAGTTGATGGCCTGATCCTGATTGATGACGTAGTCGTAGCTGATGTCGCGGTCCTAATTGATGACGCTGCCCTGGCTTACGACGTTGACCTTGTTGATCGACCGAAACCAATACCCAACCAGTATGGCGACATTCAAACAGCATTTAAAGGATATCATTACGCCCATGATATATTATCGGATGCCACGCTGCACGGTACCGTTCCATAACAAATAGAGATGGATTGTCGCGAGCTCTTTGCATTTAAAATCTTGTCACGTCCCAACCCGATTTGGTTGCAACCAACTAAATATGTATCTGTACATATTTTCAAAAGTTCATTCGTATAAATTTATGTTTTGTCCAATTGTTCCAAATGCTCATTTCTTTTGTTGCATAAATATGGTCAACTGTGCTTCCCTGCCAGTCGTTTAGTATAATGTTTGAATTAAAGTCTCTCCCTGAATCAAATCTAGATAGATTTGCATGCGGCAGACCGCTCACCATGATTGTTTCATTGTTAACTGGGTCAGATTATAATCTTTGTTAAAATGCCATTTATTTATCACCGCCAATAAATATTTCAGCCCCTGTAGTAAACCAACATGATATTATTCCCTGTGAGTCAGTGACTACCTTATCGTATGTAGTAAATTATACACAATGCACCTCTATTATCATTTCTTTTATCAAAGACCTGTATGTCATGTTCATGTTAAGGCCTTCAATAATTTTGCCTACGAAGGTATGCAGTGTTTTTGCTTTTTATACTATGCGTCATCTTAAACAATGGTGTATCGTGCCAGTTGGTGGATGCAGGCATCAAAAAGCAATGAGCCCACATTTGTATTCATGCCTTAGAATTATAGCTTTATTAACTTCTTACATGGGTTAAATGCACTTACTGAAACCCACAGATGGAGCAATTTTTTACTAGTGCTGAGGAACTGTTTGGACCTTAATGGCACGTACGCCATCCGGCGACTTCGTGATTTTAATGGGACTGAAATAGATATTCTACTCCTGACTACTGTGGACAGACGTGTTATTAATTATCAATAACTTTGATGTCATTGAAATTCCATTACTTGGTATGAAATAAGTGCATATTTGATAGAACAGCAATTTCAAAAGCAATTTGTATCTGTATCTGTATTGTCGTATGCAAGCAATAAATACTACGAGAACTGGAGGAAAAGAAGGCGCTCAAATGGCACACCACCTATGCTTGATAGTCCATTGACAAGCCCAATATTCCTGCATGCATCATACTTATCTAAGCCAGAATATATTATTGTTATATCTTACGCAGGAAAGAAGCTCTCTGGACGAGGTCATGTGACACAATAGTTGTAATAATAGGAGGTCCCAAGACAGCCATGCTGCTCTCACTGTTCTGTGAACCACTCACCTCGGTGATTAGATCCAAGTATGGCGACTAACCCATCAGGCCCAAGGCACGTGCCATTGTTTATATGCGACCTTCAATGCATATAACATTACCCCTATTCTTTATAGGCAGACATTTATCAGCTCTTTCTTTTTAGCAGAGAATCCTTATCTGCCAGATATCATAGTAAATTATCAAATATATAATGTTACACAAAAGCGGAAGCTCCAATCACAGTCCCTTACCCCAATAATATCGGTACTTCGGTCTCTATGGTCTTCTCAACTATAAATCCCACATACGCTAGCAACAACTGATGCCAATTGCGAATAAATGTCGTATTAGGAATGTAACCATCAGCACAGACACAAACGGTATTAATAATAACTCTTCTCAATTCTTAAATCATAATAATCCGGTATATGATATGATGCAATTGACCAACTACCAGCGCGCATGAATTATAATTATCGTGAGGGGCATTCAGAAAAAATATGGGATCCCAACGAAGCCATATTCATAGTTTGTAAATTATGATCTTGCAACACATCCGAGGCTCCGCTACTTACTAAAATTATGATTACATTACCGATCATGATCTATCAGCAAAGGACATGGGTCAGTATTAATGCGACGATAGAGGGCAATTATTGAAACTGAATAGCTGCAATAAATAAATTTGCCTATTTGCTAAATTGCAAAAAGTGCTGCTGATGTAATGCTGAGTTAGTTTTCTTTGATCAGGCCTGGTTATTTTCATACACGACACTTGGTCATATCTCTCTCGAAATTACCAAAGGCGCCACGTTAGTGTGTTTGTGTGCCATTAAACTTAATATCATAAAAACTTATGTCTCTCTTAAGGTCATAGTTTATTATTTTTATTTACATATGCCTCTGCTTCAGCACTATGCATTAATGACGATCGCTTTACATATATGTTGGCATAGCAGCACTAATATCATAACAAAACGGCTAATTGAAGGAGTGGTTGCGGATTCGTTATTTAGTGTACGACGTCAACAGTTAGTTATCTTAGTATGAATGTATTATCCATATCACAGCTCTGGTGATATTATAAAATATCTTTGTTTGCAGCGAATGATGTATCTGAAATATTAGACAATGACAGCAGAGCAGTCCTGAGCCACTATACGTGCTGGTGAAAACTACCACACGCTCCATGCAGAACGCTCTAGCACACCAGAGCATGCCTGATCAGTTTCTGGCAGTCGCCTATTTCGCTTATTCTGAGCTGAATACCATCGGTTTAACAATCGCATTATCTAATAAGAGCTGCTATGACCGGTATGCATAAACTAATCTCCTTGTCTGATCAATGACTGTCGAGCACCTATATCTATAGAGGTCACTGCGGTTCATTGGTTATGCATCGGAAATATATTCAGTGGAGTGCAGCATGGGTCATAATATGGCAGTCGTGTTCTGAGTATCACAGAATACCGCCGCAAGTTCGACCTTGTATTCGGCTGATGATTTCTGTCAGCGTTTCCATTGATATAATTTTATAATAACTTCAAAAAATACAGACTCACCGAGAAATCGTAAGTCTATACACTGCAATGCACGTAAAGTGTTCTGCGTAACTTGTACCATTGCACTACACGTCTAGTAATCGCTGTCCAGCAACATAACAAAGGAAGCTAATGAAGTCTTTTATTTTGCCATGCTTGGTGCAGTGTCACTTGATTGGTATTACGTGGAGATATCTGACTATATCATGAATACTTTATGAGTTTGTTTTTGCGTTGGTGTGAGTCAATTGTTGGGCAACATAATGGATTTATTGTGACAGCATAGTTATTCTGATTCAGGGAACAGCGTATGTACATTGTTATGGAAATGGGTGTTTCATGATATCATGCAACTACGCAGCATTTAACAGGAAACCGTCGATAAATATTGATCGTGTTATTGCGACTTTTTGGGCCTTAGATAAATATGACGGCTTATAATGAAATTGACCAACTGTACTACAGGGTGGCAATGTAGCCATTTGATTCAAATCTATTGTATTATACACGAAATCAGCCTAATGCAAACTGATTCATTGGAAATGGCACTTTAAAAAGTAAATGGAAAATCAAACTAAGCGGACTATGAAAGCGGCAAAGGATTATAGAGTAGAAGTATAATTAGAGTTAAAAACGAACAAATTATGTCTCTGACTCGATGAAGTAATTGGGACGTCAAATACCGAAAGCTGTGTCAATACCTTCTCTTAGAGCCTGAATAAATTCAGTACCATTTTCTATTGAAGCCCACATTACCTATGACATGTTTAGCTCGTAGAGCTCGTTAAGACAACCTGTTTATTACATAATCGTATATATTATTGGACATTACGTGGCAATATAAGTTATTGGATGATATTAATACCGTCCTCTGCTGGTTTACCACGTCATCGATATGTTGCAAACCGGACATGTGTACATAATCCGACATTCAACAGACTATAACTGCTTTTAGGGGTATTTCTACCAGAGCAACTAAATGATCACACGTGTCGATGCGTTATTCATGGTCTGATCTTTTACTGAAAAAGAAAAAAACCGGCTACGAACGATTAGTCTTTAACGAAAGAAAAGTCTGAAGCTAAAGCCAATAATCGGCAGTGCATTCGATACCCAGCACACTCCAATGCCGCTATTGTCGATCAAGTAACTGCTGCTGTTAATGGGTAAGGCTTATTAAGTTTAAGACAAACATAAGCTGTCCATTGACGGAAATATTGGCTCTGCTAATGTCGACGACATGTTCCAGTGTAGGCCTGTCGTGTAAGGTGGTCGTTCCGGTCGTATTTTTTATCCCAATTGCGTTATTCTCCCTCGTCTTCTGGCATTGTGTCCCAATTCAATACGATTATCCTTCTAGACGGGACCTGGTTATTATCATGAGAAGAGATTGTGTCAGCAGAATTCATTATTATTATGTATAATGGGTACTCGTGCACGACCGAAATACAACACATCCACACCATATCCTCACAAGGTTACTCAACTTTTTCTTTTCCAAAAACATGATAGCTATTACTATAACGACTTGACCAGTTCTGTCGATGACACACTATCATGCAGAAAATAGACCCTCCCATACTCGTTATGTCTTTGCCCTTTCTCTCTTCCTATCGCGCATGCATAGTTCCATAGTCAACAAAGTGGATACATCTGTTCTATTGAATCACGTGATAATTACACAGCACCACAAATCACAATACTTACGCCTTATTACCAAATCTAGTAAAAAGATATTTTGTGATATTGTCCGACTCCATGTCTGCAATGGAGGCAATAACAGGGTATAATTTCCGTGATGTCTTTATTCCAAATTTTTTTTTAAAATAAAAATTGACAGATCGTGGCAAATATATTTTGTTTGTATTGGTTCCGAGCCATGTCGATATTCCTGGCAATGAGAGAATAGTAAGAGCTGCCAAGGAAGCGCTCAACAAGAATGCGACCGAGGTCAAAATCCCCTTTACTGACTTTTAACCGCAGGTCGTCAAATTTATTAGACAGAAATGACCAGACCAGTGGGATAAATCTCTGCCAAACAACATACACTAAATTTAGCTGCATCTCTGGGAGTTGCCTCACAGCTGCAGAGACCGCTGTAGAGCGGATGTTATTCTTGCTCGTGCTCGTATTGGACATACCTATACAACTCATGCATTCCTGCCTAGGGATGAGCCTTAGTTTAAGAACTCTTCAGGTGAGGTGAATTATTCTGTAGATGACGTTTAACCGCCAACTATCTATCCAACATAACGTAACCATAACATCAACAATAATGCAATGCGGCTTACGGCTTCCAACTGGGGGATTCAAATAGAATGATACCTGTACCTCAGTGTGACCAAGTATTAAATGCTCCGAGATATCCACGGTTGGAATAATACGGACTGTGGAGATGGTTCTGTCCATGAGTTGATCTATTATTACTTGCTTTCTGCTTGAGCTCAGTCCACATGAAAACAATCACAGATACCTGCTTCAATATACGTTAATAATAAAGATCGACGCTCCATTAGATGACAACAGCACAAATGTGGTCATATCAGTATAGATGCTTAGTACCAAGGATATCAAATGTCAAGAATTTTTCTAATACGAGATCATTGCGCAAATCGATACCCTAAATCACATCAGCATTAAATACGACATAATATATCATCATCAACCGAAGTAGCCTAACCACAGAGCATACAAAAAAAATTGTGATTAACAATTAACTTATTGCTCTGATGCGAATGTGATGATGATGAAAAGAGATGGATGCAAGTGGGTCCTCTAGTGAGAACTACTTAATATGCCCTCACGGTACAACGCATAGCTCACGATTGAGTTAACGCATCGAAGAGAACGATCAGACGTTTTTCTCTCGCATAGTAGCATCGAAGAATCTTTCCCATTTACGAAGCGACAGTTAAAGCAATTAAGTTTTCCTAAGTTTTTATAAAATCTCCTGAGGTCTGGTACTAGTCCATTTATCGCTTAATCCTGTTTGTAAATAAGCATTAGACGAAGCCGTTATACAAGAGCTGATAATATAATTTCACGAGCACATTGTACGGCGTTGCCCTGGCGGAAAGGATCTATGTGAGTGCCAACCTTTATCTACGCTGTAATTCTTGCTGTTATCCTACTTCTAATCCCTCCTCTGACCCCGCCCCAATCATCGCATATCCCCACCCTAACAGCTTTTTGACACACCCGACTTAACTCTGCAGCGATTATTCCATTATCACCACGCAACTCCACCTCAAACCCCGCCGTGTCCGAGGTGATTTTGTGTCCTGTTACCCTTGAAACCGTCTTGTGTCTTATTTATGGAAACCATAACGTGTGATCTAATACTCGATATATTCGAGCTTTGGTTTTGAAAATGACTCCCTTACAAGCTTTAATATGGAGCCGTAGATATCCTGTTTCAAGTTTGTAATTGTTTTAGAGAAGACGATTGACATACACATATCTAAACAAACACACATACGCACACATATATATAAACACACGCGCAGAATATACATTTTATCAGCTATATATGATATTTGTCTTAATATTATATAATCACATGGCAACAAGTATGCTATAAAGCAAACCATCACTTACCAGTCATGGTGGGATGCATATATAACTTTATATGAGCGGAAGTCCATGACATATACCTCTGTCAGCCATATTTGAAGATTTATCGTGTTCAAATGATCAATTAGTGTTTTCTCTTTCATGGAACCTAATCAGTGTATTGTGTTTGACATAACAGTACAGGCTTGGATGGGGACATTGATTGCTCTGTATTATGCATTTAAGCATCATGTTAGCAAACACACATGATGCAATAAGCTGTCGTATAGTTGTAGGTGATACAGATGAACCAACAGAATGTATTGACTAAAGCGAATTGCCTTTCTTTGTTACGTAAATTCATCACTACAGCAGCATAAGAACATTCGATATTCCATTGGGTTATACTACACAAGTAGTTAAAAAGATTAGTCCAATAATGTTGGTGCGTTTGTGCTACAGTATACACAATGCTTTACTAGCTCATATAAAATGCATGCTGCATTACACAAATATTTTATCCTTGGCTTATATCATACTTAGAGAGTGATTTGTGTTAAAATATTTAGTATGGTTTCTAGGGCTCATGATGCCAAGTATTTCGCAGCCCTATTCGTTTTTTAATATTTGTCACGAATTAGCAATCTATGCTACAGCGCTGACATAATAACAATTGACATATCTCTATCTTCATCTCACACCCACTCGATATATGCTCTACAAATGCACTTTCCATCCAAGGGATAGAGTCAATATAGGTCACCTTTCAAACAATTTGCCAACGGCGTTTAGCGGCATGACTACTGAGGAGAGGTATTTGGGTATTCCATGCGCTGAACAACAAATGCTGTGTGGTAGTATTGTATACATTTGTTGGAGCACAATATGGACTTGAAACAACAAGCGTCGGGGAGTATTAGATTGATTACCGTAGACATAACACACTTCATCAGACAGTTGACTAGCCATGCCTACATGGCAGCAGGCACCTGTCATATTAATAATAGGCATCGCTTGAACCAATGCAGTACCAGAAGGTAGCATTGCATCCACTGATTGTTTATATTTGACCCTCGAGATTTACAGACTGGGATTCCTCTAGAGTTTTTTTAACGGCCAGGTAGCTGACTAACGTTTGAAAGCTCAAAATTGAAAATGGCTGTCCAACATTACCAGTTTCAGGAAAAGGCTCACACAATAATGAAAAAGACCATGTATGTTCTGTAGATTAACCAAAACACAATCAATTCGTAAAACATTGCCCACAGACTTTCTATCGAAAGATTTACCTTAATTATTCCGAAACGCTTTTGGCAGGCTGGTGATGCCAAGACAGCGAGGCAGCTTACCGTAGTCTAGATCCGAATATAGAATGGTTTGTGAGATGATCAGAGCGGCAGGGAGTTTCCAAACAAATGAATTCATTATGACCGAATAGTCATGTTAGAGATGAATTTCGGAAAATTCATAATAAGAACAATGGAACCAGGATCCACATATCATATTATTGAATTTAAGGAAGGCAGGCATCAAGCCCACGCGTCTGCGAATCCACTTTGTGATAACAGCATAGATACTGAAAGTGACCCCGAAGCATAAAATGTTCGCACACCAACGACAAAGTTTTTTTTGGAGATAAACATCCCGATAGAAACGTCGAAGACAGAGACACGTATGATACTACTGACATGCAGTGACCCAGTTACGCGCGAATTCCAGCGGATTGTTAAACAACAAAACACAGCTGGGAGAGGACGAAAGTGTGTATATTCATCGCTGAATCATAATGTTACTAGCACAAGCATTGGTAATGGAATCATGTCTCACTCATGTGGATTATTAGACCAGGTAAGTGCGTGAATCGTCTCCAAAAGAAACAATGGTTGATGGTTAACAATGCCGGTGCGCTGGGTGTCGTGGAGCAGAATTATGTGTTGTTAAAATTCACGATAAATGGCTAAACCATATATTGTACTTTATACCAAGTAATATTGTCCCGTATGATTAAATTAAAGTGTTATAAAATTCATAAACAACCATGCTTTAGGTTATTTCTTTTCTATTTTGTCAAACGACAAGGACGGTGGAATATTAATTAAGTCGAGGCTTACTCTTTCAGCTAAATCGGTTACAATTCGCCATTTTATTGAATTTTGCGCTTCGAACGGGATTGTTCTTTTTGTAATGTGTTTCCTGTCACCCTCCCGATGGCCTTGTGCCACAGGTTTATGTGGTTCGTTGGTCATGTATAATTCAACTCTATTGATTAGCGGCAATCTGTTTTGCTGGTTACCGTATAAAGCAGCCATCATGTCTTCTCTGTATTCAACCAGGTGTTTCATATGGATCACGTTTCCAGCAGAAAATTAATCAATCAATCAACAATATAAACAACAAGCTTTCTCCTCCGTTTCATTGGCCTCTTTTTATTGTGATTTAAACACTCTAAACGTATGTCGTGTTATTCGTATTTATCATTGCATATACCCAGCCTCAATCAATCATCGTAATTTCGATAAATGCCGAATTGGAGGACAATATATTGTAATGGACTTTCGAATGGTTGCCTTTATCTTCATATATGCAGCCATCCCATTCCTTGGTCCAACATTTGCACATTATACACACGCCGGTGTCATTACAGCTGACTTCAATTGGATAAAGCGACTACATAACATACCTACACATCATGACATGTTATGATATAGATTTAATTCCGTAACAAATGAACGTTCCAACCGTATCGCTGACACAAAGTACCCTAACCTCTCTCTTTCTTACCAGAGCTGATTTTTTTTATGCCATCTGTATTTCGATTTCATTTAGTGCTAGTTACTGTACGTACGACATAGGTAGTTGCGTAGTTTGTGATCAAGGTTGAGTTCCACCCACCTTACTTGATGAGTGGTACGAATGTTCCTTAGCCACATAAATATGCAACATATTCCCACTTTTGACCAATTCTTGGAGGTTTGCTGTGTTTGCCATTGTGATCATTCGCACCTGCCTTGGCTGATGTGTGCTAGACATTCATTTGTGTGGACTCACGAACATTCTCTAAACAGCCAAATGATATTGAGGTTGTCTTACACAGAAGCCAGCCTTTGTGCACGAAGATGAGCGTAATTTGCATATCAATGCTGAGACTCTGACACACTCTATACGGTGCCAAAGTGTAATGAATTGCAACGTCTTTTTTTTAACTGTATTGTGGAGCTGGGTCAGCTTATGGACGCTCGGTTAACAGGTTTCAGATTGCGTTTGTTTTACATAAATATACAACAAAACCATGCTGACCCTGGCAAATTATTTTTCTTTAGTTATTGCTTCCCAGATGCTCTTCACTTGCCACAGCAGAGTCAATTCCATAACTGTAGTTTTTTTTATTATCTTAGAATCGGTTTGAATTATGAGTCTATTGATATACAGTAAATGGTCATGTTGTGCCACATGGCGTTGAACAACAACACCCAGCAGGTAAATCATCTCACCTGGCCTTTCCCAACTTTATGTATGATACTACCGGCAATATGAAATATGTTTTTTGTCCCGAATTGTCTATTGCCTTACACATTTGACCTAGAGTTAAAAACTCAACGATGTCTATATGTCTATCTACAAAAGGACGCGTCATATGACGTACATATATCGTTCAGTAAACGCAAACATTAAACACTTGGCAGTCAATAACTTCTAAACTTATGCATCAAATGTTGTGCTCGCAAGGTGCTCTAATATGACATAACTCATTGTCTCTGTCCTGGATCTGGAGCACACACTGCACTTTCAATACGCTTATTGAAAATGGCAACGGCACCCACAAAATATTATAGGCGCCGATTGGCACTCGGAATCCACATGCTGCGCTTACCACAGGAGGTTACAGATGTTTATAGATGAGATTGCACATTTGTTTTTGGTATGCGCTTTCTGTGGGAGAAAGATTGACCAATAGGCAGGCTAACTCGACAAATAACGAAAAGGTGTAATTGAGAAACAAGGTTAAATGGTAAGGGTGGACGTTTACTGGAGGTTAGGAACTGGTGACAGGATGTGACATGGTAGATGTGTACGCATAAAGAGCTCAAGCTGATACGTAGCTGGGTTATGCAACGCTTAGTAAAAGACAGACTTTCTTAGCAATCACAGGGTATTGCATAAACTGTTTAAATTAGATAAATAACAACCATTTTGCGTATCTCTGCTATCCTCATTAATGACCTCGTGTTTAACAAGCACAGGCATATCCTTCTTTAATTCTTTAAATTTTCACAAGTGGCTAGTACAGTTATGTTATTTACAAACCAGGTCATTGGCAAAGAGATTTGCGAACTGCTATTACCATTGAGATAAGTGACCTTGAAATATTACACTAGCGGTGGGTGTCTACATGTAAAATAACCTCAGACCTATCTCCAACATGGTAAGTATAATATGGTTGAATTTGAGATAAATATAAAGTCATTATACGCTACATGACATGTTTTCATTGGAAGTGCTGTAGTTTTACCCATAATGCATCAATCAGACAAACAACCTGCTTTTAATTATCATCTTCCTTGAGGCAGTACTTTGTCTACATATATCGGGCCATAACTCCAACCACGCCTTCATTAAGAAAAACAAACATCCCCAAGCAGACTTGTTGGGCTGCCATCTATTAATAACATTCCGATCGTCTTCACTTAGCATGTCATATGAATCCGAAATGTCAATCGGACTAAGACACAGTTTACAGCTGCTTACGGTGTGGATCGTATTAACCCAAGGCAGGGAAGATCACAAAAGATAAAACAGGAAGTTGTATAAGACTTCTACACGTGTGCGATTATTGTATTCAAGGATGTAAGTTATACACGATCCATTCCTGACACAATCCCCTAAACCGACTCTCGAGTTACCGCATCACACTCATTACATCCATCCATCTGATAGAAGATTACGTGGCCCATCCGACGTATTTCCAAAGATTAATTTGGGTTGTATTAATATAGTCGCTAAGTAATGGACTGAACGAATATAAGCATTGTGCATAGCAGGTGGTTTGCATACAGCGACCGCATTAACTGAATATAACCGATAAGTTAAGCTTTAATCTGTTTTCTTAATTGTTCAACAAAGAAGTTGTGTCGTTTTCAACTGCTAGAGATGATTTCGCTCTGATGTGATACTTCAGTGGAATCGATTACAGTTCGACCATTTCAAATGGCGTAGACTGCAGTATTTTACGAATGAGGCTAAGCTGTTATATTGCTTTCTGATCTGTTCCATTACTACTTTATCATTGAAGGTGTCGCACGTTATTTACTTGCCCTGGGACATGCATAATTAATGCCACAGTATCATATTGACCAGCCATTGCGGTCAAATAACTGTTCATCCATGTGACACCCACCACTAAGTCACGCACCCATCGTGCTCACGACAATTTGTGACATCATGATGTGTGGCGCTTTAGCAATCGGTCTACTTATATCTTGTATTTGGTTCCCATTGTCTCCCTCTTAGGCATCAGAAAACTCTGCAGCTAGCGATTCGTTCTAGTGAAAGACTTCAATTACTCCATGGTCCCTGCTTATTTGTCACACTGTATGCATGGTAATTTATAAAACGATTACAATTCTGGTATCAACATCGAATGTTTTTGTACGGCCACT
This sequence comes from Urechis unicinctus, assembly GCA_034190875.2. NCBI lineage: Eukaryota > Metazoa > Annelida > Polychaeta > Xenopneusta > Urechidae > Urechis > Urechis unicinctus. Next base: position 2,961,917 of record CM067354.1, read on the forward strand.
GTTGACCTGACGACCGATCAATATGCGCGACATTAACCATGTTATGTCATTTGTGAAAATAGTATATTAGTTCGGTTTTTACCTGAGAGTAAATGGTAGATAAAATATCGAAACTCAAGACTTTTGTCCGTCGAACATATAGCGGTGATGTGTTAACTTCGTCCCCACGCCGACTCATATCCAACTAACAAACAGAAGCCCCACAAAACGCACACGCAAGCTGTTGAACGCAGGGTCTTAGCTACTGGGGTTTGCTTAGCCAACCACAAACTGATAGTGCGAGTATGAAAAGTATTGCTACCAAATCGTCGACCAGACTCCCGTCCCTCGTTTGACTCAAACGCTTCATATGATAAACGACCTTCAGGAACCACGCTTAACATCAGGTTTGCTGTTCTATGTCTGAGTGGGGCCGCAGACTGGTTGTTTATACATGTATTGGTAGAGGTTTGTGCGTTATGATCATACCCTTATTGTTCGCAAATAGCATTATACAAATTTGCTGTGACGTTTTCAGTGTCTGCTACATAACATTAGTCCACAATTATTAGTCTACTATTGCTTTAAATGTGGTTACATGTCACGTTTGTTTTCAGCCGATTACAAATTCACTTCGTTCGCTTAAATGATCTCCTAATATAAGTCGATTTTGCCATCACAGTCTTTGGTGACCGATCAAGTATTCCGCATGGATGATTGCTAATGGTACATCGCTCAGCCTAGCAGTATATCCTACTTGCGCAGTATGGAATCGCCTCGTGTTATCTTTCCTAATTGTCAAGTGCACCTGGCCATTTCTAATCAAGCATTGCTAGTTGTTGGCTCTACTAGTAACAGTAGATCTGAGCATCCATCTCTATATAAAAGTAGATTTATGCCAGAAGCGTCGCAAACTGTGGCCCCATCATCTGTGATTGATCATGTTTAGGCTATTGTTATTACATTAGGAGCTTACATTTGTTAAATCACCTGATGTCTCGAATTATCATTTTAGTCTTAACAAGTGTATGAGTTGATCAACAATTAACAGTAATCAATGTAAACAGATAGTCAAAAACTATCCCGATTCTAGGTTGTTGTGTAGGGGCAAGACAACGCAAACAGGAAAAATCATTGTCACTTATACTCTTCAAATTTAAATTGTTGCTAACGAAGAATTTTCAATGTGGTCATGGTGTAATTCCTACATACTATGACTCAAGCAACCAGATAATTTCCTCTCGATGTAGGTGGAAAGCTGATGTATTTGATCGTAAATGCCTGGAGGACTTGCTGGTATAAAACATTTCACGAATCGCACAATATATGAACAGCCTGTCATTTAAAAGAGTGTGAATTGCAGTCGAGTGCTGTTGCGTCGCATTGAATAAATATTTGATAGATTGATCGTATGTTATGTTATTGAAGTGAGCATTAGCATAATGGATTGTTATCAATTGTGCAATATAAATGGTAAATTCTTTAACCCATGGTCTATCTGTTGAATGTAGGTTTATTTTCACACATTATATTGTATGATATTCTATTCTCGTGCATGAGTAGATAGTACGGTGCACAACGCCTTTCTTATCAATATTATTGTTCGATATCAAAGCTGCTACATGATTCAAACGTGTACATATTAAATACTGTGAAGTCGTCTCTTATAGTTATGGAGGGATTTTACACCTGCGGACTATCTGAAATCAACTGATTTATTCCGGCAATGAATATCGATGCATACTTATGTTCCCAATCAAATGTTGCAGCGAATCGATTATTTTGTCGATTGTATGAACCATTTCTTCCCTCTAAGAAGCAAAATAATTATAGTGTAGTGGATTATTCTTGTTTTATCAATATCAGATTTGGCAAGAATGCGGTAGCTTTTGACTTCATTTATCAGATAATATTTCGGTTGATGCTATGATTATTCTCCACAAATCTGCCTCTTAATACTTGATATGATACAGAACGTTTAAGGCTTGAAAACATAATCAGCGGACCCGCTTAATGTCGATTACGTGTTAAACAAAGCTTGCAATGGGCATTTTTGTCTCCAATGTATTAGGAGACATATAATCCACGGGTGCGTTGGAAGGTTTTACTTCGCTGGTTAATGATTACCATAAGCCAATCAATCAATAAAATGAAATATGACACAAACGATGCAGTATTAAATCCAAAATTTATATTTCTGAGAGTTATTGACAATTATATCCTAAAGCCCATATTGCACATTAAACCAATTTCCCCGGGCAAACATCCATGTCTCCGAATAGATACAGCCTCCTAGTGTTGTGTTGGCTGCGCATCCCGGGAAATGTCCGCGCACAAATGGAGACCACATTCCTATGTATTCATTGGATTTGGTCCACGAGCCTCAAGTATACATAAGAAGAATAGTTTGAGTAATTATGCTAGCTGGCTTCCAAGACATTCGATTTATTTCGTACAGCTGTCAACCGATGCTATTAGAAATCGATGCCTATTTGCAACGTGATGTCAGCAGTTGTGTGGTATATATCGACAACTACAGGTTAACATTGTATGGTACTGTGATATTGAAATGAGTATTGAAAAAGAAAGAGGGGTATGGGTGTTTAATTAGTGAGTGTTTTGAATCAAAGACAAATGTGAACATGGGTCGCGTGTAACATAACACGCGTGTAATATGACACCCACGCGTTAATAATGTGATACCATTGTGGACAAGAGGCGGCCATTTTTGTTAATTTGTATGGAACATGCAAACTTAAGAATTTTTTAATGCTTATTTTCAAATAACGTGTGCTTTAAAATAGTGCACGCAACGCCGCAATAACACCCAATGCTTACGTGGTGCCTAGTTTCTCTTACAGCTGTGACTTCTCCGAGACAGAGCGATTGAAATCGCTATACCAGATAAGCGCTATGTATACGACCAACATAAACACACACCCTTATACCTCATTAGCCATTGTAGGACACACCACCGCCTAGGCGGCATAATTATTCGACAAATTGAAGTTTTCTGCATGTGAAATTCTGGCATAACTTCAATAATAAAATTGGAATCGCGTCCTAAGCGATGCTTTTATATTCCAAATCAAAGAAGCTACTTTTATCCAGTTCCCTGTTGTGCAGCGATAAAGGCGCTAGTTTTGGTGACAATATTGATGAACTTGACCGATAAACTCGGATTTGCTGGTCACAGATTGCCGAGCCACATAAACAATAGCGCAAACTTTCCTGCACAGCCGCTCAATAAGTATCAAATACAACACGCTCGCCATTATTAGATCTCTTCGGCCGTCGTCCAAAAACTACAGATTTCAGGAACACAATTGAATACATTACAATTTTCATTGTGAACCTGGCATCCTAACGAAAAGTATGACTTGTGACTAACAATCCGTTTGGTGCAACGTTCCCATAATCTTGACGAAATATACCGCCCCCCTTAATGCCACTAATTCGTGACTTTTGTTCCGCTACGATCCATTTGAGATAGCTAATATTCTATATTGTCATAGTTCGCTGTCTGTTCTGCTTATTTGATTCCGGTCTTCTGTATTATGTATGGGGCGTTGTTACAAGGTCACATTGTTACCTTTTGGTTCCGTGAACATAACGAAGCTCTCTCATTAATTACACCTTGGAACCTTTGTAACAGCAAATGGGTCTTAAGGAGCCACTCCTGGAATTGGTTTAGTGGAATCGATCTAGTTCCTACGTTAGCAATGCAAAGCACCCCCTCGACCTATTCTTGTTCAATACTTGATGGCCCTCTTGGAGTAGGTAATCTTGTTTCATGACCTTATTACTTAGAAAGCTTTTTCCAATCAGATGATGTAGCCTTTGTGCTACTTATTCAGATTAACATATGACTACATTGTTTGGCTTCTTCTTGTTTAATGACAATGTGAATGCTCCGTACAACTCACTCCTATTTATTCTGAGCAGATAAAATGGTCGTAGCCAGACTTACCTCAGTCACAAGAATGGATATTTTGTTCACCCCTTATGCAACGTTTAATAAACATACTGATTGTGAATTTATCAAACAGTTGATCTTCAGTGTAAATTATTTTGGAATTATGTGCGCTCATATTGTTTGTGTTATCTATAGTATAAAACGGTTATTTTGGCAATGATTTCTCTACACGATTGCTCAGAGTGGAGTTGATATATACCTCAGTTGAATTGATGTGTTAAATGTATGTCAGAATACTGCCCTGAGTATAATCAGGCTCGACCACATGTATTGAACTGCACCATAATGTAGCATACGTGAACCGAACACAGATGATCAACGGAACAGGGCATTGAACAATTCCTTATATAATACATATAGTGCATTTTAGGTAGTTAATTCTAGGTAAGGTCCCGGGCTGTGCACTTCCGCAGCAGTTTCTACAATCCAGGAAATGTTAACATACTATTTTTTTATCGCAAACTGCATGTGATGTTCATACCCGATAAACGAAAGACACAACAGTCCATGGGCCACTAAATGTAATCACATTCGCATTCGACCCACTAACATTTGAACTTTTAAACAAAGACCACGGACAAAACCCAAATAAGTCACAGCCTATGGTATGAAGAGAGAGAGAGAGAGAGAGAGAGAGAGAGAGAGAGAGAGAGAGAGAGAGAGAGAGAGAGAGAGAGAGAGAGAGAGAGAGAGTGTGTGTGTGTGTGTGTGTGTGTGTGTGTGTGTGTGTGTGTGTGTGTGTGTGTGTGTGTGTGTGTGTGTGTGTGTGTGTGTGTGTGTGTGATCGACATTCACTTTGGTTTTTAAAGCAAGATCAATTTCAGTCCATCATTGACTCATTCAATGTTGTACATTTAACTCCTAAGTGTGCGGTGCGCTATGTTGTGCAGCTAAGCTGTGCGTTACAGCTCATCTCCGACAGGAAGTGTTGTGAGGAGTCCGGATCTTTATTTGCAAAGGAACCGATTAAAAGCGCATTATTCTGAGGTTATAAGACATTAGATGCTACCTCCGTGACGAGCTGAGACCAGATTACTATTTCCGAGATTGACCAACAATAGAGATTATCTGTCAGCTTGACGTAACGGGTCTGCGACTTTTTACTTGTTTTTTTCTCTTTTTTTCAAGTATTATCAAACTATTATAGAAGTTTGATTATTACAAGTAAGTTAATTACAGGTAATGGTATAAGGTCCCCGATTAAATGACAGAAATTTATGATTAGCTATTTGTTCAACATGGATGGATAGACTACACAATCCTGGCTCTACATATACTCGTTTAAGAAACAGAGTAATAATTAAAACAATGGATACCTAACAATAGAGATATCCTGCAATGCATAAAGCCGAAATATCAACTGTACTTTGCCTTTCCCCACTGACTGATGTTTTACCTAATTAAGCGTAAACGACCTACAGCATTTGGCTGTGAGGTGCTTATGTCTGAGTAAAATAACTGTTATCAATGAATACGTGCTTAAGACGTATTAAATGAATAACAATTTTCTGACTAAAATGTTTTAAGTTGGTCTTTATACCGAATGCAATAACTCGTCTGAAAGAAGCAAAGGTTCACGCAAATTCAGACAAGGACCATAATGGGCGCATCTTCATATTGGATAAAGCCTGTGTAAATATTTATGAACTGTAATGATGTCAAGTAGCGAAGTCAATCAAAGAGGAAATCAGCTACACAGATATATATATATATATATATATATAATATAAATATATATATATATATATATATATATATATATATATATATATATATATATATATATATATATATATATATATATATTATATATATTTACAAGTTTCTGTATAGATTATAGTTTTTTGTTATTTATTATGGATATCATTTTCAATGAACAGGTGTGTTTGCCTGAATGCGCTCTTAAAACTTTCCCCCACATATTTTTATCCATCATATAAACACACCACCGGACAGATCACTGAAGTTGCCAAAGGAGGCTTGACATTTTGACTGCTGCTCAATTCTCTAACACACAATATGACCGGGGTCATGCTAACGCTTAGCCGATATACCCAATGTCAAGGACGAAACGACAAGGTCATCAACAGCACCCACTCTTAAATATCACAGACAATATCCTCGCGAGTAATTGTGCAGTGAGAAGTCTGACACTTTGTGCTTATAAGATTAAGCACTACTTGAGATGCTGTTGAAATATATGTATATATGTATATATATATATATATAATAGATATATATATATATATATATATATATATATAAATATATATATATATAAATATATATGTATATATATTTATGTATGTATATCATATATGAATATATATTTATATATATATATAGATATTTAAATACATATATATACATATATAAATATATATTTAATATACATATATAAATATATAAATACATATATATGCATATATATATATATATGTTTTTTATACTCATATATATCATCGCATATATCTATAAATATATATATATATAAATATATATATATGTATATATATATGCATATATATGCACATATACATATATATATATATATAATATATATATGTATAAATGTATATGTATATATACCTACTGCTGTTGCGGGTAACACGGTTGCTCTCATAGTTGGTTCCTACTGTGTATAAACACGACTTATCACTACATGCACAATGTAGTAAACGCGATTACTCTTCGCATTGAAGACATTCAGAAAATGTATGTAACGTTTTTGTCATTCACCTTTAACGTCTGTGGAATTGAACAGCATTTTCATACTAAAGAAGCGTACATTATACACGTCTTTGTCATATATAAATTTGCCTAAGACTTCAGTAATATTTGTTCGTTTCATACAATGAATGGCCGAGGTGAAACCCCATCGTTCTACTGCAAGATATTCGACGCTAAGAATGCGATTAGATCATCTTCCTTGCCGGGTATTACTTGATATCACCGGAAACGAACCTTTGTCAACGGAACCGTTTAATTGAGAAATCTGCATGATGCATGTGCGTGGTTTGAAATAGTTTTTAAAGATAACGGAATCATTGGTCTGTGAATAAGGTTGTTAACATCATGAAAGAAAATACGATTTTGTTCAATATTTCTAGTGTGGACCATCGTATATTGTCATCAGCTACGAACCGGCAGTGATAGCAGATTGCTAGTAATGGGAATAATAGCAGTACATTGATGGATGTTTCGAACTCGTCTCAGAAGAAAACCTTACCAACCTATGTTAAGCTATGACAGAGGAGTCGCATTGTTGATATTTTATTCAGCACAGGACTAGTATGCTGCTGAATAAGTCACATTATTGTGGAGGTAACATTCTGTCACGATACAACAACTCAATAAGTTAATCGTCACACCTCCTCAACAATAAATTGGCGTATCATTTATCGATGAAAGACTTTCATTCCCGCGCATGATAAGTAAGCAGTAACGATAAGCAGATACATCATGCGCGTGCATTGTACTACCTTAAGATGCTACGTAAAAAGCCTATGAAGATGTCACTTATCCTGGAATCCCAAGACGAAATCTATTTGTGTGTACATCATCTTTTCCATCAGTGTTAGCTTGGTCCACTACGTATCAGAAATTGGGAGAGTAATTGATCTTGATATATCAGATGGTTGATATTTGACGTCGATGCCGACGATTCAGCATATAGCAATGGCTATTCCAGTCTTATTATCATAGTATTGCTGAGGGAGTCGGCATCGATTTCGATTAAGATAATGACAGTTACCGCGTTCCGTGAATTTGATGCTGACGAATGAAGATGGATCGCGAATGGAGCGACCGTTACACTTTGGCTAGGCAGGACTGCCTTAATTGATATTCTCCTGTGCCATCTGTTTTATTGCTTTAACACACCCAAGATACTTATATGTGCACAAATAGTTCCGCTATTAGCTACGTTATGGATGTATTCATAAACTTTAGTGGGTTCACTTTAAGACGCCTATAAATGTATAAACAGTGCAGATAATGCAGGGGATTATGTTGCCAAGGTTGGCTATAATATGTCAACTATATTTGTAATGCAGGAATTGATGACGGTGGTTAGCCAATATACACTCTTTTGCCTCATTCAAACGTTTAATCTCCACTACTCGCTGCTTACGCGGCACCAGGCTCACAATGTAACACGTATAGCTGAACACTACCTATTGGCTCTATACGTAACACAACGGCGTTGAATCTAAAGCGCGAAGGCAAACCTGGAAGTTATTATCAATGGGGCAGCTACTTTAGATTTACACAACTCATGGCCCATAAATCTATCCATAGCAATATGTATCACGCTCAGTGATTTTGAACGTTAATATCGATATAGGTTACTACGATGCCGTATCTAAAATTAAACAGATGCACAAGTTACATCGAATTCGTGCGGTTAACTAGAGCACCATTCCATCTTATGTCACATGGCAAATTTGAACCATATGAAATCACAAATACCGTATAATTACGAAGATTGCCGATAGTATTGGTAAACTCTGCTCTCTGTTAGTATGGATATCATACTCGTTTTAGATATCACCACTGGAGCCAGATGTCTTCTTTCGGGTGGACGATGACTTCGTGGGCAAATTTTGTGAAGTCATATCCTCACTTTATATTCGTCAGCTTTTGTATCAGCTTTTGCGTGGTTTGCATTGATCATGTTGTATCATATGTCGATAATACCAATACGTCTATTAGGCTATATCCCTGTGGGGTAAGTCATGATTACACTAGGGCATATTAACACTAAAACCGCAATGCTTGAATAGAGGATGCCGTCTTTGTCGATTTCGTGAACTGATATTTGTTTTTGTTTTCTATCCACACTTGTGAGGAACACAATCAAACTTGGCTACTTCACAGTGAATATTCGCGAAATCGATTGTAAACTGCGGAAGCATTCGCAGCCTGGAAGATAGCTTCAGAAAGCTGATAATGAATGATAGGGCTGTGAGTTGAGCATATACAATCTAAGGGTTTTGCTAGGGACTGATATGTAAGAGGGTAGGTGAGATGACGACTGCCATGGATCATTTTATACAGGAATCATATGACCGCAAATAGTCCATTTGCTTATATATTCCGCTGTCATGCAAAATCCTCTCTACACTGAGCGTCATCGGTGACGGATAGAGTAATAACAAACCTTACAATTGGTTTATCCCACCTAACCAAAGTGAATGCTCAGTAAGGACAAATCAGATAACTCTGATTGACGTACCAGGTGATAATCACATTGGAGGATTAATGTTGTTGGGTAAGATGCCATTTCGTATTGCCTGGTGACAGTGATGGGACTTGAAAGCGCTATATAGTTGTAGTATTCAATTCACTACAGCCACTTACAAAAACATTTCATCAATGCTTTTTGCTTTAGTTGTATGCTTCAATCGGTTGAAAACAAAGCAAACTTAGAACGCACATTTATTCATCTATAATCGGATTATCATTTTAACTTCGGGGCATTACTAGATACCTACGTTTGGAAATGTTGTGACTTTTTGTATGTGCCATAACTCAGTTATGCCAGCATATCGTTGAATAGTGCTGACAATGTGGACTGTGGATTGACCGTATGTGGCTGTGTACTGACCGTGTTTTGAACAAACCATTAATCAGAACACGACGTACACCAGAACATGATCATAGTTTTCCAATATCTGGATAATAACGTTCTCATACTTTACACATGCATGCCCACCAGGGACATGTACAACTAAAGTGCGGTCATAATCAATTTACTATGAGCTCTTTTGTATGATAGGTTGACTTATATTGGCTAAATTTGGCCGGTAAGCGGAATGCGATCATTACACAGAAAGAAAAAAATCGTCACAAAAGGAGTAGTTCCGCATAATGAGTACAACCGTCCGCGCTACTTTTGGACAACATGGCGAAAAACGATATACGTTGCAGTTAGAGCTGTCACCGGTAACTGCCATACCGGTAAACTATGGGAAATATACCCATGAACGGAATACCGGTACGAAAAGTTCACTACCGGTAAGAGATGTATCAAGGCCACTACTCAAGTAGCGCAGCCCTATGGCCCATGTGATCCCAATGTGCTTTTTGTGAGTTTCCACGACACAATTATTAAATTAAAGGTAGGATTATTCAGTTGAAAACGTTCTGTTTAGGTTGATATGGTGACAATCACCACAAATCAACACGATTCTTCTCGGAAAAACGTCGTTGGTTTGTTGCACTTGGCAGTGCTTAGTGTGCTGCATCAGAACACAGCAAACCCGTTTTCGATTAACTGTTCTTCACTCTTCATTACCACCACTACGCCTGATGGTATGGACATTATGATTGATTGTATACCAAGCCTGAAATGACTTGCATCATATATAAAAAGAGCAGCTGACGTTGGATGTAACATTGGCCATCATTATATGGGTGCTTTGAGTTATGCTGATGATGTGTCACTCATTGCACATTTATTCACAGCGGCTACGGAAAATGCTTAGAATATGCGAGGAATTTTCAAATGAATACTGTGTGCAATTCAGTTCTGCGCCAAGACCGGTTGCTAGCCTTCCGTGCTTTTGAAAGCCCAGTATATGTTATACTAAATAATGAAATAATTATATAAGAGATACAAGCTGTTTAGTTGGGATGTAATATTGGTTATCATATAAATTTGACAAATGCGATAACGTCCCGCTACGGAGTCTGAAACTCTGTTATTATAAACCCTTTTTGAAGCATGCTGTAGTGGTGTCTTTTTGGTTACCGATGTGGAGTTTAAGAACGATCCCAGGACACGTACAAAGTATTTCCAATTGATTTCGGGAAAATTTCTCCAATGTTCTAGTATCCTATGTGAGTAAATGTTGGTTTTACAGCTGACCAATTGTTAGCAATGATGTTCTTACAGTAATCCATGCCTTGAACATCAATATATGTTATCTATCACTACATAGTGATTGCATTAAACACTCCGGCTATGAGGTTAGGTCATTATGTAATTCTGAATATGAGAATATTGTCACGATAATAAAGGAGCCTATTTCAATTAGCGGTGAACATTCATTCTCAGTGCTTACCAAACATGTAGCTGAAGCTATGTTAACTGAGATTTGTTTATCGCAACTGAGTTATTTGTAACGTTTTTGTGCGTGTTGTTTTTGTTGTAATTAACAGTGTACCTAGCACTCACATTATTTTTTGGGTTGTAAATCCATTTGCAATTGGATTTGTCGTTGCTTACAACATTACATTACAATGGACTTAAGGTTATCCGAGTTGGTAATATGTGAATTGGACCTTGAGTACACGTTGTCATAAATGTTGGTAATCAGAAGAGGTAATATAAATGCAATATCAAATATTGTTTGAAACAACAAGCGGTCAAGGCTCTCATGCCTTCTTCTCTTGCGCTATCTGCACTCTGTGTGTGGCGTGTGATTTATTCTACAGTTACTCATTTACGAGGACAATCTAGGCACTCAAAGAAAGAGCGTCTTTGTTTGTTTCTTAGAATACCAATTGATAAAACGAGGTATTGCATTCAATTCAGAGCGACAGAAGCAATGCATCAAGGTCACTTAATAAGAGGTTATTGGCCTCTCCCTTGTCACATGATATCAATTACCCGGTATCTGTTTTACTTCTAATGAATAAGCCCAAAACAATTTAGCGTAGTTAGGTTTTTACACCTGAGAAGTCACGAGTTGTAATGGAAATAAATAATTTTGCCAACTACAGTATCGATGGCAATGTCGAGCAGTATATTACACGGCAAATGCTACTGGGTGGGAATATGCAATTGGTACCAATACGTCTATTAGGCTATATCCCTGTGGGGTAAGTCATGATTACACTAGGGCATATTAACACTAAAACCGCAATGCTTGAATAGAAGACACCGTCTTTGCCGATTTCGTGAACTGATGTTTGCTTTTGTTTTCTATCTACACTTGTGAGGAACACAATCAAACTTGTCTACTTCACAGTGAATATTCGCGAAATCGATTGTAAACTGCGGAAGCATTCGCAGCCTGGAAGATAGCTTCAGAAAGCTGATAATGAATGATAGGGCTTTGAGTTAAGCATATACAATCTAAGGGTTTTGCTAGGGACTGATATGTAAGAGGGTAGGTGAGATGACGACTGCCATGGATCATTTTATACAGGAATCATATGACCGCAAATAGTCCATTTGCTTATATATTCCGCTGTCATGCAAAATCCTCTCTACACTGAGCGTCATCGGTGACGGATAGAGTAATAACGAACCTTACAATTGGTTTATCTGACCTAACCAAAGTGAATGCTCAGTAAGGACAAATCAGATAACTCTGATTGACGTACCAGGTGATAATCACATTGGAGGATTAATGTTGTTGGGTAAGATGCCATTTCGTATTGCCTGGTGACAGTGATGGGACTTGAAAGCGCTATATAGTTGTAGTATTCAATTCACTACAGCCACTTACAAAAACATTTCATCAATGCTTTTTGCTTTAGTTGTATGCTTCAATCGGTTGAAAACAAAGCAAACTTAGAACGCACATTTATTCATCTATAATCGGATTATCATTTTAACTTCGGGGCATTACTAGATACCTACGTTTGGAAATGTTGTGACTTTTTGTATGTGCCATAACTCAGTTATGCCAGCATATCGTTGAATAGTGCTGACAATGTGGACTGTGGATTGACCGTATGTGGCTGTGTACTGACCGTGTTTTGAACAAACCATTAATCAGAACACGACGTACACCAGAACATGATCATAGTTTTCCAATATCTGGATAATAACGTTCTCATACTTTACACATGCATGCCCACCAGGGACATGTACAACTAAAGTGCGGTCATAATCAATTTACTATGAGCTCTTTTGTATGATAGGTTGACTTATATTGGCTAAATTTGGCCGGTAAGCGGAATGCGATCATTACACAGAAAGAAAAATCGTCACAAAAGGAGTAGTTCCGCATAATGAGTACAACCGTCCACGGTACTTTTGGACACCATGTTGTAAAACGATATACGTTGCAGTTAGAGTTGTCACCGGTAACTACCATACCGGTAAACTATGGGAATATACCCATGAACGGAATACCGGTACGAAAAGTTCACTACCGGTAAGAGATGTATCAAGGCCACTACTCAAGTAGCGCAGCCCTATGGCCCATGTGATCCCAATGTGCTTTTTGTGAGTTTCCACGACACAATTATTAAATTAAAGGTAGGATTATTCAGTTGAAAACGTTCTGTTTAGGTTGATATGGTGACAATCACCACAAATCAACACGATTCTTCTCGGAAAAACGTCGTTGGTTTGTTGCACTTGGCAGTGCTTAGTGTGCTGCATCAGAACACAGCAAACCCGTTTTCGATTAACTGTTCTTCACTCTTCATTACCACCACTACGCCTGATGGTATGGACATTATGATTGATTGTATACCAAGCCTGAAATGACTTGCATCATATATAAAAAAAGAGCAGCTGACGTTGGATGTAACATTGGCCATCATTATATGGGTGCTTTGAGTTATGCTGATGATGTGTCACTCATTGCACATTTATTCACAGCGGCTACGAAAATGCTTAGAATATGCGAGGAATTTTCAAATGAATACTGTGTGCAATTCAGTTCTGCGCCAAGACCGGTTGCTAGCCTTCCGTGCTTTTGAAAGCCCAGTATATGTTATACTAAATAATGAAATAATTATATAAGAGATACAAGCTGTTTAGTTGGGATGTAATATTGGTTATCATATAAATTTGACAAATGCGATAACGTCCCGCTACGGAGTCTGAAACTCTGTTATTATAAACCCTTTTTGAAGCATGCTGTAGTGGTGTCTTTTTGGTTACCGATGTGGAGTTTAAGAACGATCCCAGGACACGTACAAAGTATTTCCAATTGATTTCGGGAAAATTTCTCCAATGTTCTAGTATCCTATGTGAGTAAATGTTGGTTTTACAGCTGACCAATTGTTAGCAATGATGTTCTTACAGTAATCCATGCCTTGAACATCAATATATGTTATCTATCACTACATAGTGATTGCATTAAACACTCCGGCTATGAGGTTACGTCATTATGTAATTCTGAATATGAGAATATTGTCACGATAATAAAGGAGCCTATTTCAATTAGCGGTGAACATTCATTCTCAGTGCTTACCAAACATGTAGCTGAAGCTATGTTAACTGAGATTTGTTTATCGCAACTGAGTTATTTGTAACGTTTTTGTGCGTGTTGTTTTTGTTGTAATTAACAGTGTACCTAGCACTCACATTATTTTTGGGTTTGTAATCCATTTGCAATTGGATTTGTCGTTGCTTACAACATTACATTACAATGGACTTAAGGTTATCCGAGTTGGTAATATGTGAATTGGACCTTGAGTACACGTTGTCATAAATGTTGGTAATCAGAAGAGGTAATATAAATGCAATATCAAATATTGTTTGAAACAACAAGCGGTCAAGGCTCTCTCATGCCTTCTTCTCTTGCGCTATCTGCACTCTGTGTGTGGCGTGTGATTTATTCTACAGTTACTCATTTACGAGGACAATCTAGGCACTCAAAGAAAGAGCGTCTTTGTTTGTTTCTTAGAATACCAATTGATAAAACGAGGTATTGCATTCAATTCAGAGCGACAGAAGCAATGCATCAAGGTCACTTAATAAGAGGTTATTGGCCTCTCCCTTGTCACATGATATCAATTACCCGGTATCTGTTTTACTTCTAATGAATAAGCCCAAAACAATTTAGCGTAGTTAGGTTTTTACACCTGAGAAGTCACGAGTTGTAATGGAAATAAATAATTTTGCCAACTACAGTATCGATGGCAATGTCGAGCAGTATATTACACGGCAAATGCTACTGGGTGGGAATATGCAATTGGTACCAATACGTCTATTAGGCTATATCCCTGTGGGGTAAGTCATGATTACACTAGGGCATATTAACACTAAAACCGCAATGCTTGAATAGAAGGACACCGTCTTTGCCGATTTCGTGAACTGATGTTTGCTTTTGTTTTCTATCTACACTTGTGAGGAACACAATCAAACTTGTCTACTTCACAGTGAATATTCGCGAAATCGATTGTAAACTGCGGAAGCATTCGCAGCCTGGAAGATAGCTTCAGAAAGCTGATAATGAATGATAGGGCTTTGAGTTAAGCATATACAATCTAAGGGTTTTGCTAGGGACTGATATGTAAGAGGGTAGGTGAGATGACGACTGCCATGGATCATTTTATACAGGAATCATATGACCGCAAATAGTCCATTTGCTTATATATTCCGCTGTCATGCAAAATCCTCTCTACACTGAGCGTCATCGGTGACGGATAGAGTAATAACGAACCTTACAATTGGTTTATCTGACCTAACCAAAGTGAATGCTCAGTAAGGACAAATCAGATAACTCTGATTGACGTACCAGGTGATAATCACATTGGAGGATTAATGTTGTTGGGTAAGATGCCATTTCGTATTGCCTGGTGACAGTGATGGGACTTGAAAGCGCTATATAGTTGTAGTATTCAATTCACTACAGCCACTTACAAAAACATTTCATCAATGCTTTTTGCTTTAGTTGTATGCTTCAATCGGTTGAAAACAAAGCAAACTTAGAACGCACATTTATTCATCTATAATCGGATTATCATTTTAACTTCGGGGCATTACTAGATACCTACGTTTGGAAATGTTGTGACTTTTTGTATGTGCCATAACTCAGTTATGCCAGCATATCGTTGAATAGTGCTGACAATGTGGACTGTGGATTGACCGTATGTGGCTGTGTACTGACCGTGTTTTGAACAAACCATTAATCAGAACACGACGTACACCAGAACATGATCATAGTTTTCCAATATCTGGATAATAACGTTCTCATACTTTACACATGCATGCCCACCAGGGACATGTACAACTAAAGTGCGGTCATAATCAATTTACTATGAGCTCTTTTGTATGATAGGTTGACTTTATTGGCTAAATTTGGCCGGTAAGCGGAATGCGATCATTACACAGAAAGAAAAATCGTCACAAAAGGAGTAGTTCCGCATAATGAGTACAACCGTCCACGGTACTTTTGGACACCATGTTGTAAAACGATATACGTTGCAGTTAGAGTTGTCACCGGTAACTACCATACCGGTAAACTATGGGAATATACCCATGAACGGAATACCGGTACGAAAAGTTCACTACCGGTAAGAGATGTATCAAGGCCACTACTCAAGTAGCGCAGCCCTATGGCCCATGTGATCCCAATGTGCTTTTTGTGAGTTTCCACGACACAATTATTAAATTAAAGGTAGGATTATTCAGTTGAAAACGTTCTGTTTAGGTTGATATGGTGACTATCACCACACATCAACATGATTCTTCTTGGACAAAACGTCGTTGGTTTGTTGCACTTGGCAGTACTCAGTGTGCTGCATCAGAAGACAGAAATTACAACAAACACGTTTTCGATTAACTGTTCATCACTCTTCATTACCACCACTACGGCTGATGGTATGGACAATATGATTGATTGTATGCCAAGCCTGAAATGACTTGCATTATATATAAAAAGAGCAGCTGACGTTGGATGTAACATTGGCCATCATTATATGGGTGCTTTGAGTTATGCTGATGATGTGTCACTCATTGCACATTTATTCACAGCGGCTACGAAAATGCTTAGAATATGCGAGGAATTTTCAAATGAATACTGTGTGCAATTCAGTTCTGCGCCAAGACCGGTTGCTAGCCTTCCGTGCTTTTGAAAGCCCAGTATATGTTATACTAAATAATGAAATAATTATATAAGAGATACAAGCTGTTTAGTTGGGATGTAATATTGGTTATCATATAAATTTGACAAATGCGATAACGTCCCGCTACGGAGTCTGAAACTCTGTTATTATAAACCCTTTTTGAAGCATGCTGTAGTGGTGTCTTTTTGGTTACCGATGTGGAGTTTAAGAACGATCCCAGGACACGTACAAGTATTTCCAATTGATTTCGGGAAAATTTCTCCAATGTTCTAGTATCCTATGTGAGTAAATGTTGGTTTTACAGCTGACCAATTGTTAGCAATGATGTTCTTACAGTAATCCATGCCTTGAACATCAATATATGTTATCTATCACTACATAGTGATTGCATTAAACACTCCGGCTATGAGGTTAGGTCATTATGTAATTCTGAATATGAGAATATTGTCACGATAATAAAGGAGCCTATTTCAATTAGCGGTGAACATTCATTCTCAGTGCTTACCAAACATGTAGCTGAAGCTATGTTAACTGAGATTTGTTTATCGCAACTGAGTTATTTGTAACGTTTTTGTGCGTGTTGTTTTTGTTGTAATTAACAGTGTACCTAGCACTCACATTATTTTTTGGGTTGTAAATCCATTTGCAATTGGATTTGTCGTTGCTTACAACATTACATTACAATGGACTTAAGGTTATCCGAGTTGGTAATATGTGAATTGGACCTTGAGTACACGTTGTCATAAATGTTGGTAATCAGAAGAGGTAATATAAATGCAATATCAAATATTGTTTGAAACAACAAGCGGTCAAGGCTCTCATGCCTTCTTCTCTTGCGCTATCTGCACTCTGTGTGTGGCGTGTGATTTATTCTACAGTTACTCATTTACGAGGACAATCTAGGCACTCAAAGAAAGAGCGTCTTTGTTTGTTTCTTAGAATACCAATTGATAAAACGAGGTATTGCATTCAATTCAGAGCGACAGAAGCAATGCATCAAGGTCACTTAATAAGAGGTTATTGGCCTCTCCCTTGTCACATGATATCAATTACCCGGTATCTGTTTTACTTCTAATGAATAAGCCCAAAACAATTTAGCGTAGTTAGGTTTTTACACCTGAGAAGTCACGAGTTGTAATGGAAATAAATAATTTTGCCAACTACAGTATCGATGGCAATGTCGAGCAGTATATTACACGGCAAATGCTACTGGGTGGGAATATGCAATTGGTACCAATACGTCTATTAGGCTATATCCCTGTGGGGTAAGTCATGATTACACTAGGGCATATTAACACTAAAACCGCAATGCTTGAATAGAAGACACCGTCTTTGCCGATTTCGTGAACTGATGTTTGCTTTTGTTTTCTATCTACACTTGTGAGGAACACAATCAAACTTGTCTACTTCACAGTGAATATTCGCGAAATCGATTGTAAACTGCGGAAGCATTCGCAGCCTGGAAGATAGCTTCAGAAAGCTGATAATGAATGATAGGGCTTTGAGTTAAGCATATACAATCTAAGGGTTTTGCTAGGGACTGATATGTAAGAGGGTAGGTGAGATGACGACTGCCATGGATCATTTTATACAGGAATCATATGACCGCAAATAGTCCATTTGCTTATATATTCCGCTGTCATGCAAAATCCTCTCTACACTGAGCGTCATCGGTGACGGATAGAGTAATAACGAACCTTACAATTGGTTTATCTGACCTAACCAAAGAATGCTCAGTAAGGACAAATCAGATAACTCTGATTGACGTACCAGGTGATAATCACATTGGAGGATTAATGTTGTTGGGTAAGATGCCATTTCGTATTGCCTGGTGACAGTGATGGGACTTGAAAGCGCTATATAGTTGTAGTATTCAATTCACTACAGCCACTTACAAAAACATTTCATCAATGCTTTTTGCTTTAGTTGTATGCTTCAATCGGTTGAAAACAAAGCAAACTTAGAACGCACATTTATTCATCTATAATCGGATTATCATTTTAACTTCGGGGCATTACTAGATACCTACGTTTGGAAATGTTGTGACTTTTTGTATGTGCCATAACTCAGTTATGCCAGCATATCGTTGAATAGTGCTGACAATGTGGACTGTGGATTGACCGTATGTGGCTGTGTACTGACCGTGTTTTGAACAAACCATTAATCAGAACACGACGTACACCAGAACATGATCATAGTTTTCCAATATCTGGATAATAACGTTCTCATACTTTACACATGCATGCCCACCAGGGACATGTACAACTAAAGTGCGGTCATAATCAATTTACTATGAGCTCTTTTGTATGATAGGTTGACTTATATTGGCTAAATTTGGCCGGTAAGCGGAATGCGATCATTACACAGAAAGAAAAATCGTCACAAAAGGAGTAGTTCCGCATAATGAGTACAACCGTCCACGGTACTTTTGGACACCATGTTGTAAAACGATATACGTTGCAGTTAGAGTTGTCACCGGTAACTACCATACCGGTAAACTATGGGAATATACCCATGAACGGAATACCGGTACGAAAAGTTCACTACCGGTAAGAGATGTATCAAGGCCACTACTCAAGTAGCGCAGCCCTATGGCCCATGTGATCCCAATGTGCTTTTTGTGAGTTTCCACGACACAATTATTAAATTAAAGGTAGGATTATTCAGTTGAAAACGTTCTGTTTAGGTTGATATGGTGACAATCACCACAAATCAACACGATTCTTCTCGGAAAAACGTCGTTGGTTTGTTGCACTTGGCAGTGCTTAGTGTGCTGCATCAGAACACAGCAAACCCGTTTTCGATTAACTGTTCTTCACTCTTCATTACCACCACTACGCCTGATGGTATGGACATTATGATTGATTGTATACCAAGCCTGAAATGACTTGCATCATATATAAAAAGAGCAGCTGACGTTGGATGTAACATTGGCCATCATTATATGGGTGCTTTGAGTTATGCTGATGATGTGTCACTCATTGCACATTTATTCACAGCGGCTACGAAAATGCTTAGAATATGCGAGGAATTTTCAAATGAATACTGTGTGCAATTCAGTTCTGCGCCAAGACCGGTTGCTAGCCTTCCGTGCTTTTGAAAGCCCAGTATATGTTATACTAAATAATGAAATAATTATATAAGAGATACAAGCTGTTTAGTTGGGATGTAATATTGGTTATCATATAAATTTGACAAATGCGATAACGTCCCGCTACGGAGTCTGTCTGAAACTCTGTTATTATAAACCCTTTTTGAAGCATGCTGTAGTGGTGTCTTTTTGGTTACCGATGTGGAGTTTAAGAACGATCCCAGGACACGTACAAAGTATTTCCAATTGATTTCGGGAAAATTTCTCCAATGTTCTAGTATCCTATGTGAGTAAATGTTGGTTTTACAGCTGACCAATTGTTAGCAATGATGTTCTTACAGTAATCCATGCCTTGAACATCAATATATGTTATCTATCACTACATAGTGATTGCATTAAACACTCCGGCTATGAGGTTACGTCATTATGTAATTCTGAATATGAGAATATTGTCACGATAATAAAGGAGCCTATTTCAATTAGCGGTGAACATTCATTCTCAGTGCTTACCAAACATGTAGCTGAAGCTATGTTAACTGAGATTTGTTTATCGCAACTGAGTTATTTGTAACGTTTTTGTGCGTGTTGTTTTTGTTGTAATTAACAGTGTACCTAGCACTCACATTATTTTTTGGGTTAAATCCATTTGCAATTGGATTTGTCGTTGCTTACAACATTACATTACAATGGACTTAAGGTTATCCGAGTTGGTAATATGTGAATTGGACCTTGAGTACACGTTGTCATAAATGTTGGTAATCAGAAGAGGTAATATAAATGCAATATCAAATATTGTTTGAAACAACAAGCGGTCAAGGCTCTCATGCCTTCTTCTCTTGCGCTATCTGCACTCTGTGTGTGGCGTGTGATTTATTCTACAGTTACTCATTTACGAGGACAATCTAGGCACTCAAAGAAAGAGCGTCTTTGTTTGTTTCTTAGAATACCAATTGATAAAACGAGGTATTGCATTCAATTCAGAGCGACAGAAGCAATGCATCAAGGTCACTTAATAAGAGGTTATTGGCCTCTCCCTTGTCACATGATATCAATTACCCGGTATCTGTTTTACTTCTAATGAATAAGCCCAAAACAATTTAGCGTAGTTAGGTTTTTACACCTGAGAAGTCACGAGTTGTAATGGAAATAAATAATTTTGCCAACTACAGTATCGATGGCAATGTCGAGCAGTATATTACACGGCAAATGCTACTGGGTGGGAATATGCAATTGGTACCAATACGTCTATTAGGCTATATCCCTGTGGGGTAAGTCATGATTACACTAGGGCATATTAACACTAAAACCGCAATGCTTGAATAGAAGACACCGTCTTTGCCGATTTCGTGAACTGATGTTTGCTTTTGTTTTCTATCTACACTTGTGAGGAACACAATCAAACTTGTCTACTTCACAGTGAATATTCGCGAAATCGATTGTAAACTGCGGAAGCATTCGCAGCCTGGAAGATAGCTTCAGAAAGCTGATAATGAATGATAGGGCTTTGAGTTAAGCATATACAATCTAAGGGTTTTGCTAGGGACTGATATGTAAGAGGGTAGGTGAGATGACGACTGCCATGGATCATTTTATACAGGAATCATATGACCGCAAATAGTCCATTTGCTTATATATTCCGCTGTCATGCAAAATCCTCTCTACACTGAGCGTCATCGGTGACGGATAGAGTAATAACGAACCTTACAATTGGTTTATCTGACCTAACCAAAGTGAATGCTCAGTAAGGACAAATCAGATAACTCTGATTGACGTACCAGGTGATAATCACATTGGAGGATTAATGTTGTTGGGTAAGATGCCATTTCGTATTGCCTGGTGACAGTGATGGGACTTGAAAGCGCTATATAGTTGTAGTATTCAATTCACTACAGCCACTTACAAAAACATTTCATCAATGCTTTTTGCTTTAGTTGTATGCTTCAATCGGTTGAAAACAAAGCAAACTTAGAACGCACATTTATTCATCTATAATCGGATTATCATTTTAACTTCGGGGCATTACTAGATACCTACGTTTGGAAATGTTGTGACTTTTTGTATGTGCCATAACTCAGTTATGCCAGCATATCGTTGAATAGTGCTGACAATGTGGACTGTGGATTGACCGTATGTGGCGTACTGACCGTGTTTTGAACAAACCATTAATCAGAACACGACGTACACCAGAACATGATCATAGTTTTCCAATATCTGGATAATAACGTTCTCATACTTTACACATGCATGCCCACCAGGGACATGTACAACTAAAGTGCGGTCATAATCAATTTACTATGAGCTCTTTTGTATGATAGGTTGACTTATATTGGCTAAATTTGGCCGGTAAGCGGAATGCGATCATTACACAGAAAGAAAAATCGTCACAAAAGGAGTAGTTCCGCATAATGAGTACAACCGTCCACGGTACTTTTGGACACCATGTTGTAAAACGATATACGTTGCAGTTAGAGTTGTCACCGGTAACTACCATACCGGTAAACTATGGGAATATACCCATGAACGGAATACCGGTACGAAAAGTTCACTACCGGTAAGAGATGTATCAAGGCCACTACTCAAGTAGCGCAGCCCTATGGCCCATGTGATCCCAATGTGCTTTTTGTGAGTTTCCACGACACAATTATTAAATTAAAGGTAGGATTATTCAGTTGAAAACGTTCTGTTTAGGTTGATATGGTGACAATCACCACAAATCAACACGATTCTTCTCGGAAAAACGTCGTTGGTTTGTTGCACTTGGCAGTGCTTAGTGTGCTGCATCAGAACACAGCAAACCCGTTTTCGATTAACTGTTCTTCACTCTTCATTACCACCACTACGCCTGATGGTATGGACATTATGATTGATTGTATACCAAGCCTGAAATGACTTGCATCATATATAAAAAGAGCAGCTGACGTTGGATGTAACATTGGCCATCATTATATGGGTGCTTTGAGTTATGCTGATGATGTGTCACTCATTGCACATTTATTCACAGCGGCTACGAAAATGCTTAGAATATGCGAGGAATTTTCAAATGAATACTGTGTGCAATTCAGTTCTGCGCCAAGACCGGTTGCTAGCCTTCCG
>CM067354.1:2990399-3000399 GCA_034190875.2 Urechis unicinctus
CGTTAAGGACCCAAGTAAGGGATGGACTGGTAACATAGCAGCAGGGAGCCAGCCAAGCCTATACTTTGCACCAGACACATATTTTAAGATTGTAAGATAGTCAATGTTACAAGATGATTGTGGCTCTTCCTCCCTAGGATGAAGTGTTCCCACCTGTATCCGTACCTATTTACATGACATTCTCACGCAAAGATAATGTTCTTGTTCTAAAGTAGCTAGGAAGAGTGTTTAAAATCTTATAAAAGCATGGACTCGATGGAGGGTACTCGGAGAAATGAGCCCGGCAAGGTACATATCATGTTGGGTTTTCAAAATAGACATCTTAAAATCATGTTTCCTCATCTGTTCTGTGTTCTTAACAGGTCATATAGAGATATCTTGAAAGTTTTAAAAGAGCAAATACGATGAAAGTGATAATTCGACTACAGAATCTACCTTGGACAGCTACAGCAATTAGATATACGTCGTTTCTTCAGCCGGCTTACAATCCCAGATGGAGGGGTTCATATTGTTGGGGGAGATTTGGGTGATGCTTTCATTGCGTTTGCCACAGATGAGGACGCTCGTAAGGCCATGATGCTCAACGGCCATATCCTGCTCGAGAACCCGGTGGCTTTGCTGCTGAGCAGTAAAACCGAGATGCAAACGGTCATTGCGAAAGCACGTGAAGCCCATTTAGCCAGCCAGCAGCCGCCAGCTGTTGACCACCAGCAGTCTAACCGACCTGTTCTTGACAATAACCCCCCACCAGCAGTACAAGGCTACCAAGGGGGTCGCCCTGATCCTGGCCAGATGTACCGGGGCGGAGGGGGGGTGGTATGGGGGGTGCCCCTTCGCCTTATACCGGCCGACCTGACTCTTACGGACAGAATCCTCGCACAAGCCAGCAAAGACAACCATTTCCCGACCAGGGTGAACAGCAGGGTGGGATGCTTGCCAAACCCAGCATGGCACCAAGAAGTGGTGATGCCATGTCTGCTGGTCAGCCGTGGAATAGATCGGGGCCCCCTGTTGAGGACCGGCCCAAACGGGAATCTCGACCCTCACGATTCTCTGACCGGGAATTTGAGGACCCAGTAAAAGCCATACCAGGACCAGGTGGGCCTGAAAAACGCAACTCACTGACAGCCAGGGACTCATTTGGGCGTTCTGATAATGTTGGTCTGCTTGGACACATGCCTCAAGGTTTTGATGGTAACGTTGACGAGAGCCTCGGCCGAGTGGATCGCAGCGAACCTCGACGCCGTCCAGTGGAGGAGAGGAGCTTTCGAGGGGCTCCCAATAAGGGCCCCCAATCAGGCCCACCCAAATCCACTGCAGAATATCAAAGAGGTTTCAGGGAGGCTGAAAGGGAACCTCAACAGGATTTTGAAAGGCAATTTTTGAAGCACCCTGATTTACCGGCCGAAGAGGGTTGGGACGGAGGGCATGAAAAGCGGGGAGGGCCTCCTGGGCAAGGATTCCCCAATCGAGGTAGGCCTGGCTATGGGCATTCGGGCGAGAGGGGGGGGGGGGGGTCAAGAGGCAGAGGTGCCCGTGATTCTGACGGCAGAGACAATGAACGATTTCGAGAACCAAGGATGCGTGAGGAGGGGTTCCCCAATAGAGACAGAAGTCCATTGAGAGGAGAATTTGATGGTAGGAGAAACGATGACTATCCCAGAAGACCCGGTTATGAGAGGGAGGGATATGAGGACACAATGGATTTAGAGTTTGAGGGAAATAGGCGTCAAGGTCCCCCTGAGAGAGGTGGTTATAGGGGAGATCCTAGTCAGAGAGGGGAACCTCACCGGGGAGGGTTTGGACCTAGTTACCGTGGTAGAGGGTCCTTTAGAGGCAGGCCTGATAACATTGCCCAGAAGCGTGGGAGATATGATGAGGAATTCCCTGGTGAGGAATCTGGGGGGAGGATGGGTGGGGAGTTTGGGGGACCAGGTAGACCGTACAGGGGAGAAGAAGGAATGGGGTTTGGTAATGAATCGCGTGGTCCAGGTCCCCGTGGTTCCAGACCACCAAGGGATCAAGACCCCAGGTCCGACTTCCCCCCGGGACCTGACATGTCTGGGATGGGGGGGGGCCCATACCCGGGAGGAAGCGGGGGTGGGAAGAGGAGGTGGATCTCTATGTCATAGTAGAAACCCAGAACCTAATTTGATTGTCTAGTGGTTTTTTTTTTTTATATACCTACCTAAGATATACCGTTATTTTTGTAATACCACTCGTATGCATGTGATTAGCACGCATGTTGTGTTGTGCAGGGCCACGTTATTGGCGACATCTGCCTTCCTCGAGTCCTTTCAAAAGCTGGCCGATATGGCCACCAACACGCGAGGTCAGTTATCATTTCTTAATTGAGTGCCAGAAGCATTTGGAAGCGTGACCCACCCTTCCATTACATAACAACGATAATATGTTATCATAATGGTTCAGCTCCAGCGCCTGTGACTCAGTGAACTCCTCGCGCTCGCAGTAGGCCTGTTTAAACAAAAGCGTGACGGTTATGCAATCAGGAACTTCTGTATTTCCGGCCATGGTTGACATGTGAATGACAGATGGCGTGTGTGTGATGAGCTATAGGTTTCCTGTGCTGTCTGACCTTGTTCTATTCGTCCGATTATTAACTCGTGAGGTGGCTCAGAACAGCAGTGAATACGCGCTGATACCGCCATCTTACCGAGCGTAGTACATCTTGAACTTTGTATTCCGCTTCCGAATACATCATGTTTCGATCGTTTGACATGTCGGCCTGGTGTTCACGTGGAGATGATCCTCGCATGTGAACCTCTTGCTCCCCCTCACAAACCTCACACTGCCGCCCTCCCAGCCAGTAATCCCGTGCGCTGTTCGGCCTGGAGCAAAACTGCACCACCAACATCTTGCATTGTCGGATGGCCGCAAGTGCAAACACATTTGGTCTCAGTTTTTCGGCTTCTCAGGTCGGTTTTCGTTCAGATCCCGGTTTTTGTGAAAATATCTCAATGAATCGGACGTTGGCAAATGTGACCAGTGTAGCCTCGCTAGTGGCCGTGTAGGGGCGTGAGAGAGTAAGTGTATACGGCGGATTGTGCATGGTGAAGCATTGAGGGCCGACGTATCGTCTGGTGCTCGGGTTCAAGATGTATGGATGGGTTTGGGCTTCTCACTAACTTTCCTTGACTGTCACGTGATGAAAAATATGTAATTGTCAATGTAAGACGTGTTTATTGTATATCAGGCGTCGTGCTGTTTGGAGTGAATAGCTGGTAGGAAAGCGGGGCCTGTTTCCGGCGTTACCCACGTGAGGGCGGTGGTTGAGTGGAGACTTGGGTCACGGATGGCGGCCTGTATCCAGCCGACGTGAGTGGTTGCTGGGTGGGATCACTACTAGACCCATCCGCGGTTTGGACCTCTTCATAAAACCGGATAAATAACGCGCTCGTGGGTTTTTCCTCTGACATGTTTATCGCGTCTGCATAGCGCTATCTAGCCGGTGCGCCGAGATATGAGTTGCGCGTTGTTGGGCAGATTGTCGTATTATTCACCACCAGGGTCTGTGGCTTTGAGTTTGTGAATGTAAGAACAGTCTGTTACGTCGTGTTTTTGGACAGGTTAGAACTGAACCGACCTGTTACATACAGTCCAATCTACTAACCAACACAGCTGCGTACGGAATTTGGCCAACAACACTAGGTGTTAAGAGGTCCTTAGTAGTAAAGTACGTCAGATCAGAACGTGCGTGCACTCGCGCGTGTGCGGGTGGGGTAGGTTTGGCAGGTGATGGGATTGGCAACATAAATCAACAGGTATTACAACTCTTTCGCCAACTGATATTTCAGCTTTAGGCCAGGCGTCCCAGTGTAAGGAAATGCCATTCTATACGTGTTAGAGAGTTGGTAGGCTGGCGAATCAGATTTAGAGTCGTTTGACACCTTAGGCCATGTATCCCTGCCAAGAACGACTTGTTACAGCTAAGATGAGGTTGACATAATCGTAATTCCCGTTACGAGGTGTGCGGTTATAGTGTTGTGTTAGAGATCAGGTCTGTCGGCGCTCATGTTGCTGGTCGGTTCCTTTACGCAGGTGAACCTTCGTTACGGATTCCTCCATGTTGTCTGCTGATCGTCATGCGGAACACATCCGGACCAGGATATAAATGGTGGTCAGACGTCGTCCTGCCTCGATCCTGCTGTGTCCCACACCCCCCACCCAACTGAATCCTCAATATCTTCCTTTTGGGCAACCTCACCCAGTTACAGATCCTCACTGAAATCCTCACCCAGTAACAGATCCTCACCCAGTAACAGAACCTCACCATGTAACAGTTCCTCACCCAGTAACAGTTCCTCACCCAGTAACAGATCCTCACCCAGTAACAGTTCCTCACCCAGATCCTCACCCAGTAACTGATCCTCACCCCAAATCCTCACCCAGTAACAGAACCTAACCCAGTAACAGTTCCTCACCCAGTAACAGAACCTAACCCAGTAACAGTTCCTCACCCAGTAACAGATCCTCACCCAGTAACAGTTCCTCACCCAGTTACAGATCCTCACCAGTTCCTCACCCAGAAACAGTCCTCACCCAGTAACTGATCCTCACTCAAATCCTCACCCAGTAACAGATCCTCACCCAGTAACAGTTCCTCGCCCAGATTCTCACCCAGTAACCAGGTCAAAGACGACCGCAGAAGGAAGTACGTACCTCGATCGAGGTACGTACCTCGTTCCTAGTACGGCGTACTTGGTTTGAAGTATGCATACTTAAACATTAATTTTCTCAACTGTTTTGCAAATTGTGACATTATTTACTGAGATTTGGTTGGGTTAAATCGTGGAAACCCTCTTAGTAGTCACAGCCTCGATTTGGGACCATATTTAGCGTTGCCCATGTACGAGAAGGCTTTTCTACGCGTTTTCAAACTTTAGTTCGGCGGCCATCGCGTGTCTTTTCCGACGATTGATGAGGCAAAAATCCTTTTTGAATCAGTCTGGCAAAGTAAAGAACTTACTTTTTGCGGAGCATAGTTTGTCTAGATTATATGAAATACTGTTTTAGTGAAAATTGTATGGCATATTTGTGACTTATGGATGATAACATCACACCCCCATGTCAATCCATTTGCACAACCGATATTTTTGTACTCCAATCGAAGTACGCCGTACCATGGTGGTTTCAAACTTCGCTTGTTGTCTACCCGGGTCTGACTGAGAGTGTTCATATACGCATTCAGTTGTGTTCAAAATTGAATGGTCTACTCAAATAGAATAACAAAGCAGCCAGGTGTTTGATATTGAACAGAATGCCCCCAAAAACACCACAACAGTAAGTTTTCATACTTTTGTTGACCTGTTCTGTTTGTGTTTTTGAAAACTTTTGTTTTTGTTTTAATTGGATGTTAGGTGATTATTTAAGGCTTAACAGATGGAAATGAGCATCATTACATATGTAATGAACATTATCATTTTAGAATACTTAAGGTTTACCAGATATGGAATGGAATGTTAAAAATAACCAGGGTCAGCGATCATGTTGTATTGATATTGACTATGCTTTATTACAATTAATTCCATAGCAATGTGGACAGTGGTCATAAGATCATTCCTCATCGGTAAACTTCATGATGGTTTTTATTGTACATGCTGCTAATAATTGAGTTTCTATCGGCCAAATCATATGCCTTTAATCATATGCAATATATCATGCAGATCCATATTTTGATAAGAAGTGGAGGAACAGCAATGTTTGAGTTAATTTTATTTTAGAAATAATTCTCAAGTAGCAAATTGTGTTCAAAAATCACATACGTAAAATATTCGTTATTACATAATAGGATACCGAGTAATCCCGAGTGCAGGTACACTACCAATCAATTACCAATATCACAATGAGGCAGATAATGATAACAACTATAGAAATGTTAATTATTGTTATGACTGTTCGACAGCTAAAGTTGCTGGTCGGTTCCTTTACGCAGGTGAACCTTCGTTACGGATTCCTCCATGTTGTCTGCTGATCGTCATGCGGAACACATCCGGACCAGGATATAAATGGTGGTCAGACGTCGTCCTGCCTCGATCCTGCTGTGTCCCACACCCCCCACCCAACTGAATCCTCAATATCTTCCTTTTGGGCAACCTCACCCAGTTACAGATCCTCACTGAAATCCTCACCCAGTAACAGATCCTCACCCAGTAACAGAACCTCACCATGTAACAGTTCCTCACCAGTAACAGTTCCTCACCCAGTAACAGTTCCTCACCCAGTAACAGATCCTCACCCAGTAACAGTTCCTCACCCAGATCCTCACCCAGTAACTCCTCATCCCTCACCCAGTCACCCCCAAATCCTCACCCAGTAACAGATCCTCACCCAGTAACAGTTCCTACCCAGTAACAGATCCTCAGTAACAGTTCCTCACCCAGTAACAGAACCTAACCCAGTAACAGTTCCTCACCCAGTAACAGATCCTCACCCAGTAACAGTTCCTCACCCAGTTACAGATCCTCACCAGTTCCTCACCCAGAAACAGTCCTCACCCAGTAACTGATCCTCACTCAAATCCTCACCCAGTAACAGATCCTCACCCAGTAACAGTTCCTCGCCCAGATTCTCACCCAGTAACCAGGTCAAAGACGACCGCAGAAGGAAGTACGTACCTCGATCGAGGTACGTACCTCGTTCCTAGTACGGCGTACTTGGTTTGAAGTATGCATACTTAAACATTAATTTTCTCAACTGTTTTGCAAATTGTGACATTATTTACTGAGATTTGGTTGGGTTAAATCGTGGAAACCCTCTTAGTAGTCACACAGCCTCGATTTGGGACCATATTTAGCGTTGCCCATGTACGAGAAGGCTTTTCTACGCGTTTTCAAACTTTAGTTCGGCGGCCATCGCGTGTCTTTTCCGACGATTGATGAGGCAAAAAATCCTTTTTGAATTAGTCTGGCAAAGTAAAGAACTTACTTTTTGCGGAGCATAGTTTGTCTAGATTATATGAAATACTGTTTAGTGAAAATTGTATGGCATATTTGTGACTTATGGATGATAACATCACACCCCATGTCAATCCATTTGCACAACCGATATTCGCGTACTCCAATCGAAGTACGCCGTACCATGGTGGTTTCAAACTTCGCTTGTTGTCTACCCGGGTCTGACTGAGAGTGTTCATATACGCATTCAGTTGTGTTCAAAATTGAATGGTCTACTCAAATAGAATAACAAAGCAGCCAGGTGTTTGATATTGAACAGAATGCCCCCAAAAACACCACAACAGTAAGTTTTCATACTTTTGTTGACCTGTTCTGTTTGTGTTTTTGAAAACTTTTGTTTTTGTTTTAATTGGATGTTAGGTGATTATTTAAGGCTTAACAGATGGAAATGAGCATCATTACATATGTAATGAACATTATCATTTTAGAATACTTAAGGTTTACCAGATATGGAATGGAATGTTAAAAAAAACCAGGGTCAGCGATCATGTTGTATTGATATTGACTATGCTTTATTACAATTAATTCCATAGCAATGTGGACAGTGGTCATAAGATCATTCCTCATCGGTAAACTTCATGATGGTTTTTATTGTACATGCTGCTAATAATTGAGTTTCTATCGGCCAAATCATATGCCTTTAATCATATGCAATATATCATGCAGATCCATATTTTGATAAGAAGTGGAGGAACAGCAATGTTTGAGTTAATTTTATTTTAGAAATAATTCTCAAGTAGCAAATTGTGTTCAAAATCACATACGTAAAATATTCGTTATTACATAATAGGATACCGAGTAATCCCGAGTGCAGGTACACTACCAATCAATTACCAATATCACAATGAGGCAGATAATGATAACAACTATAGAAATGTTAATTATTGTTATGACTGTTCGACAGCTAAAGGTATATGTATGATGTTGATGCAATAAGTGAGATACAAAACTATGATATGTCTAGGACAGGTTACACAACGCAGGATAAAGCTACTTTAATAGGTCATGACACAGATAGGATTAATTGATATACCCATACATGTACAGACATACATATGACAACAGTGAGTGTTGAATGACAAAACTAGAGGAAAGCATGTACAAAAGGTGGGATGGCATTGAAAACGGAAGGGGGGGGGGGGGGGTTGGGAGTGCAAATTGATGTGATCTCCTTGAAATCTAAATGCAAAAGACAAAGAAGTGCTGGTTACCTGACCATATCCGCGCGGGATTTAATTGGGGCAGCCTCTTCCCTTCTAAAGAGAAAAGATAAGGACTTATGCGATAACGTTTACAAATTCGACAAATTCAACCTATGTTTTCATGAAAATGGAATCCAGAATAAAATATATTCTCTCTGTCTCTGTTGTTTGGAATGGAATATATTGGAAAAAATTACTTAAACATTCAGAGATCCCAAGTGGAAACACCACACAGGTAAAATACATATTGCATACATAGCTGATGAATGCCGCGAGAGCGGAAACGAGAGGAAGAGGATAATATGCACAAAGTCTTATGAACTTGTTCAGCGGTGTGAGGGCAATATTCTGGTTGAGTATATAGACGAGAACAGGCAAGACCTGGTACACCCCTCACGGGAATAGTTTCTTCATTGAGAGAGCTGTAACCAACTTTCAGCGGCTGGGAAGGCGGCTCCATGGACTCATCACTAACGGCTGAAGGAATGTTCAAGTCTTGATAGATTTCATCCACTTCGTCAATGCATGATTGACAGAACTTAGGAGCAGTTTGTGTGTAATGGACAGATTCTGTTTTTCTTTGACACAACTTGGAAATTTTAATTTCAGGTTGGAAATTTTAATTTCAGGTTTCCAGTTTCCAAAAATCCTCATTGTGATTGAAGGCTTTCAGAAGAACACCGTTTTGAAAATGGCTTGGCCCATAGCTGTTCCATTCTGAAAAAAAAAACAAAGTAAATCAGATACTGTCTAGTCAAATACATAACATTAAATATTATAATCTATGTTAAAGTACACAACACAAACCAGCAATTCCTGTGAGATTGTTTTATATCACCCTCTACTGATAGACTAAATCATATTCGGTTGGAAATATTGACATTGTCACTTCAAGCTGTGCACGACAAATTCCAAAACAAATTATCTTATAACTTGCGATTAGGTCGTATGATTCATGTGTCATTCTTTTATCTGTATACGATTCTCTACTATCAGAATATGGCACCAATTCAAAAGGAAGCACACCATACTTCGATTTAAGTACGATCGCATCACTACGCCATTGTTTCAGAAAAATCATTCAACAGGGGTGTTATTTATTAGCGATAGCTCATTAATATGCCATAGAATTTTGAATAACATATAATGTATCATTAGATGATATACTTGTAAATTAGAAAACATAGACCTTACCTCTGCCATGTTGATGTGTGTACAAAATTTAAACCATGAACGCAGAAAAACTTGAAGTCGCTGTCGAATAATGGAAGTGAAAACTCTTCTTGTGAAGGCCCAATATCGCCCACAACAACAGATTTGGTTTCAAATGTAGGCCATAATATATTTGCATAATTAAATCGTTCAAAGCCAATCACATTTCAGAAAATAATGTCATAAAATGCAAAACAGCAGAGGGCGGTGGCACAACTATCTTGCGTACCTCAATCGAAGTGCGCCGTACTGGGAACGAGGTACGTACCTCGATCTACGTACCTCGATCGAGGTACGTACTTCGTTCTGCGGTCAGTCCGCGACCTGAAGACAACTGAAACCTATAGAGAAACGTGCCAGTATCTGTCACAAAGATTCCACGCGTCCACTACCGCTGTGATTTGATATTCCTGGAAAACACGACGCCGCATTTTATATCATCGCGCAAAAATTAGACAGGCAAGCAGAAAGTGTAACCAGACAACAAACATGGCAACAGCCGAAGTAAGGATATTTTCTGAGATTGTAGCGCAGCGTAGCGACTGAAAGTCTGCTAACATCTCACTGAATAGTGTCAAATTATGGATCAAAATATAATAAAATACACTACAT
>CM067354.1:3007899-3025399 GCA_034190875.2 Urechis unicinctus
AAAAGCCTTCTAGGCTAAGGTCGGGACGAAAGCGGATTGCCAGGACCACGCTACTTGTCTAGACGAGATTCCGGTCCAGAGTGGTGTGTTGAAGATATTGCCCATGTAAGGACCACTCAACACAACCACCTGGATGCTTTTGACTAATGTATATGTACACCATATGTCAACGGACTAGAGTTTTCCTAATCCACCATTCAATATACTTGAGTTGTTGTTATCGATATTTCAATTGAGAAGCAAACACAATATTTCAATGGAAATGAGCGACGGTACTCAATGTTGCAATGGACTAGAGTAGCCGTTCATTATATTGCAATAGACACACGCAGTCGTGATTCATATGTTAATTGACTGGAGAAGTCCTAATCAATTATTCAATGGACAGAAGTAGCTTCACACTTCATTGGACTGGAGCTCTATGTATCCGTACTTCAATGGACTAGTGTTGTTGTAAGTAACATTTCATTGGACTGGAGTAGCCATACACCATATTTCAATGCACCGGAGCAATCGTGATACATTTTTCAATAGACTGGAGTAGCTCTACACAAAGCTAATATGCTGGAGTAGTCTAGATTCACATTCCAATGGACCGGAGTAGTTTTACGCTAAATTTCAATGGACTTAATTTGCCTTGTTCCCTAAATCCTAGGAAGCTGGACGCCATATTTCAATAAACTGCGGTCCATATTTTGAATAAATGGACTATCGGCAGGTCATATTGCAATGGGCAGAAGTTGTGATGGTCCATATTTCTATGAGTTCTTAACAGCTGTCAATCACTGACCCCCACGCCACGTGCTACCCATGTCTCTAATCTTCCAACAAACGGTTTGAGCATGATTCATGATATATATATATATATATATATATATATATATATATATATATATATATATATATATATATATATATATATATATATATATATATATATATATATATATATATATAAATATATATATATATATTGATTTACAACCATTCGTAGACTCCAACCTTTCGTAGAAAAAATTTGTTTCAAATACTTTTTTACTATCATTATTTTTCAATGATTATTTCGGCATATTGTAACTCATATAATAAAAACGTTTAATGCAAATTTAAATCATTTTGTATATATATATATATATATATATATATAGATATATATATATATATATATATATATAGAGATATATATATATCTATATAGATATATATAGAGATATAGATATATATATATATATATATATATATATATATATATATAGATAGATATATATATATATATATATATATATATATATATATATCTCTCTATCTCTATATATATATATATATATATTTATATATATATATATATATGCCTATATATATGTATATATCTATATGTGTATATGCATATATAAATATATATATATATATATATATATATATATATATATATAAATGTATATTATATATATAAATATGTATATATATATCTGTATGTCTATATATATCAATATAGACATATTCATTAATATATATACAGATATTATATGTGTATATATCTCTCTCTAAATCTATATATATCTCTCTATAGATATCATATATCTCTCTCTAATATATATATATATATATATATATATCTATCTATATATCTATATATATATATCTCTATCTATATACATCTATAAATATATATACTATATTTGTGTGTTTTCTAATCAAATCAGGGCAACATTCGTAATATTTTGACTGGTTAATTATCAGCACTTATATGTGACAGATACGGGCGTCAATTTGCACAACAAGTATGCCTACTTTTGAGCTCTAATTTGTTCGGCGGTCTGAATTGTTGGTCTTTACAACGCCATAAACTCATTATTCGCCACGTAACATATACCAAGTTTCAAGGGTAGTATATTAGGAGTACATCATCATGTATATCATGGCAAAACAAAATGTACTTTCATTATTCGCCTGAATAATTTCGTTCGAGATATAAGCTGATGCTCAACACTTCGAATATAATGCAGACGTGTGTGTCCCTCATCGAGTCGATCCAATCGACTTATGGCAGAACCCCTGCGTTAGATTGCCAATACTGACGAAAAGTTATTTTCGTATTATGTTAAAGATAAGACTTAATTTATGCAAACGTAGGCCCCTAAATCGCACAACAAAAATACGGAGTGATGCTTTGCATTGATACGCTGACCCGAACATTGTTGAAGGTTGTTGTTCTAGTGTTTTATGTTGTAGATGGATATCATTACGTAGTCCTCGTCATCACTTACTGGACTCTCCGGGCTATGGCATGTGACCAATCTTTTTGCACCCCTGAATACCAAACTAACTTCGACTCTTCTACTACTACAGAAGATGCAACGTTGCAGATTGAGAACTTGTCAATAACTATCGATCCGCCGAGAGTGATCAAGGCAAAGGATGCATACCGGTCATGGTATTTACCTGTTTATGTTTGGACCATATTGTGCTTGCTGCCAATAGTTCCTGGAAACGTTTTGGTTGTCATGGCATTTGTAAAGACACCATCGTTGCGCACTCCAATCAATATATTTATACTGAACCTGTGTTTATGTGACATCATGACTTTCTTAAGCGGCTTATATTTTACCACATTGAATTACACCCTTGCTGGTCTCGAATTAGCTTATAATGCTAAATACAGCTGTTTATTGAGTTTGTCCACGTTATCGGTTAGCATTGTAACCTCATTGGGTGGAATTCTAGTGCTTAGTATTGAACGAATCATTGCTGTTTGTGCATCGTTGAGGTATTATGCTATTGTAACTGAAAACAATGCATTCAAAGTGTGTGTATGTCTCTGGTCTATTTCCATTGGTTTGTATTCAATACCTCTAATTGGGTGTAATCATTGGCAACCTGGAGTTGCTTGCTTCACTTACCTTGTTCTACCACCAGCTTTTGTAGCCTATGCATTCATAATGGTTGCGATGATTATGATCATTATATCGTTTTTGCTGCACTTATCAATTTGTGTTGTTGCATGGAAGACAAATGCTGTATCTCCTCCAATAATCCCTGCTGGTGCAAACAATACAAACGCTCAAGTGAACACACATCAAGAATTCAAAATTACCAAAATGTTTTTCAAAATAGTTGTAACGTTCTATTTTTGCTGGGTGCCGTATCTTATCTGCACGTGTCTGCATCTCACCTCTGACAGACCTGGTCATTTATTGTCAATAATTCATGACATTTCTAAGGGCTTTTTGCCTCTCAACGGGGCATTGAATCCACTCATTTACGCGAAACACAACACAAGATATCGAAATGCTATTAAAAAGATACTTCACATGAAATAATATGCACGCTTTCACAGGAATGAATAATTGTTAACTAATAGCTGATGGGCTAAAGTTGCACTAGTACCTTTACATTATCAATAGTATACAATGTTGACAAAAATGGGAACACTGAACATATATTTAACCATGACATTCTAAATGGCAGCGTAAACCTCATCATTACTATATTGATAAGTACTGAAAAAATAAATGCCAGTCATCACATTCACATGTTTATCAAGCAATTTTTCTTTAAATATTGGATTTTACCTGAAATGTGATGGACAAGAATTACATGTGCTTCAAAACACTTGACATTAAGGATACCTAATATCCTGTATTGCAAGGTTGTTTCACAATCTTAATGGCACCTTGTACATTCGTTGTGGTTATTGGTTGATGATTGTTGATGTCAGCTTATTACATGTCAATATTATTATAATATGTGTCGCAGTTGAATAAATGTTGGTGTGTCTTACCATGAGGTACATATCATCTGTTTTTATGTCATATGGCAATTTAAGTGGTGCGTCAATCTATGACGAATAGCTCCGAATTGATGTGATGATATATAAAATATCATGCTGTTAATGCTATTGCAATGTCATTATGTAACGTATGCTTATCTGTAGAATCTGCGTATGAGCAACTACAATACAACGTCTACAATGCCATGTGATAGTGCCAACATGGCTTTTAGCATTCAAGCGAGATCTTACTACATTATAAGTGCGTTAATTTTTATTGGAACCAATACATTTATGCATCTGTGGGGCAATATCTACAAGGAGCTGCTAATAGGTGGCGTATGTATGACGTCACAAAGTTGTGTGTTAATTTGTTTGTCCCAGTTTTTATCAGGGTATATCACTGTTATGTCATATCAGGGAGTAATTAAATCCAAATATTCCATTTCATTTCTCACTACCTATCCAATCTATCCCAGTTAGCATAAAAGAAAATCATTTTTTTCGCGTGGTTATGTCTCAACAAAGGAATCATTTTGGCAACAACATATAACATCGCTTGCCTTGGGAGGAATAGTTGTGAAGGTGCTATTATGGCATTGGTTTGATTTCCTCGGCCTCAGCGCCACATCACACATTCGCTTTGTTATACGATGTTAACCATTTTGCAATGTAAACCGTTATGACAGTTGACACTTGAGTGTGACACAACGCCCTATTAACTCAGCTGTCATGATTGATGGTTTTGATTAGCAGAGAGTTGGTTAACAGGTCGGTTAACTAGCGGCAAGTGCAGCAAGCGTAAAGGAATCAATTGAGATATCACCAATGATTAGAAACGCCCGTGTTATGCACGCCCGCATTGTCTGATTTTGACCAAGCCAATTAAGCAGTATGTGAATGCGGACGAAGCTACTGCACTAACGTCAACGATACACCATAGTACCAATTATAATGTTGCATCTTTTTGCACCATCCACAGGGCATAATAACCTTTAGGCTTTGATATCGCTTCAATACCTATAAACGGTGTCTTATATCCCCGTGGCGTAGTGGTTTGCTGCTTTCGCAAGGTGATGAGATGACTGAGTGCTAAGATAGACCGAGTGATGACAATGAGTGAGAAGTTTGAATGAGAACAAGAGCAGTGAAAAGGTAGACTTAGTGATTTGGAAGAATGAGTGATGATGTAGGCAGGGTGATAAGACAGACTAAGTGCCAAGGGAGAAAGTGTGATAAGGAAGACACAATGATATGGTAGATAGAGTGATGAGGTAGACTGAGTTATGAGGTAGACAAAGTAATGAGGAAGATTGAGTGATAAGGAAGACTGAGTAATACGGTAGACGATATGATTACATAGATAGAGAGATAAACTGAGTGATAGGGTACACTGAGTGATGAGGTGACTGTGTAATAAAGTAGACTGAGTGACAAGGTATACTGAGCGATGAAGGTAGCATGAGTGATAATGAAGACTTCGTCATTAGAACGATTGAGTGATAAGGCTGACAGGATGATGATTTAGGCTGGATAATAGGTTAGAACGAATGATGAGATAGACTGAATGTTAAGGTAGACTGGTTGATGATATAAACTGGATGGTACGGTAGATTGAGGGGTGAGGTTAACTGAGAAATAGAGAAGACTTAGTGATAATAGAGAATGAATGATAAGGTAGACACAGTGCTAAAGTACACTGAATACGTAAGTAGACTGAGTGATTAGGGCCACGGAGCCATACGGGAGGCTGTGAAATTGGGGATACTTTATACGCATCTGTACTCAGGTGTTCAAATGTCCCTCAAAACGGTCGCCTGATTTATAAGGACCAACATAACACGCTCCATATTCCCTCAATCATAGGCACTGGAGTCGTTACATGCACTTCATTCATATATAAAATCACGTAAAAACTCAATAACAGGAGCTATAACATCAAACCGACACTCCCCTATCTGTGAGCATGCACACACATGATCAAAGGCTCTCCAGTATTTGAAAGTTCCTTCTGCAAGCATGTGAGGGAAGTATGGTAGGTATTGTCTAGCGGCACACCAATAAGTGTGGTATATGGTCCCGTGGATATGTAAGGACTCAATAACTCGAAAAGGAATCTTACAACGACTCCTCCAACCCCCCTCTCCCCCGCAAATAGTTAGCATGTACAAAGTAGACCAAAAATGCTCTCCCCTCATAAAAACAGCGGATATGCAGGACTCAATCACAGGCGCTCAAGTCTCAAAACGTTAGTAAACATCAAGTATGAAGATTCCCCTCTTTACTCGCCAATGATGTATTATGACTCAATTAAGTCTTTAATCTCCCGTTCTCCCTATGGACTGATTTGTACACTAACTCACTGACTCTCACTCACTCACTCACTCGTTTACTACCTCACCCACTCACTCACTCAAACACTAACTCACTCACCCAATCACCCGCTCGCTATCCCGTTCACTTACTCACACACTAACACACTAACTCACTCTCACACTCACTCTTCAACTCACCAGCTCACTCACTGACTCGCTCACAAAATAACTCACTCATTCACTCACTGACGCACTCACCGCTCATTAACTCACTCACTCACTAACATACTAACTCAGACGCTCACTCAATTACTAACTGGGCAAACGTTATTGAAACATACCATGCGTAACTTCAAAGATCGTATTTTAACGGCCCACTGACTCGAAACGTTGACATTCTTTGAATCGTCGTCTTTTACCTCTTGCACAATCGCTGGTTTTTACGTGGGTCAACAGTTTTCAATGAGAAGTCAAAGCGCGTTGCACGCCAGTTACCTTGTCAAAACTTATATATCTTTTTTAACAACTACGAAAGAACTCGGCATAATGTGACCTATGTACCTCAATTCAATGCTAAGAATGGTATTCAAAATTTATCCCAGGCGCACCAGGAGCAATAACGAAGGCTGATACAGAGATAATAACAACGAACTGACCAGTACCAATGAGGGGAAAGAAGGAGGTGGGATTAAGGAAAACATTGTACCAGTTCACTAAGTTTACATTAGGCTAAATTGATGCGCAAATAAATTACTCTAACAATATACCGCTACAAACCGAACCACCCTATTAGCAAGTATGAAATGCTACGGGAAATAATGTTATAGACAATGCAAGAGATACATCTGCGTGACTTCAATAAAAAACCACTATGGCAGGTTGTAGCATCCTGAATATGCACTTTGCTATGAACACAATTCTGTGCAAGTAAGGCGTTGGATACCTGCCAATGACGACCATATATATATGTTGCTGTCGCGGGTCTGGCAAGTGCCTTAAGTGACACTTAATGGAACGCCCATGTTAATATACAAGATCGTTAACTGTTTAAATTTTATCTTTCCCACAAGGAAATATCTACAACCAACGAACATCTGCCATTCTGCCATTTACAAGATCCTTTTTCTCGATTGTGTATTTTTCCATTTTTTCAAATTATCCTGCTGACCTTTTCTCGAGGCTCATACATTAAGCTACGTTTTTTGATAAGGCCCAATCGCACGACTTCTTAGACACCCTTGTGTTATATATATATATATATATATATATATATATATATATATATATATATATATATATATATATATATATATATATATATTTATATATATGTGTATTTATATATATCTTTATATATCTATATATATATATATGTAGATATATATACATATATATATATATCCTAATCTGTATATATATATATATTTATATGTATATATCTATATCTATCTCTATCTCTGTCTATATCTCTATCTATCTATCTCTCTCTATATCTATATATATATCTCTATCTCATATATATATATATATATATATATATATATAACATGCATTTTATTGATATTTTGCATCTTTCGTTTTAGTGTATGAATGGTTGGCATGGGAAATATGCGGCTTGACAATTGATAAGTTGCTGGGCTTGAATGTAGCAGAGATAATGTACGAAATATATCGTTGTTAGACCATCTTTAACCTTATTTGATATAGTATGATATGGTTTAGTTCAATATTTTGTGATGAATTATATCGTATTACCAATACATTGAAACGCATTAACATATGCTGTGTTAATGACATCGGCGTACTCACCCCTTACATCTCCCGTTTCTGTCTTGCTATCTCTCTCCCTTCTGTCTCTTTTTTCTGTGTTGCTCTCTCACCCCATTCTAGCCCTTCTTGTTGTCTTGCTCTATGAAACTCATTTGACCACTAATATATGAGAGTCAGGTACCGCGGAACAGAGCCTGGTAATATAATAAAAGTACCAAGCTTTTGCTTTCATAGCGGCTGCAATGAAGTGTGGCAACGCTGGAATTTCATTTGCATGAGTGTGTACGCAGGACTAGAATCAGTGACTAAGATTTTAACGATAAAATCAGTGTGCTGGAAGATACCTAACAGCTGTCGGATATAGCAATAAACTATATTGCGTGTTTATCCCCGCTTTATAACTGTGTTCCAAGGGTGGTGTCATATTCATGGAAGGGAAAGAAATGTGTATTGGTTTGTATGACCTATGTCTGTGATAAAAGGTGATTGAAAAGTTATTCCAGCAAAACAAACGCAACTCCACCACTCTCAATTTGCCATGGAGAAAATTGACGAAAACCTAAGCTTTTGATTGTATGCATCCAATATGCGTTCCTTTATCTCCTCATCTCATCCACTGGTTATCTACTCTCCCAACACCAGCACACTTAACGTCTTGCGCAAAACTCGGGCTGAAACTTGCGTGGCATAACTAGGACGTGCAACGTTGTATACCCTTAATAAGTTATTGAACCTTTGCCGTTGTGTTTTAGCACATGCCAAATATTGCCTGATAATACAGGATTCTACACTGCACCAATAGACTTAAATAAGTATGTGTGCCTCGTCAGAATAGGTAAAATCTCATTACACATTGCATTAAACACAGATCGGCCCACGTCAAACAATACAGTGCACTAAAACCACAGTGATAATGCCCTGGTCGAAGTATGTTATACCTGGGGTCATACTTGCTTCTTGCGAGGAGAGGTTTGGGGTTTGGCGTGTTGATGTGTGGGGCAGAGGTTGTGGGGAGGTGCTAAGTGCAAATGTAGACATAAATATCATATTTTGTTTATGCATGCGTATATATATGAAGAAGATTTCTTGGCTCAAATATATAGTCTTATATGGTTCAGCGAAGACAATTGTGCCCTTTACACGACCACGTTTAGATTTCTATTTGTCAAGAGTATTTGATACCAGAGAGAGGGCGCACCTGCAGTACGAACAGACAACGCCCCAGATCGTATCTCGGTATAGGCTTCTCGTGGTAGGGTTGTTCTTGGCATGGTATATACCTATGCACTCGCGAAGCTCTAAAAGGGGGTACACAGTTGGTCGGAAGGCTCTGTGGCCGGTGGACTAGCCTGTAGGCTGACACCTGCGACTCGTGGCCCTTCCCTATGGACTCCCTTGGCTCTTGTGGTTGTAAATCCCCATATGGTCGACAGCGAGTTATATCTTTCACGGTAAAAGTAGTCGAAATGGGGGGGGGGGGCTAAAAATACGTTGAAAGGGGGGCTTAAATACGTTGAAATGGGGCATTCTGGACACTGTTCGGTAATAGCCCCGTGTTCGACTAATAAATGATTAGTGTAAGTGTACGTTTTGTACCCGTAAAATTGGAGCCTCTCGGTGAAAATAATTTGTCGAACTGGGCTATAATACGTTGAAATGGGTCTATTCATTAGTGTAAGTGGGTCTTTTTGTGGGCTCACAGACAGTAGTAGTATAGGTAGGTTGGCTGGATCCACCATTACCTATACTACTGATGCACGCAAATTTCAAACACATTTCAAACCATAAGCCATTGCGTTTGGTTGGTCACAACTGGCTACAAACTATCACATATTCAAATTGAATAGATGAACTCCTAAAAATTACTAGTTTGTAAGCAATGTTAAACTCCCTACAACACCGGAAACAAAGTAGCTGTCAATTGAAACATTTTTGCACCCAAACTGAGTTCACAATAATAGCTGAAATATGTTAACATTAACCATAGGCTCTCGGGTATAAAAACACTCGTCCACCCTTGCTGCTGAAAAAAAGGATGCATTAAATATCAAAACGGCACTCTAGTCATATTTAGCCCCATCCTTCCTCACCGCACATCTGTTAAAATGCAATACAATGGATCTCGAATAATGAAAAGGCCCCCTCACTACTTGTAGCTATGTAACAGGCAGTGTGTGTCATGCAGCTTGATTATTTTCTCTCCACTTGTCCTGACGGGGTCGGCAGTTGTAACGGTTCATCATCTTTTTACACATCAAACTTTACTGTCAAATTTTATTTCGATTGCGGCAGGGCTAACGTGCTCCATTGCTTAAAATAGCGTTAACACGTTTTATGTGGTTTTATTAAGAAGCACATTGATTAAATTCTAAGTCGAACTCCTATTACCTCTAACCAGAGCACCCGCAGCCTCGACTGGACAACGGCAGTCCCAGTTTGTTCAAGTGGCGGGCAGCTTGTGGTGGCAGTCGTTGATTGGT
Source organism: Urechis unicinctus (assembly GCA_034190875.2). Classification (NCBI taxonomy): domain Eukaryota; kingdom Metazoa; phylum Annelida; class Polychaeta; order Xenopneusta; family Urechidae; genus Urechis; species Urechis unicinctus. The sequence continues at coordinate 3,018,234 of CM067354.1, forward strand.
TCGTTGTGTAGTTCATCCGATTCCTTCATCAATTGCAATGATCAGAGTCTTCTGTTCTGTCACGCTGGCGGGCTGGTTCCAAGAAGCCATCAAACCATCCTCCACTTCTGAGGCTCCTTAAAGACTAATCTGCTTGGCGTACGACCAAATGTGTGGATGCTTTATTAAATCAATCCTAATTAATCATACTGAATGTAAATTACGCAAGACAAAACACCTGAGACTTGAATGGCCTTCCATCTGGCAAGAATCATAAGCATACATGAATACAATTGATTGGGCAGGTTAGATGACATCTTGAATTACATAGATTCACTCATTCATTAGAATATATTATTAAAGATGTTTAGAGGCTTCATGAATAATCCTGAAATGCTCCAAAGGGATCGGCAACATCAAGGTTGTGACACTGACGCAAACGATCAGATTTCCCATGTACTTGACACAGAGCTTGGCACTATGCCCCTTTTCTCTTATGCTAGCATAACGTCCACAGGACGTCCCGTCATAGCGTCAATGTCAAGCTTTACAACGCGTTCCCTGACACTTGGCCTACCGATTTCGGATAGCTACAACTACGAACAATTGAACAACAATGTCACTAAAATGGTTACGATCTTTACGAGAATGTAACAACAAGTAAACGTTTCAAGGTCAACATTTTAAACTTGCATCTTAAACATAAAGCAATACTCAATTAAGTATCTTGACATTGATGGTTGTTCATCGGGAACTATGAGGTCGGTCAATACGAGTAACCCATTATAATAATACATTGTATCTGTCACAATGCGAGGCATAAAAACAAACAGATGCGAGGTGACTATGCGCGTGTCAGAGCTAAGCTGAAACGGCCGGAAACATGATAACATTATTGCACGTTTGGGGGCCAAGGGGATTATCATTTAGTTTCTTTTCATCACGTTGCTTGCTAATTTGACAATGTAATCGTCAATCAGTCGACAACCTATCAATCGATGGTACATCTACCTGTGGAAAACTTCCTTCGTCGCCATAGCTTTAATAGTTACCATAGCCACCAGCGCTCTCCTCAACGCTGGCTAGCTTCGCCCCCTTACCTCCACCCGCACCCCCTGGACGACCACAGCGTGCCAGTAAAAAATCGAACGCGATCATTGGAATTCGATCGAGACCATTAGAATGAAGGATTCGATCGTAATCTTAATAGTAGGCCCCTGCCCAGATAGCACTCGGTTTTTGTGCGCTTTTAGGCGTACGAATTCTTTTTTGGGCGTTTTCAGTTCTTGTGCGACCTGATATTAATATACAAAGCGGTTTGAAAACGCATGTGATAGCTGTTCCTGTTCCAAAATATACCTCCTGGCTCAATATCATGAAAGTATGTTAATAGCATGTAGACAAGTGCTCGATACACCTCGATGGACCTCGCATTTATGCTGGGTATGTGAGTGACCCCATCGAATGGCAGCGTCTCAGTGGTGGTTTTTACCCTATGGTGATTCTGACGCAGCTACCGACCTGCTTGTGGTGATGCTCGCGCTTTTTATATAAGTTTGTATATCCGCGATCGTAGGGTCGAATAGTTGACCGACTTTATGTCAGGCATGTGCTCTAGACAGCGAGTGTGGTTATAGTGTGGTCCTATTTCATATCATCATTGTGTTCTATCCATTCAGTTTGGAGCAGGGGCTCTGTAGGACACGAAGCATACGGGTTTTTTTTCAAGCTCTAAGCCAACAAGCACATGACTAAAAGGGGCATAAGGAGGCACAAGGCCGATAGAGGCTCTACTAGCCGGCACCAATTCCACATGTAATCTGGGAGGCACAGGCTGAGATTTACAAGAGGTCGCCCCAGTTTATACAAAGCCATGGTTATTCATAACTGCTATGCGCGAAGAATGTGACCTGGATAAGATGTATGTCACTGCGAGCAGAGTGTGAAAACTTTCAACATCTTCCTCCCATACATTTTCGGATATCCCTGAATATTGGGATACTTGATCTACGAAATAATGTTAGCCATACAAGCAAGGTTAAACGAAATGTTAAGCTTTTATTTGCTAACCATCATGTTCATCAGAAAAATTGTGAGAAGGTTTCACTCGCTGCGAATCCGTTCTCGGTCCATTTGAAGATCACCGTTATAAACAACAAGTGATTAGAAAACATTTAAAGTTACCGTGCATTAAACCTTACTGCGATAAACTAATGACTGAAGCAATAATAAAAGACATAATATGGTTATGTGTAGCAAGTAAGACCGAAAGTATTTAGTCATAAATCTAAACGATAGTGTCTGATTACCACAGTTAAAAAACACGCACCAGTTTCCTTTTATTTCTTTCTTGTTTTAATCAAGTCTCGTCTCCCCTCCCCCCCCCAGATCATCTTTAACTCTATACCCAATTCATTTACCTCCCTTTTGCACTCTCGCTGTCCACTTCCCATCCGTCCCATTCCCTGGACTAACAATTATTTTTAAGGCCCTATATTTGCTATGGACGTATCTTACTTATTGCCAAACAATTACTTTAAACCCAATGCGCCTGTTCTGCTTCACGCCCGGCATCAATAACAGCGCAAAAATGTTATGATATGATTCGCGGTGTAGTCATAGTGTATTGTTAGCGCATACCAGACATCGATAGCAGTTCAACCGCAGTTATAATAGCGGTCATAACGTGTTATTTGCTAATACGCAGGGGCTACTCTTCAGCTACTCTTCATTATGAGGAGTGAAGTTGGAATGTAAAGGTATTTAAAAGTGGTGTCTGTGGTTATAACTGGTAGAAGAGAAAGATGCGTTAACAAGTATCATGTGCTGCATTTAATGGGAGTAGTAGTTAACCGTTAGCATCAGGTGCACACATTACATCTATATCAGATAAAGTCCGGTCAAAAATGAGTTTTCACCCACTCCCATACCAGCTTAGAAATAAACGATAATGTCTAAACACAGATATGTACTATTATAGGGCCTCAATCTGCATAGGTGGAATTACGGCAAGCTTCTTTTGTGGCGCGCGGTGTTTAGAGGCACGCCCTATGCCGTGTTGCATCGCTAGTCAGCCCGTCACCAACACCAGGGTGGCTTGTATTGCTCACAAGCTATAGCACAGTCACTACCCACATCCTTACTAAGCAAATTGCGTTCTGTGATCCACTACTTGGTTAAGTAGCAGATTGTTTGTTTAGCGACGTGGATGTAAGTTTGATTTTTTACCCAACTCCCATTTGTACCTGATTTGAACGCCAATGATGACCTCATCAGTGGTACTCGCTCCCAAATATGGATGGTGATGTGTACTTATCAAAAAGCGCCAGTACTGTCACTGTTCAGGCTGATGCCATAAACAATATACCTGGCAGATTTGGACCTTGATTGACCACTAACAAATTTAATTATATGATCATAACGTGTCGGCAGCCGAAATTCGAGGTGCACCTAGACATACTGTCTCATTTGTCGGACTATTTTCCGAATGCAATCCGTGATCAAATCAGATGGGCATCTTACCTTCTGCAGTGAACAAAACCAAGTTAACTGACAGGCATGATGGGAACGGGGCTTTGTTGTGGTACAAAAGATGTTGTTTAGCCTTATTCGACGGTGGTTGGCGAAATAGCGGGTAATGCATGTCCACACAGGGCTGGTTGTTTATGTCATCTAAAGTATTACATATTCAATTAATATTTACGATATATAGTGGTTATGTGCTCCATTTTAACATATATATATATATTAATTTTTATGTGCGTGTGTATATATGTATGCATATTGATATAGATAAATCTATATATATCTCGGTACACACATAAAAAATATATAAAAATATGTACATATATAAATATATATATATATATATATATATATATATATATATATATATATATATATATATATATATATATATATATATATATATATATCTCTATATATATATAATATATATATATATATATATATATATATATATATATATCTATCTATCTCTATATCTCTCTCTCTATCTCTATATATATCTCTCTCTCTCTATATCTCTATCTCTCTCTATCTCTATCTCTCTCTATATATATATCTATATATCTATATATAGGGTGCAGTAACCACCACTACGTTTTTCTCGTTGCAACTTTATCAGCCGCTGGGACTGACAAAGTGCTTTTATAAACATTATAATACTCGGACTGCATCTTAAAAGACTGCCGTATGGCATTCTGTGAGCACCTATTGTAATTAACATATTGATTACCCAAATGTATATAGGGGCATTGCATTGTCCTATATCACACAATAACCTAGGTTTTGAGGCTATCACGACGTTTTGAAATTATTAACACAACACTGTGTGAGATTTTTCAATCGAGCTACTTTTTTCTATTGCCAACCTGCATGATATAAAACTAACCATATTGTTTTACTGCTCAGCGGTCGCATTTTCTGATAAATAAAAAATATATATCTATCCCTTTGGAATTACTTGCCTCTCACACTAACGGTGGTGAGTAGAATGTAAGAACAAATGAGACTCATCTTGGTATAGTTGAGGTTGAATTGTGATTCTAGACACCTTATTAATACATGAGAGATCAGGCGCACACCCGCTTCTCGGCCCACTCCTGGATTGCATCTTATTTCACTTGACCACATGGCAAAGAATGCCCTCCTGTCACGCATGCGCTATCTCGGCTGATCTCTCAAGTAGAATCACAATCAAACTTATATTATGCCAAGGTTTGCCCCGTTTAATTTTACATTAAACTGTTTTGTGCCATCTAATCATCCATCAGGCCCAGCTCTGCATCCAGGTCCCTCGTCGGCATCTTTTCATCACCAATAGCTTCCCCAACAGACCACATGTGCGGGTAGTTATCTGCATCTGCCGCGCGTGCCATGCTTTATGCCTATCGGTTGTCCAATCGTGATTAAACAAGGTAAGGGGGACAGATGATAAGTGAAGTAAGCAAGTGAGCCCTAGCAATATTGCAATGTCAATGTTACAGACTGTATGTGTCGCTAGAGTGGAAAATTAGATTAGTGGTGATTTCCACTAATTGTTTCAAAGTTCTTACATTCATCGACCCATTTTAAACCATATCCCGTATTGATATTTATATTGCGAACACCATTACGTCAGCTAATCGCCTCACCCAGCAGGTCGCAGACTAGCATGACATACGTATCATACACATCTTAAAGATAGAATAAGAAAGTCGCTGCCGAGCTCAACTGAGTTTAAAGAGTGAGCAACAGCGTGCCAGGGGTATTAGCTGATAACAATTGTTGCTCGATATTATTCGATTCCACACTGCACAAATCTGACCAACCTCCGTGTGTTAGACGCCCCCAGCTCCTCTTCACCTCAAAACTGTATATGATGTCGAAACTAGTGCTCAAAATGTCCGCCTAAACCACTCGGCGACCTCCTGGACCACACCTTGTCGCCCCTATGATCAATGGTGGGCTCGGACGAGCCCCATTTCCTGGGCGTCTTCCACAATCTTAGGAGCCTCTTGCTCAACTGGACCAAGCGCATGTAATAAAATAAGGAAGTGTGTTAAAGTGGGGTTATGGAAATACCGTGTGCGTCTTTATATGCATATGCTCATAACTAAACGCATATGTTCGGCTACGCATCACCCTGACATCAGCTCTAGGGCGGATGTGTCCTCAAATACATACTCAGAGATGGTGGTCATAATGAATAGTCAGTTACAGCGGAAAATAATAATGGGCAGTGATTATAGACAGGCAAAATGCCCAATAAGAGTAGTCACTGAGTAGGTACAGTGTAAAGCCCATTGTTAATTGTCTCGGATGCTGAAAAATGAGAAATGTATGCAAAAAGGGTGACTGATATAAGCTCACAACCATTTACAATGCTAATGGTCTGCAGCAATGGACAATGATAACGGTTAGCATGAAATGACCATGATGATGGTTTGGATTAATAGACAGTGAAAATAGTCCACAATGGAATACATTGATAATGAACCGCACAATAGACAGCGAGAACAGCTAGCAAGAATGGACACTGGGAGATAGCTGGTATTACACCAGAAAAAAAAGAACTGGTTGATACTGTGACAAATGGATGAGAGCAGCGACAATCGTCCTGGGGATTGTCACATTAATATTGTTGCGACAGATATGACATAAACGAATATGTACTTTGCTGACAACAATCTCATTTATTTCTTCTCAACATGAAAATTCATAACCACAGGCCCAACAATTGACTCCCGATATATGTACACACATACAAAAGCGTTCTCAGGCGAATGTATATCAAAGGGGAATTTAATCATGCCACGGAGCCCCGTCGTCCCCCACATCAATACGCACACCCAGTCTACACTCATGGGAAAAGAAGATGGGCAGTAAGAATGGGGGGCATCAAAAAAGAGAGTAACTAAGCGCCTAAGTAACGTACAGGGGATAATAATGTGTGCTTATGGGCAGGTTGAGTGAGCAGGGTGAATGGGGAGTGAGGATAGACATTGGCAATTTGTTCCATGATGAGTGACGTCTGGATAAAAAAGGGAGAGATATTGAATCACAAAACCTGCCAAAGCGCTAGACATTAGTCAAGAAGAAAAGGGAGAAAATAAAGACAACTGAAACCTATACAGAAACGTGCCTGCATCTGTCCATTTGATTCGACGAGTCCACTACCGTTGTGATTTGATATTCCTGGAAAACATGACGACACATTTTATATCATCCCGCACAAATTAGAACAGCAAGCAGAAAGGGTAACCAGACAACGAACATGGCAACAGCCGAAGTAAGGATTTTTTTTCTGAGATTTTAGGCAACTTAGCAACTGAAAGTCTGCAAACATCTCACTGAATAGTGTCAAATTATGGATCAAAATATAATAAAATACACAACATACTTCTAAACGATTTTTTAAAAACAGAGTACATGACCTCCAATGCAGTAAACTGCCCCGCCACATTCTTACCTTTACGACTTTACCTTTAGGACTCTGACGGGGAATCCATTAACTAACCAGGCAGTGAACTTTAGACGATGCCACAAAGGGATTGCACTTTGGTTTTGGATGAGCTATTGACGCAATACCCGACAGACTTCATGGTGATCTTTTAGCTGAGCGCTGCTGAACCCCTGACCTCTCACTCAGACGAAGCTTTGTACGAAATTAAATTGTTGATTGT
>CM067354.1:3030399-3055399 GCA_034190875.2 Urechis unicinctus
AACCAGCATGTTGCCAGCATCATCGAGTATGCCGTGGATTAACACCTCATCGTCTTTCACACAGCATACAGCATTGTGACAGACTGACCCCGACAACGATCCAGCAGCCCTCCACGTCTTTGTCTTCATGTCTAGCGCCTCAACACATGGGACAAGTTTCCTACTGTCTCCAGGTACATGACCACCAAGGCTGTAAATTGTATTGTACATTTTTCACCATGCAGTGACACTCCCGGCTTTGCTGCATATCTCCGTGCCGTTTCCAGCGTATTGTGTCCATGTTGAAATGCCAGGTTTCCTTCTGATTGCCGCCCAGCCCTGTAACGTACAGTGATGATCCCACAGCGTAGCAAGCCACTGAGGCCCAAATATGGCTCGACAGTGACGACTCTAACTCAGTGAGTATGGACCATGTTGAAGTGAACGACAATGGCGTCACCATAACAGCGCTGTCATTATCAGGGTACCCGTTAACCTCAAGACGTCCCATACTGACCAGGCACGTTACTATTGAAGACCTCAGAGATGGTTTGTCTTGTGAATTCGCTCTCCTGGCTTCCGTGGATCGCCTTATTAGCTGACTAGCTTCTTTGTGGTCTTTGATCACTGGGTTATGCAACACTTGTCGCAAACTTACCCTGGACATTTTGTTCAGAGGTAGCTCTGTTAACAGTGATGAGAGGTGTTGTGAGCGGGTACTGCGGTCATGGCCGACCCACACCAAGGCTGCTATTAGTCTGTCTCCAGCATAGGACACGGCCAGGTCGTCATGCAACACAAGCTCCTCAAGATGGCTGTAGCTCAGATTCAAAAAGCTCTCCTGTTCCATCAAGTCATCCACATTGCTCAGCGCAACCCCCTTTGCTCTGAGCAGCATATCGTCGTCATCAACGGCTTCTGCGACCCGCCACATGTCCAGGCAGTTATCTGCATCTGCTGCATCATCCTTTAACTCGGCAGCCCTACATGTGTTGTAGAGATGAGGGATGTCCAGAATCTTAGCCAAATTGGTAACAGCCCTGACCCGATCTCTATCCACTTCCACGCGCCCTGTGTACAAGTATTCTAGACATGTGTTCATGCTTACAGGATCGTAGTCCAGTGTCAGGGTGTCATTCTCAAGTTGGTCGCTGATTGCCTTCTCAAAATAGCTGGACAAGCCGGACAGTATGACTCGGTGCACCTCAAATATCTGCCGCCGACACGTTATGACCATGTCATATAATTTGTTAGTTGTCCAATAACGTCCAAACTTGCTGGGCAGGCTGTTTCTGCAGTCGGCCTGCACAGTGATTGTGCCGGCACCTTTTGAGTAGCACACATCTCCATCACTGTTTGGGGGCGTGACATTGCTTATGCCGTCATCAGTAGGTGACCTACCTGACGCCATCATGTGCTGCACAGACACAAGGGATGGATGAGCAATATATAACAATGAAATATAATACTTACATGTATGAATGTATAAATAACTATATGAACTGGAATAAATATATATTTGTATATATATATATACATATATATATATATATATATATATATATATATTTATATATATATATATATATATACATATATTCATGAAAAAACATATATAAATATTGTTATACTATTCATATAGATATAAATATGTATATCTATATATATAAATATACACACATATATAAATATATTTGTGTATATATATACACATATGTTTATAATATATATCTATATATATATATATATATATATATATATATATATATATATATATATATATATATATATATATATATATATATATAACATATATATATATATATATATATATATATATATATATATATGCGTATAAATGCTTGGTCCCCATCGATCACTCCTATATATCCTAGAGGCAAAGCTCTATCTTAAATTCTTAAGTCATAGAAATCAATCAAGTTTAAGTTTTTTCTAAACCCTACGCCTGAAGTTCGTGTTCTTTGATCAACATTTTCAAGTTTGTATCGCAAATCATCACACCATAGATTGCGACGCGACATGTCACAGATTGCGATACGACAATCTGTGTATGAGTCACAGCGGACTGTAAGTCGTGAAAGAATTGTAGGTGGGTTGTTTTAAGCGGTGTTGTATTATGGTGTGATAATGTCATACCAATAATAATACAACAGGGGTGTGTGTTGATATTGGTTGATACATGGGGGATGGGTGAATGGAAAAATAACAGGAAATGGTGTATGGAGTGTGATTTTTGTAGGATGGGTCGTGGATCTATATGGGACATAACTAGAAGAGAGCTAATACTTGGTATGAGGGGAGGAGAGGATTGCATGTAAGGACGATATGGAATGTAATACAACTTTAATTATGATTTATTCATTAAAGCGTGGGAACAATCCGGAATAAGCTAGGCTAGCTATCTCTCCTTGTTTCACTTAACACTGTGACGCCCCTGTCCATTTCTGCCCGTCTGCAATTATGGCGTATTCGCTGTTTTTTATTAAGTACGCTGTCCACTCGATTAACACGAATACGTCCCAAACTCCTCAGTCATGCGTTATTTGCCTTATTGTAAGGAGAGGCTCCTCTGCGGGTTATTGTTTTTGAATGCATGCCATGCATTCTGTCGCTTCTTTGATGACTCGTTTCATTCGAGACAACAGTGAGTAACAGCTCCATTGCAAGTGGATACATTCAACGGTAATTGGTGGACGTGAGCTAACGCATCACTAACCTATTTTCGTCTCACAGCGAACTGGTGGACGTACAACCAAGTACGTTCGTTAAGACCCAAGGCAAACAATAACGGATTTTCAAAGCTAAATCAAGGTATCGTCAACTATCGTTATTGTGTTACAGGCAAGCCAAACCCTTAGAACAGATATATCACGGCGATAAACTACTGACGCATTGGTTGATAACGAAGAATAACTATAATGTTGTGTGGGGGAGTTTATAGGCAGGATATAGCATACAAATAAAGCGCAGAAAGAGGGGATGGTGTGGGGTTGAGTGGGATGGTGGGGTTAAGGATACAGTGAAGTATCCGATATTATATCGATCAAACAATGGTTTGCATGCATCTGTTGACGAACGATATTGCCAGATATCATCAGCCAGATCGTGTTTGACTTCACATACCGCTGGTAATTGAAGTGTAGTAAATCGAAAAGTACCATCCAGATATCGGTCATAAAACGACTATCGGACGTAGACTAAGCAAGGACATAGGCGGAGGTTCAAAGTCAATAAACGACTGTTCAAATGCAGGCTCAAGTATAAAAGAGCATAGCATGATAACGCATATAATCAATAAAATGGATGATATTCATTGACCTCGAAATCAACGAATATTGACCTGAGGTCACAACAGCATTAAAAAGTGTTTTCTATGAACAGTAATACAACAGTTCATTTCATTGCTGTCGCACGCGATATGCAAACGATCGAGAATCGTTATTGCTATTAGCGAGGGGGCACACTTTTTCCGCCAGGAACAGATCATAAAATAAACACCAGCAAACTCACATCACATCCTAACTAGGAAGATTGATCCCTTATGATTATATTAAATAAGCATTAGGGGACCATAAGTCATGACATAAAGTATACAAATGTTCATGTGAACTGATGACGCTCACTTTATATGTAAAGAATTATTTTTAATAAAATTATAATTTTATCATAGTGGTTATTCTTGGAACAAGTCTTTCCTGCTACTAGAGTATTTGTGAATGTTGAAAATCGCGGATAATTTATGGTACGTTCAGGTTGTGGTATTGTGTTATTCATCAATGCTCCCGTTTGCTGTCAAATATAATGTAATATTGCCCAATAAGTGGCGCTTCTGGTGAGACATTTTCAGGCAATTAAGCTTTATTGCGTATTTTGTATAATTACCTCAGCTGTTATATAGCTAAACGCCTCTTCAAAGCTTATATTGTCAGTAATGTACATTATCGTCATATAGGAATAATCATAAATGTGACCACAGGTCGTCCGACTTTCAACGGTTGATAATCAATGCAAATGCAGTTAAAATTCAGGCAGACTGGATCACAATTCAGGACTCGCTGTGAAACATTAATGACTAATCAGATCTTCTTAGTGATGATTTAGAGTAAGGAGAGATAGAACGTTGTACGATATTTTGAAGAGGATCATGGGTGTGATAGAGAGTAGATATTGGCGCATTTGGAAGGAAATATGTAATGGGGTATGGAATATTGCATAGACCGAAATAGTGGAGGCATGAGAAATCATACACAATAGGATAAGATAGCGGAGAGTATGTAAATGTGAGGATATATGACATTGGAGTTGTGAACAGGTGTGAGACAATTATCAAAATGATTGGATGCTGCGTTACATGTTAGAATGATGCGATTGTGCGACAGTGATAAATGAAGCTTATTTAAGTGCTTGCAGACTCTAGATGGCACAAATCATAAGCATATACTTTAGTTTCCTTCCGAATAAACGACGGACTGCAGATGTTTAGTGAAATATTCGAGACCCTAATGATGGTTGAATGACACAGAACAGCAGTCTGTGAATGTAATACTGCCCATGTTTTTGCTATGGATCAGTCACGGAATGGACAAGAAAGATATAAGCAGAGGTTCATTGATGTATGTACGCAAATACTCCAGCTTCTCACATCAGAGATTAACTCAACTGATTTGCTTGTAATTAATCTACAGCGCATGCACCGTTCTTGTTAGCGGGAACCCATTTAATGGTTAAGGTTAATATACATATACAATACCTAAGCTTAGGCAGCAGCTGGCTAATAATAGCACAAAGTACAAAGTTACTACATCACAATGCAATCATTGTTTTCAATCGAAACACGCATCACACCGCGGTATATTATGTCAGTAATACATGAAATTAATTTACGCACATGAGTAATAACACAACATTTAGGCCGCTCCACTTGGTAAAAACGACTAAAACAAACAGGAACTAACCTTCGGCTTCTATCAATAGATACCGCGTCAACATCGTGTGCTTCCCATTGGTTCTGGAAACAATTCAGCATGAAGAATGGAGAGAAATAGCCCAGCTGTCGTTGGATTAATATATATTCGATTTATATACTTTATGTAGGCGTGCACAATCCACCACCAGATACCTTGACATGTTGTCTGATAACAACTGGTTGTAATCTGATTAGTGCAGCAATCCAACTGTCACGCCCACCACTCACGTACGAGTTGCATATTGCGTCGCTAGAAAACAGATAGTTGTTCCTGACTACGTAAATTAGCCCTAATTGGGATCTTCTAATGTACATCATGTCTTGAAAACAGAAGCTGGCGCGTTAGTAACGCTCGTCCGAGCTTGTAGAAAACTTACTGGTAACTTGTACGAGACATTTGGGCGAACATATAAAAATATTATAACTGCTAGCAATCTTTACAGGACGAGACTTTATCATAAAGGTCGAAGTGTGACATGGGACGCTTACAATGGGTCTATTGATATTCATTGAGAGTGTGAAAGATCAAGACCGCAATAAGCAGTCCTTTGTTAACCAAGTTCAGTGTCCCGAAACAATCAAATATATAGATATACCCATCTTGCAAGCTGTGGTCGCCATGCTGTCTTATATGGTAGAGTCGGCCTCCCGGGATTAATGAAACATCCCTGTTTCAATGTCTGCTTTGTCTTGGCAGTCTTCAGATGACATGCCATGAACGCACTCAAGAATCACTTGCCTGTCTTTATCACCCAATGCACCAACAGCAAAACTCAGAATAACCACGATGATGTCTTAAGTATTTTTGACAATGCGCAGCCTACCAAACCACTCTTAATTGGTCAGACGGGTGAAGTAAAAATATACAACATAACACGATCCATCTCTTCCTTCTGTTGGTTTCGTAATTTTAGTCTTTAGTTCTCCATGTTTGACACTTTTCTTGTCTAAGAATGAGTTTGATAAATATACACTTCCCCAGTTGACACAATTGGTTTATAGCTGCTACAAAGGACGCTGTTTCAGTCATTAACATATTTCAGCGCTTTGTGAATATATGTAATTGTAGAAGAATGGATGGATTTGCTCGCGTTTGGTGGTTCTGTTTATTACTGCTGGTGATCTATGCGTCGATCGGTCGAAGTGCGGCCAGCGCCGGGGACATAATGGACGACGAGAATGTGAAAGAGGTGTGAAAAAAAAATCTTATACCGTTTAGATATTTTCATATCCATCGATTCTTCGCTTTTTGATTGCAGATAATATTTTCTATTAATTAAGCCCCTATGCATCATGTCAACTAGAAGTGGTGTTAACTTCGGTATGAGGTACACAACTGCAATGTTAGCCATTTGGCTCATCCATGGTACCTTTTCAAGCATCTTGAAAAACAAAATTGTTTATGTTTGGTCATGGGTTAACAGAACTGCAGTGAAAATGTTAGTATCGTGTTTTCTAGTTTCATCAAATTATATTTAAGATAATGTGAGCATAAAATGGCAATTGAGATTTAATTCTCAAGTGAAGAAGTACATGCCGTACGTTCTTATAATAGTAATAAGACAGCATTCATATGTGCAATTTATACTCTGCTCTGCTGACTTTTATTCTGTTTTCTACACAATTTTATGGTCAAGGCAACACGATAGTCTATGATTCGTATTACACTATCAGACCCTCCTTCTACCTCATTTCTTTGTCTCGCTCTCGCAACCTCTTCTAGCCTCTCTTTCTTTCTTGCTATCTTAGCCCCTTGTAGCCCCATGTTGTTGTCATGGTCTCTCACTCCTATTCCCTTTTTCTGTCTTGCTCTCTCGACCACTGCTAGCCTCTCTTTCTGTCTTGCTATCTTACCCCCTTCTAGCCCCATGTTGTTGTCTTGCGCTCTCACCCCTTCTATTCCTGTTTTCTGCCATGCTCTCTCACCACCTTATATCCCTTCTTTCTGTCTTGCTCCCTTACCCCCTTGTAGCCCCTCTTGCTGTCTTGCTCTCTCAACCCCTTGTAGCCCCTCTTTCTGTCTTGCTCTCTCACCCCCTTGTAGCCCCTCTTGCTTTCTTGCTCGCTCAAACCCCTTCTAGCGACTCTTGCTGTCTTGCTCACTCGACCCCTTCTAGCCCCTCTTGCTGTCTTGCTCTCTCACCCCCTTCTATCTCCTGTTTATGTGTTGCTCTCTGTCCCCCTGCTATCTCTCTCTTTCTGTGTGGCTCTTTCGCTCCATTCTAGCCCTTCTTGTTGTCTTGCTCTCTGAAACTCATTTGACCCCTTACTCAGTCTTGAACCTCTCTCTACCTCCTAACCCCGCACTTTGTCTTTCTCTCATCCTCTTTCTTTCCATTATTCTCTCTCTCACATATACATTCTCTCACTCATCTCTATTACACGCACTCTTGCCGCCTCTCGATCCCGCGATATATATTTGATCTATTTGAAGTAAGAGTACCTAGCGTCCTTTAGCGTGTATAAAGCGTGAATGTATGCAGTCAAACAATTCCGCAACATGGGCACAGTGGTTACTGCCACTTGAATATGCATTTATACAACTACCATTCTTTGAATGCTCTGAAGCTTGTTAACCATTTTTACGTTCTTATATTTGCTTTTCATTACTGTTTCATAAAGATTGCAAACATATTATTATAGAGTGATTCCTTTCAAATTCGGCAGCGAACCATGTCCAGTGTTGACGCCCAAACTCCGACCTACTAAACTAGGCTGTAGGTTGAAGACCACAGCATTATGGCCATAGCTGTTGACGTCAATATGGGTGCGACTGGCGAATTTGATTTCGAATCCGACGCCTAAACCTCAACATGTATTTGGTGTTTATACTACTTCGCAGTTTTTAGCAATAAGTTTTTTAATTTCAATGGTCCAAATAGGAGACTTGGCTTTCTGAAAAGTAAAACGAAATACTCCAAATCAAATATAACAATTATGAGTCTTGACAGCGTTATTTATTGCTTAGGCAGTCCAAATGACCAAAATATCTGGTGGGGCTACTATCCCATTAAGCGCATACGACAAAAGAATACTTTTTGAAAGTTATACCAATAATTTAAACATTCAAATATAGAATGACCTTTATTAACTTCACATATAATTGCTACCACCTGTGCGAGAATGTGGAGTTTATCCTTTTATTTCCTGACAGGCTGCTGCCTTCATACGAAACTGGAGAAGGCAGTGGGGTGGCAACTTGGCACAACAACCGAGATTTACCAACCCCGACTAGGCCAGTAATTACGACATTAGTTTTCAAGTAACCTGTAGTTCGCGAGCAAATTTCGTTATTAATTCCCTATCATCGCTCGCTCACGATGTCAATACTGGCTGATATCTTCACGCTCGCCAGCATCGGCTGGTGTTGCACACCTTCCATTGTACATCATAATGCTAATGTAGGAAATTCGTGAGGTCCGACCTCGAGTGCCTGTGGTTATGGTTGTGCCTTAACCCCAAGCTGTCATAATCTGTGCCGCCGATGTTTTGATTTCCAAACCAATCATTGTATAAATGCGCTATCATAATACCTTGCGCTTGGACAAGAGCGCAAATGCTCTCAGCACGAATTACATCTTCAATGGGCAGTCGATTAATCGTTTTTTTGTTCACGATGTGGCCTGTAATCTTGTTCATTCAAACAATATTTTACGTTCATTGTTTGGATCTCCTTTTGATAGCTCATTTTCTCCCGCCACTATGCTTGTCAATCTTGTTACGCCTAATGCAATCGCTTTTGTACGTTCACTTTAAATCGTTAGCAATACCTTAGCAGGCCCATTTACTTAACAGTAGCTGATCACCAAAGCCTGTTTGTGTCTCAAGGGATTCTTGAGACGATGTAATAACAACTGAATTCTGCAATTCACCAGATACACATTTGATCGTTGTGTGTGAACCCGTTGATTCCGTCACTGTTTGCTATCAGAACCGGGGCTATCCCATACATGCGCATCCCACATACCCAGGGCAGACCATCATTACCGCAGAACCTTGCTCCCCTTTGTTGCAGCTGTCCGATAAAACTTAGATCATTCTGACGAGTAACCCCTCCGCCCCCCCACGTGATGTGCGTAGTAGCTTCCTGGTGCTACAATGCAAACTCCTAACAATCAACTTTCCTCCAGAAACAAATATGTCATGAATGAATGGAGGGTACAAAATCAAAAACGCCTTCAGGACGCCAAAGGAACAATCTATTTTCAAGCAAACATGTGGAACAAACTGAACCAAATTTGCTTTAGTAGGTTTAGTAGGTATGTTAACTGTAGCTGTGCTATGGAGTTGGAGCGATACAAACCGACTGGGTATAGGTTACAGGCCGGCTAGCTATGCAAAGCGGCACAGGGCGTGTCTTTGTCCACCAACGAAGCATATCGTAGCCTACTATATTTCATTTCGATGATATATGCGGAAAACCGGTTTAGGTCTCTCATTATATATATATGAATATGGATATTTATATATTTGTATATTAATATATACGCAATATATATATATATATATATATATATATATATATATATATATATATATATATATATATATATATATATATATATATATATATATATATATATATGTATATATATATATGCGTACATATATACGATAAAATATACATAAATATCTATATATAAATAGATATGAATATATATATATTTATATATATTATATATATATATATATATATATATATATATATATATATGCATATAGATATAGAGATATAATATATATATATCTATATATATATATATATATATATATCTATATATAGATATATATCTATATAGATATAGAGATATAGATAAATATATACTCTATATATAGATATATATATATATAGACATATAGATAGAAACAGTAATCTATATATATATATATATAGATATATATATATATATCTATATGATATAGATATATATCTCTATATATCTCTCTATATATCTCTATATCTCTCTCTCTCTCTCTCTCTATCTCTCTCTCTCTCTCTCTCTACTCTCTCTCTCTCTCTCTCTCTCTCTCTCTCTCTCTCTCTCTCTCTCTCTCTATCTCTCTCTCTATCTATATCTCTCTCTCTATATATATATCTATATATATATATATATTTGCACCAACGCGACCTTTACAGCAAAAACAGCCAACCGTTCGTAGACTTGGTTCCACGAAAGGATATACCAGTATATCCACATAGAGTCAACGCAAATTTTCTTTATAGATAATTGAAAATATTTGGTTTGACAATTCGAATATGATAGCCTAATGTTAGTAACGTACACGTAGAATTTTTCACGGGTGATTTCTTTGGATTTTGAATATAATAGCGAAATAAAATTTTGACAACTAACCATTCGTTGACATAACCCGCAAACCTCAATATCTTCCATAGAACCATATATACTTCGACCCCTTAATTATGTGTGTTGGATACGTTTATTTCTTATTTCTCTATCTATCTATCCTTCCCTCTCTCAATCTCTCTCTCCCACTCTCTCGCCCCTCCCTTGTTTTCCCTTGCTCTCTCCATCACTCTCTCTGTCACCAATTCTCTCTTTCCAATTCTCCCTCTTTCCATCTCTCATTCACTTTTAAACTCTCTCTCTCCAACTCTCTCTGTCAGACTCTCTCTCAAACTGTATCTCTCTCTCTAACTGTCTCTCCAACTCTCTCTCTCCAACTCTCTCTCTCTCTCCAACTCTCTCTCTAACTCTCTCTCTCTCCAACTCTGTCCCAAAACTCTCTGTCGCCAACCATCTATCAATCACACTCTCTCCAACACTCTCCTCCTCTCTTTCGCTCTCTCCCTCGCTCTCCCTCGTACTCTCACCCACCCGCTCTCTACATCGCTCTCTCCAACTATCTCTCCAACTCTCTCTGTCTCTCTCCAACTCTCTCTGCCTCTCTCCAAATCTCTCTTTTCAACACACACTCCTTCCAATACTCTTTCTCCACTATCGATCTCTCCAACACTCGCTCTCTCCAACACTCCCTCCATCACTCTCTCCAAAGTTCTCTCCAGCACACTCTCTCTCCAATACTCTTGATCTCTCAAGCACACACTCTTTCCAACGCTCTCTCTCCAACACTCCCTCTCTCCAAATCGCACTCTCTCTCCCCACGCTCTCTCTCCCCCACGCTCTCTACCCCACTCTATCTCTCTCTCCCTGTCTCTCTTTCTCTCTCTCTCTCTCCCACATTCTCTCTCCCACTCTCCCTCTCCCACTCTCTCGGTCTCTCTCCCACTCTCTCTCCCCCCTTCTCTCTCTCCCTCTCTGCCTCTCCCACTCTCTCTAACCCACAATCTCTATCTCCCTCTCTCCCACTCTCTCTCTCCCACTCTCTCTCTCTCTCTTTCCTTCCCTCTCTCTCCCACTCTCTCTCTCACTCTTTATCTCTCTCCCACTCTTTATCTCTCTGTCCCCTCTTTATCTCTCACTGCCAATCTCTTTTTCGCTCCCTCTCCAACTCGCTTCTTCCTATCTCTCGCTTGCTCCCTCTCTCAACTCTTTCTCACGGTTTAGGGCGACCGCTTCATTAATCCGCATTAGGGCGACTGGTGATATATCTCTTGGTTACTAATTTTGTTCAAAAAACAATCCACAATTGCATTATTGGACGTCATATAACCCCTATTGTCGAATATTACAAGTTGATGTGAAAAATTGGGAGATATACGACTTTTGGTCAGTCGCCCTAAAACCAACATCGCACATATCCACCCATACGACGACCGCTGGTTGTTGTTGCATGTCTACAAGCTTAGGACGACCGTTATGTTCTGTAGTAAAACCTCCGCATAAGGACGACCGATCTATCGAGCTATCTCCTCATAGTCATAGTTCTGCTGAGTTGGATCATAAAATTACGATTCAAATGGTTTCATCGTGTTGATTTATTGGAATCTACCAGTACTATCGGCAAACAATGATTTCATGACCCTTTCACTGAAATAATGATGCACAACCTCCATGTATAATATCGTGTAACGGGCAGTCTAAATGTTGAGCATGAAGGGGCGGGATGGGATGAGGGGTTGATATGGGCCGTTCAATATAGGGTACAGTGGGTGGCTTTGTTATGCGATGCTGGCCTTCATATTGTTCGATAAAACTGAAACATCTACCTTGCCCATGCTCCGCTGGGTGCGGGATTTCGTTACCGTTAGTTTAACCAGACCAAGCTCCCGCTGAGATGGACAACACGGTGAGTCACTAATGCGTCACCGGTGTTGGCGGGAGAAAGGTGTACAAATACAAGGTGTCTGCCGCTGATTATCCACGGCCTCTGTAGATCAGCTGGTAGAGCGGTGTCTACAGATAACCATCGTCACGGGTTCGAATCTCAAAAGTGATTTTTTTTTTACCGGGAGGGCTTTGCAAAAACAAAAAACACGTGTAGCCGGCGACAGATTGCTGACAGCTTCCAGAGTTTATTGTTGATAACGAAGTTGCCACACTTTCCACATTAAGTAGCGATACCCGTTTCCGTGACCATGAGGGTCGCGATCAACAAGTTAATTCACTTTCTCAGCGACGCACCGTCGACTTCCAAGCAGCCTTGAAGAAGCATGTGTTCCGCGAGACCCACTCCACTCATCCCCATTTCACCCGGAGCGACGCGTACCTATGTAAGGGGAGGCGCAAAACAATGTTATATACATGGAACGGTTACAACAGCGTCCCACTGTCCACGAGGACGACCGCCACATCAGGGGGCGATTACTAACGACAATACGAAGAGATCGTCACGGACGTTGGCGCTATATTTCCTGATGGGCTGGGACAACTTGATATTAGCGGTAGACCCCACGCCGCTGTTAAAAACTCTTGACAACATACCCATCTCACGCCTCAGAAACATCAAGAAGAAGACCATGCGTTATCGCTTCCGCATCATACATATGCCGGGCATGAAGATTAAGGCGGTTGATGCTGTGTGTCACGTAGGCCGGTCGGCATCACGCTACTATCATTCGAGAAGCCGGAGACGATTCGCGCCTTTCACCAATGCCGCAAGAACAAGATATCGACAGAAAGAGCGATCCAAAGCAAGGACAGGGTGGTCATACCACCCTCACTCCTTTGCCTTGTTGAATACTACTTGGTAACTGTTATTTCACGATGACTCAGGATAAATTTGATACGATAATCAGAGTGTGAAACATCTCATCATCATCAAAACAGTATTGAATGAAAGCTGTCATCCCATCAAGCAGGGAAGTTTTCTTGGGCTGAAACAAAACAAAAAGGTCTGTTTTTCTGGCAAATGTTTGTAAAAGGTAGGCACATAGATATTCGATTTTCTATTCTTGAATCAAGCAGTCTTGGTGGGTGGGGATTTGGTGGATTGACTGAGGAGCCCATTCATATTCATCTTCAGTCGTTGAACATTCACTTTCAGACCTCTGACTCTCAGAGTGAGGGCATGGTTTTTTTTCCACACAGAGTATCAGTATTTCTTTGTTCCTCACTAATCTGCAACTGTAGGAGTACACATATGGAGATTAAAGTAGACCTACAGTTAAGCCTTTTACACTTATCAGCTGTGATATCAATGATCAATAATCCATCATTTGGCAATTTGCTGCGAACATACCTTTGACTGTTCATGGTGTCGTAGATGTGTTTTTGTCTTGAGCTTGACCTTGGTTGCAAGTCATATCTTAGTTTATGATGTGTTCGCTTGATTGTTGAAGTTTCCGGAGGAGTCGGGATGACAAACAATGTCGGGACGGCATTTCGAAGCAGTCTCTTACTATGTCTTTGGCGTTGTGGTGTTGACCATGTTGACTGTCAATAAGATGTAACCTAAACATGGCATTGCTCTTCACTTATCTTTATACTTTCATTTTGTGTTGTCTTGAGATCTTCTCTTCATGCATTTAGTATCCATTGTTGACATCTATTTAAGGAAGAAAGTTTAAAATGTTCAATCAATGTCACTAATAGTAAGCATGATTACATAATGCTTAATAGTTTCGTTCATTTATTAAATTTCAATAATTAGCTATGCAGAAATGCCAGCCAAGTCCATAAACATTTAATATACAGTACATTTCTCCACCCTAAATGGAAATGGGAGGCAGTGATTCAATTAGCTACGGAAATGTCGGGTGGGTAGGGCCCTATTGTCATCCCATGATACCAGGTTCAGGACAATTATTTGTCCCTGATAACGACCTTCTCTTGCCTGTCAACAGGTGATAATCCAAGACGTCGGGGAAATCATGTAGCCATACTCTATCACCAAGCATCAGAACCACAAACTTACTAAAAATTTGTCACCTCTTCTCTCCTCTCTTCTAGCCTGCTCGGGAACGTGGAGGGCGATCGGTAGCTTTGGGGTTGTACGAACAATAGTTGAACTTCGAAGTGGACCGCTTCAGTTTGGACATTTTCAGGATTATGAAGGTAGTTTTCGTATCATACGCACCTTTTCAGACATAACAGATTTTCTCAAATTGGTCGCTATTCACGCGATCCACCGTCAAACTTGGCGTCGCCTTCCTCTTCAGGGCATGAATCCACAGCTTCAACGTTGCCGTATCGTAGACGGGAAAACGATATGTAAGGGCAGTTGCTAGAGGTCCATGTGGTACGCGATTAGTGATCGCTACTGATTAACTAGTGAAGTGCAACGATATGTTAGCTGCAAACACCAATGTATCTAACATTGCATATATGCCCACAGCAAATGCTTAAGTATCGATTGATTCATTTCATAACATTGGCATGGATCGGACTCAATCAATGATTCGCATCGCAATCTCTGAATCAGTCATACGCTTACTGATGGGACTATGTCCTAAGCCAAGGGATAGCAAATAGTTTTACCCGTTTACTAAAATATGTACATAGACACACACAAGCACACACCCAAACAGGCGCACACCTTGTAATGTGTGTATATATATATATATATATATATATATATATAGATAGAGAGAGATATATATAGATATAGATATATATATATATATATATATATATATATATATATAGATATAGAGATATATAGATATATATATATATATATATATATATATATATATATAAATAAATATAGATATATATATATATATATATATAGATATACATATATATATATATATATATATATATATCTATATATACATATATATATATATATATACATATATATATATATTTATACAACACTTATTAAGTGAGATGATCCACTGTATATCAAATATATTACTATACAACCGACCGATAACAGCTGCGATTTCTAAGTTAAAATTTTCAGATTAAGTAGACTGTGGACGGAGATGGTGGATGAATGAAAAATGGGGAGGGGTGTGCAGTGCAATAATATGTACTGTTTAAAGGCTTACTCGAGAGTTGAACCAGCTGATATATATTGCAATCGATCGGTGATTTATTTAGCTAAGGATTGATTTTTGTTGCAGCTTCTTGGTATGATAGTTTTGCTATTCTACTATTTCATCATTCACTTGTGCACAGGGTAGCAGCTGACCACAAGTACTATGTAGTGTAAGAGATGATCGTGAGCGGCATAAAGCGGTATTGAATTATGGTGAAAAACAGCCATCTAAATAATAATAATGCAACGGAGAGGTGTGCTGATATTGGTTGGTGTATGGGAGCAGGGTGAATAACGGCTCTATTGCAAGTGGATGCATTCAATTCTAATTAGCTGACGTGTGTTATGTGTTCTATATATCACACGGCTTGAAATCGGCTTGAATTCTGCCACAGCCTTGTTGACTTGTTTCACAGAGTGAGTAACGCCTCAATTGCAAATGAATACATTTGAATCTGATTAGCAGACTTGGGCTTAATCATCAATGAAAATCTAATTACGAGGGACGTACAACCACCAAGTACGTTAGTTGAGAGATAAGGTAAACCTATGAACAAGGACCTACTGGAAGGTGCAATATCCATAAACTACTATTTAAATGCAGGCTCAAGTAGATATATCAATCGAGTATTTTTGACCCCACATCAAACGATGTCGAGCCGTGATCACAATTTACAGCACACAAAAAAAGCGTCAAGCAAGGGAAGTGAGACAATCAGCTATGTTAAATACTATCATTAACGATATGCAAATGACCGAGAATTGTGACTGGCGCCAGAAAGGGGGCCCACTGTTCTTGTCCTGAACGAAGGTATGCATCTCCGCGCTCAAGTGTTGACACAGATAGCATGAAATTAATGCATGCAAACTCACGTCAAAGGCCATTCCGCACTAGAAATATTAGTCTCTAATGATTATGGTATATAGGTCTGACATAGGGTTATGTTATTAAGTATACATTAAGCGAGTAAACTGGAACTTCTAACTACAATTGGAGATACTTATTATTCATAACATTATTGATTTTCATAGTGTCTTTATTGCTACAGAAGTATTTGTGATTTTGTTTTTGAAACGCAGAGAATTTGTGGTACATGTAGGTTGTTGCTATGTGTTCGTCATCAATGCTCCGGAATGGTGTCCAATAAAACGTCTAATGGTTCAATAAGTGGAACCCCTGGGGAGACATTGTGACGCAATATATGTATCAAGTGTGTATTTTGTTTAATCACCACGATAGTTACATAGATTAAGTCCTCTTTGCAGCTCATATTGTCACCAATGTGCATAATCGTCACATAGTAATAATATTAAATGTACTCAAAGGTCGCCCGACGATCGACGGTTGTCGATCTCTCCAGCGTTGTTCGAAGTAATTCAAATTCAAGTGGACTGGGCCAACATTAAGAAATGCGCTGTGAAAAACATGATAACAGAGCTCACCTTGTAAGTGAAGATCAAAAGAGAGGAATAGAAGTACGTGGGGGGGGGATTGAAGTATAGCAAATGTGATAGGGAGAGGATATGGGCGATATTTGGAAGGGGATGTATGACGGGATAAGTGATAGTGCATTGACTAATATATTGATGGATTTCGAGATCATATGGAATGTTATGTGAGTAAAACATGATACGGGAGAGTATATTGAAGTGAGGAGACGTGACAGTAGTGTTTTGAATACGGGGAGACAACTATAACAATTATTTACCAACATTTAAAGCAATGAGGCGATTAAGTAAAAGCGATAGTTGAAGATGATTTTGATGCCTACAGACGGGCATTGCATAAAAAACACTAATGATGGGCTCTTGTTATATTGGAAAACACCATGAAACGTTAATATATGCAACCCGAATAATTGGCAAGTGATACAAAAGAGGAGCTCTGAATATTTCACTGCAAATATGTTTGCTATGTATTGGTCACGAATTGAACGAGGATGATACAGGAAAGTGGTTTATTGCTATAGTTATTCAGTCTGACAAATCAAAGGTATGGACTGATTTATGCTGGCACTGTAATCATACAACGTCCGATGTGGCTTATTACATGGTGGTCTTTAATGTTGACCCATTGATTAAAGAATATCTGAACATTTGATATTATACGAATATTATAGATTATTTCACAGAAAACTAAGGGCGCATATCACTGGTCGCGTGTGAATGGGGTCAATTTGGCTCACCACCTAGTAATTGAATTGACGTAAAGATTGACGTACAATGTACATTAAGAAACATCAGACTTACACCATATGTTGTCGCGGACTATCGGACGTAGACTCATCGAAACTGAAGCGAAACCGAGAAATATACCCCAAATGGTCTTTACTGACATTAGGAGCACAATGTCTCAAACATCGCCGTGCTGATCAGCTTTGGTACAGAAAATATATCCGGGTTCTACCAATAAAATATGCATCTGCAGCATCGCATGTAGATCAAAGCTGCTTAACACAATAATCATGTTGTTGCTACTACCACTAATAAGTCCATAACACGAACTACAACTGATGCTTCCAGAGCACCATCCATTTCACATCTTAGCAATTCAATGTAGGGGCCTCATTGCTTTCCCTCCATGAAGTTCTATTAGCTACAGATGGGGGTAAATAAACCCAGTTGGTCATGTATTCTTCGACTTTACGAGGCGTTATCGTAATGCCAGGGGAAAGATATCCGGCCCACCAACTAAACGACCCAATGCTTATAATGATATGATCACACCTCATCATCAAAGCAATGTCGTCCGCAAAATGTTTAAATGGCGAAACAATCATATGTATATTGCGGTATGGCAGCAGATATTTTGGTGCCCAACGTTTGTCATTTGACGCAACAACAAAGTGAACATGCGGACCAAATTTGTCCAGAATGAAATCAATAGCACGAAGAAAGTACGATGGATGCAGCGTTCTTCTCAGTTGTACAAAATCACCTCGACGAATGTGTATTCCAACTACAACAGCATTTTCAGAAGAGTTCACGGAGCTGTGTAAAAATTCGTTGGCGTGTTGTAAATATTGATCCCGGGGAATAAATTCGTTCTTAATAAATGAGGAAATATGGTGGAAATATCGATCTGTGGCAAATCCATAATGACCTGTTCCTAGGAAATATCCTTGAAGAAGAATGTTAATTGTTGTGTTACAAGTAACATTGAATTGATCATGCAAATTCTCGGTCCTTGGGTCATAGGGACAACAGGATTTACACACGCGTTTGAGTTTACGATATTTGCTTACTTCATCTATTTTGTGAGCTTCCGGCGTATTTGGCATTCGAAATGTGTGAAGGGCGAGGTTCAAATCACCTGCAACTATAGCAGGTATAATTCTGTTCCTGGAAGCAATCCCCATCAGAGCTGCATATTGACACATTTGGTTACCTAGTCGGCCGCCGGTAATAATTGATATATACCCAGCGCACATCGTCTCCTTAGTTGCGTGGATTCTGCCAGGAGTTTGTCGATGATGCTTGGCCAAAGCGTGTTGTGGATCCAGCTTGTTGACTTTTCGAATTTGAGGGGTGCTGCTCACATTGGGTCTTCCCTGCTTTGACAGGATTTGCAACAGTGGAGCGTAGTTGCCTGCTTCATCTCGGTTTGCAAATGCATACCATACGACCATGATCGACATAAATGCAAACCCTGTCCTCACATTGGGTCTAAAAAAACATGATCCTTTTGATGCCAAACTGCTGGTGTCAGGCTGTGTAATCGTCATACTATTAAAAAGCTCTGGTTATGCTGTAGCAATGGTAAATACTCATCTACTGTTGAATCTGTCATTACAACTCTCCTGATCCGTGAATGCTTGCTACGTTTGTGCTGTGGTATTCCTATATCAAGGCAATTTCTTGACTCCCGTTGGGCAGTTGTTGTTATTCATGTTGTGCACATCTGGTTCATATTTCCATATATTGATTTCAATATCGTATTGCAATGAGCGTCAGTACGTATGGATCGCCAAATTATATAAATGATTAATACCGATGCCCTTAAGCACTAATAACGTATTCGTGGCGATGTACCACAACATCTGTCGGTAAGCTCATTATCCTGTTGAATCTGCGCTTACAGTAGCTGGATCCTGAAAACTCTGTAGGTACGATGGATGGATTAGCAATAGCGGTTACAAATATAACAATCTCTCACTCTCGGATGTGACTAATGCAAAGAGATTTACCACATCCGATACGCCTCAATTATGTCTGTATAAGGCTGTCCTCGGTTAAGCTCAACACTGCTGAGAGTAAAATTTAATAGTCCATGTTCATTAACGCACATGCTATGCAACGATTTATCAGTATATTCATGGCGCCTGCCTCGTACAATGCCAAGTTTACTAGTTGCATCATGTCACAGTTGGCCCTGTTTTGATTTTTACAGTACGAAGAAACAGTTGTGCTTACATTCCTCACCAGTGGTGCAATTCTAGATAACTCTGAATATGATCGTGGAATAATGTTGGCAGCATAGTGCTCAGAACAGATCTGTTTCCAGACCAATGGACCATTGAGGGACTTAAAAAAGTCTTCTGGATCGGATCCACGGCTCACTGGTGATATCAGGATCCAGTTTGCCTCCGACAGGCACAGCGGCCACCCATCTTTTGATGGGGCTAGGGGAACGCTTGCTCATGTTAAGGATGGCCGAAGTCGATAACTGCCCAATTCTGTGTGTAGGCTTTTGTTTCGTGATATAACTACTGCGTTTGCATATAATGCGGATAACAGCAAAACACAACGGAAATATATTTTCGACACATGCATGGTAATAACTGCAGCGGAACCCCTGGGGAGATGTTAGTTAATCAATGCGACATGACAAAATCTGCACAAATGAAAGTGCGTAAATTGGAATGAATGGTGTTTACTGGTGGCGATTTGATATTTGATGAGAAAATAAAAATTATGATAGGATGTGCAGTAATGGACTTATGAGATATAATGCCCTGGCAAAATCGGTGGAAGCTGTTAACCAGAATGATAGAATATCTCGTGTGTACAATTTCCTCAGTACCACAGATGCAGATGAAGGAAACATAACGCTATGTCAGGCCTGCTTGTCCGATCAGTTACAATTTAACCACGGTAAGTTGGACGCAAACGTGGACGTATATACTAAAATCTTTGTTAACGGGGTGGCATTCCAATAACGACTCTAAACTTGCCATATCCTCTCAGCACAATTTCAATGCATGTAGATAGAGCAGCATCTTCCGGCACTGTGTGTAAGCCTGCTCGTCGAGTAACTTGGCTGAACAGATACAAAGGAATACGAATGAATTTAACGTAAACAGGCAATGCTAAATCGAAGTCAACGATGCTTCTTGGTTTGGACATTTGCTGTATTTGCTGCTAAGTCTCAGGCACTTGCACATAATCAAACTGGCGAGCAATACTTACATATGTTATGTAATCAGTCACAGGCCAAATGCTAACTCTTTGTAAGTTCCGTTCACAATTGATCCGAGAATATTAACTAAGTCTCAGTAGCCGCTACAGACGCGTTATATCTACGCTATTATGCGTCCAACGAGAGCACACTGAATGTCTTCTGGAATTAGGGGGCGTCTCATAAGTTCAAATTGGCACCACAAAATTGTTCATTCAAAGCATAACAGTCGTGAGCCAAGATTTCAAGTAGGGCAATATCTCATTTCAAGTGAGACACATTAACTGAATAAGGACGTGCGATAATTACTGGATTTAGCAATTAAGGTAGGCAATTTAGCTTTATCACAGGCCTAACACTTAAGGCGGTTGTCTTTTCTAAATATTAACTGCATTCTTATACACACAACCTTAGCCTGCTTTGTCAGCTTGTGCCCAGGTCTGTAAAGCTGCATGCCAACATTTAAAACACTGAGCTACCAGTATGGATATTTTTTCCAACACTGTGCACTATGATTCCCGGCCGAATTAGCTTATCATTTATACACAACATAGTATATTTGCAATGATCATCGTCTATCATCGCCAAAATCTGGTCCTCCCTCTAACATTCCATTCAATTATTAATTTATACGCGTATCTACTGAGTGTCGCATATGTAATGATGACCGAATAGCCATTAATGTTCAATGAATGGCCTACAATGAATCCTGAGTTGTATCAATGTAATCATCGCTGCAATACGTAAGTTGATTAATACCCGCCTCGAGGTCTCGGTTATGCTGCTGAGACCATGGCAACCTTGGGCAGTACTGCAAATTTTATCCAGCTTGAATGCGTTTCACACTTCCATTTGAACTATTACTGAAATATGTCCAGCGCAATGGGGTGCAATCACTGTTTGTTGTTAAGACTTGTCCACCATTTGGCAAACAACGGTATTGGTACTGAGGGAAGACGGTTTGCATTAAGGGTTTTAAAGTAAACTTAATTAACCACTATAACGGCGATTATGTAACACAGGACCCAAAACATTATTTGTATGAATCGAAAAAAGTCTTTGTTTACCACACTGGACACTTCAGTGGACGTTCTGCAGAATATACGGCTGTGGTTCCCTTTCACCATATGTTTGACTGACGACACTCGAGTTATACTTGTACTCATGCGATATTATGTTCTAAAGGAATTGATCGTGGATTTATCGCCAGCAACAGCCACTCAATATCTGCCTTTTTGTAATATACTGCCTACGCTGGATGTTCTTCTCGCTTAGACACACAAAGCCATTGAGGAACATTGAACGAATTCTAAGAAACCTGCATTTTAGTTCCCTTTATTGTAACGAAGTATTAGCGACCCTTATACTATACACTTTTAGACAGAAATTGGACGGTATTTCATGTCTTCATGAAACATTTTGCCTCTGATAATAACATATGAACACAGCTATGATTGCAAATGTTCACCATTTTCTAATAAATAACTATAATTGAATCTACGAGGTGTCCTAAGGTTTACTTCAAGCTGCTATTGTTTGATTGCATCTGCGGAAACGTAGGATGTTGATTCCTTTCTATTGTAAAGTTAGTTATTAACATGTTAATTGCTTAAATGAATGAGGTCAAACATATGTGAGCCATTGAACAGATAATTAAGCAGGAAAACATGACGTAATATAGGTGTTCGCCTCACTTAGATGATACTGTCACCATTCACCAACTGTGACAATTCACAATACACACAATTCGCTTACAGAATTTAAGAGGAATAATGTGACTTGACTTCATAAAGGAAAATTGACGTGCAGTTGTGCTACAATGATGGAAAACGTACTGGTCAATTCCTTTGTTAATTCATTGGTTAACGCACTATATCTCCTTCTTTAATGATACTATCATATTTGCTTTAAATCAAGGTAAGCCCAATGTATTCTAAACATCATAATGTTGCATATAATTGTAAATTCTTAGTAGTTGTCTCATAATCAAAGTACAGTGGTGTTGCAAAGATTTAAACGATTCTTGTCCTTTTGACTTCAAATCTTCGCTGATTTCGTCCATTCCTATCGTTGTGATTGTCATCATGAGTCATGTCAGCACCGCAGCTCAAGTAAGGGAAGCCAAGGTAATCATCATAATGATAACGATGATAATTGTGATGATGATGATGATGATGATGATGATGATGACCTTAGTGAAGGGGGTATTTTCTACCTCCTAAGTAGCATATGCCCCAGTGTAGTGTAGCAAGTACCCTAAGGCAGGGTTTTGTTACTCAGACATGGGGTATTTGCTACCGATATGGGGTACTTGCTGCCTAAAAGTAAGGTACTTGGTACTCATTGCTCGATGTAGGGTTCCGGTATTGCCTCATAGGTTAAAATTACTTTTTCATTTCGGAAAATGTCAAAGACAGACATTATAATGCACACATTTATGTAAAAAAAACAAGTATTGATTAAGTACTTCAGACGTTTGGAACAGTAACATGGTTATAAAAAAGGTTACTGGATCGATTGGCAGCGTAATCTACTGTTTTACACCCAAATGCAGCGCACTCGGGAATAATTTGCATAGTTCAAAAATTTAATTTCGGTATATCGTGAACTTTGATGTCAATGCAATACGCAACAACACTAAGTCTACGCATGGATATGATGTACGTATGAGGATAACCTTAGGCATCAAAAGTCATTCTTTATTGTTCAAGACGTTCATGTTTGTGACAATTTATTCAAATCAATCGACGTAGTACAGTGGGAGCCAGGGAGCAGATCACACTCCCCAAGAGGCCATTTCATGTCAACAGGCTGCCATCCTTGTCCCGTGTTACTAATGACATCAGCAATACGGGCACGGTGGTTAGCTGATCCTTCAAGTGACAGGCCAAGGATTGTCATAACAAACTGACTGATGGGATATAACAAAGATTAACCATTATTAGGGAGCTCATACAGAGGAAGTTTTGCTATGCGAAACTTGGTGTGTAGTGATGCAGAACAGACATAGAAGCCCATGTTATCAGCCATGATTATTTTCCCCGCAACTGCCACCATACCACACTTTACCGCATTTAAATGACCCAGACACCTGCTCTGCTCTGTTTGCGGGGAGAACACCTGGACCAGCCGGTTTTTAGCATCATCCAGTACGCCATGAATCAACACCTTCCCTTCAACCACACAACAAGCAGAGTAGTAACACTGTTCCGCCACATTTCATCATGCAGTGAGACACCAGGCTGTGCTGCAAATCTTCATACCGTTCCCAGTGCATAGTGTCCATGCTGAAGTGCCAGGTTTCTTGCTGATTCCTTCCAAGCCCTGTCACGTACAGTGATGACTCCACAGCGTAGAAAGCCACAGAGGCTTCACGATGGCTAGGCAGTGATGCCGATAGGTCAGTGAGCTTGTGCCAGTCTGAAGTTAATTTACTTGGCGTCACCATGACAGCGCTGTCATATCAGGGTTTTCATCAGATTGAAGACGTCCCATAGTGACAAGGCACGTCGTCATAGAAGACGCCATGGATGTTATGCCTTTTGTTTCAGCTTTTCTGGCTTCCATGCTACCAGTCTGTCTGCAGCATAGGACACGGCCAGTTCGTCATGCAACACGAGCTCCTCAAGATGGCTGTAGCTCAAATTCATAAAGTTCTCTTGTTTCATCAAATCATCCACATTGCTCAGTGCAACCCCCTTTGCCCTAAGCAGCATATCGTAATCACCAACGACTTCTGCGACTCGCCAAATGTCCAGGCAGTTCATCTATATCTGATGTAGCTTCTCTTATCTCGGCAGCCCTACATGTGTTGAAGAGATGAGGGATGTCCAGAATCTTAGCAAGGTTTGCTACAGCCCTGACCCGATCTCTACCCACTTCCACGCGCCCTGCGTATAAGTATTCTAGACATGTGCTCAGGCTAACAGGATCGTAGTCAACAGTCAGGGTGTCATTATCATGGTGATCGCTTATTGCCTCCTCAAAAACGTCGGAAAAACCATATAGTATGATTCGGTGCACCTCGAATATCTGCCGCCGACACGTTATGACCATGTCATATAATTTGTTAGTTTTCCAATAAAGTCCAAATTTGCTGGGCAGGCTGTTTATACAGTCCGCCACCACTGTGATAGTGCTGGCGCCCTTTGAGTAGCACACATCTCCGTCACTGTTTGGGGGCATGACATTGCTTATGATGTCATCAGTAGGTGACCTACCTGACGCCATCATGTCAATTAAGCAATCACTGTTACACGAAAACAAGGGATGTATATGCAATATAT
>CM067354.1:3064441-3079441 GCA_034190875.2 Urechis unicinctus
GCTTTTTATGAAACTGGCAAATGTGTATGGACATTCTCTCCAAATTCTTCAAACCTGGATCCTAATGAAGATTATGATGGTGGTGGTGGTGGTGGTGGTGGCGGTGGTGTTTGGTGATGATGATGATGATGATGATGATGATGACGATCATGATCATGATGATCATGATCATGATGACGATGCGGAGAAGGATGATGAAGAGCAATAGGATGATGATGATGATGATGATGATGATGACGGCGATGATGATGATGATTAGGAGGAGAAGGAGAAGGAGAAGGAGAAGGAGGAGGAGGAGGAGTAGTAGGAAGTGCAACCTGGGTGGTCGGCCAGTTGATTATGTATGCCGAATATCGAAGAGGCTTACATTGAGCAGCTGTGTGTGGCTTCTACGAGCCAAAATACTTGCAACAAATGTTGTATGGTGACCTGGAACGACCCGTGATCAAAGCGTGTTATACAGCCATGCTATCCACTGCTATGACTATGCGTTGACGCTCTAATAAAGGCTCCCGTAGTGAGGCAAATATCTAGCAGGCAAAGAAAGTGCGAGCAAGGAAGGCGAACGGAGAGAGAGCCATAGGACGAGAAACACGAAGGAAGAAGGGGCTAATTAATTACTATTAAAAACTCAATAGCACGATACTTATGCATCCTCGGTCGGTTGCATTCCGTCTCTCTGTCACATTAGTAAAATTAGCATTGTGGTCAGTATAATTTGAGAACCACATATTGCTACAAGCAAATTAATAGTAATAGGTTATAACGTGAAATCCATTGTAAGCACGGTGAAAGCTGAATTTCTTGGCTGGTTTAAACTCCCCTCATTGTCAAACAACGGAGAGGATGCCTCAGTTGATGTCTTCCGTCCCGCCATAATATCGTGCCTCGTCTTGCGGTTGGGTTGTGAAGTAATTCCTTACCATTACCACGAAACCTTATTTTCTTTTCCATTAGACAAACATATCAAATGATTGACTTGGACTGACCATAACTAATTATGCATGGGAAGTTATGGGTTCCAGTTTAGGCCTCTTGGGGCCGGCATCACGAAGTATGCCGGACAGTGGACAAAGAACATCTGTGTCTCTATGGGGGGATTTAGTATCATGTGAATGGGCGGGGCGGGGGTAATGTTATCTTAATTTATTCCGATTTCATAATAATCAAACACCATTAACACGACCCGCATTTTGAAGAAACCCTTTACGCTTGCAATAGCACGCTGAGGTTCATATCAGCCATACAACAAAGCTCAAAGGGTATTTCTCAAATAAAAACAAATACGGTAGGGTGGTTCGGAATGCTGGCCATACGATATCTTCGGGATTGGGGTAATAACGCTGAGAATGGACGTACCGACTGTGCCATGCGATACGCAAAAGTATAACAGCTACATTGTTATTCAATGATATGTTGGATTGGATCTTCGCAACCATCTCGAATATGATATCCAATGTATATAACTGTCTTATAACTGGATTATAGCTTTCGTTGGTGGGAACTATTTAATCAGCGGCAGCTTTGTCACCAATGTCACAGCCAATGAAGTTGCAATTAACATATCCTCCCCGCAAACACGTCCTTGACTAACATACACATAAACACACATACACAAATACAAACACCGACGCCCAATATGTGGTATATAGGCTACTTGTGAGTATCCAGAATAACGGTCAATAACTCCACATCACTTGTTGTGGGTATCGGTCTATATCTCGCCATTACTGTTTTTGTATATCCGTTATTAGATCAAGTTCACTGCTTGTTGGTATCAGGCTATAACAGGCCTACATTGCCTGCGAGTGTCGCTCCGTAACCCAATCACCGCTTATGAGAGTCGGTCTGTAACTACCATTGCTGCTTGTGAGTGTCAGTCACTAACTACCAATCACTGCTTGTGAGTGTTGGTCTCAAACTACCATATACTGCATGCGACAATCGCTCTATAACTCCCCTTTACTGCTTGTTAGTGTCTGTCTATAGCTACCATTCGCTGCTCGTGAGTGTCGTTCTCTAACTACCAGTCACTGCTTGTGAGTGTCGGACTTTCATTCACTTCTTATGAGTGTTGGCCTCTAACTCTCATTCCCTACTTATGAGTGTCCGTCTTTCACTCCCCGTCACTGCTTGTGAGTGGTGTTCTCTAACTGCCATATCAAAGCATGCGAGAATCGGTCTGTAATTCGTCTTCACTGCAGGTGAATGTCGGTCTCTAACAACTGTTAACTGCTCCGTCTCTTACTACCATTCGTTGGTTGTGAGTATCCGTCTGTAACTCCGCTGTACTGCTTGTGTATGGGGTCTCCAATTACTGTTCACTGCATGCAAGTATCAATCTGCAGTTCATCTTCACTGCTTATGAGTGTCAATCTTTAACTGCCAATAACTTCTTGTGTGTGTCGGTCTCTAACTACGATTCACTGCTTATGAGTGCCTGTGCTTAGCTAACATTCACTGCTAGTGAGTGTCGGTCTCAAATACCAGTCACTACATGCGAGTATCGATCTGTAACTCCCCTTCACTGCCAGTGAGTGCCGTTCTCTAACTCCTCTTAGCTGCTTGTGAACGTCGGTCTGTAACTACCATTCACCGCATGCGAGCATCAGTCAGTAACTCTCCTTCACTGCATGTGAGAGTCGATCTCCAACTACCATTCACAGCATGCGAGTATGGGTCGATAACTCCTTATCACTTTGAGTCACCAATTCCCCTTCTTGGCTGATGAGGATCAGTCTATAATTCCCCTCCACTTCTTGTGAGCATCAGTCAATAATTCCCCATCACTGCCTCTGTATCGTGTTAAACCTGCCTTGTCCTGGCTTTGCATCTCTAGCTAAACCTCACACCACTTCGTTTATATCTCTGTCAATACCGCCATGATCATTGTGTTCAAGCTTCAGCTTAGAAATCGCTTGCCATCGCTATGTTTGTTTCTGCGTAAACCGCCTCTAAACTGGCTTTATAGGTCTGTTCTGACCACCTCTCCTGTACATACTGGGGATCCATAAGAGATTCTACAAAGTTCGAAAGAGGCACGTTCCACTGAATTACGAATATTTCAGATGCGAAATAGTTCGTCACATGCACATATGAACTCACAGCAGCCCTGACTGTCCTGTATCCTGTAGATCTCCGCAGTCACCTTAACAACTATTATTCATATCTACATTGACAGGCTTTTCTGTCACTTACACCTTGGTAACTTCGATGCATCACTGACATAAGCATCTTAGCCTACATCGCCAACATCACTGACAGCAAGCAAAACTTATTAAAATCTAAATCATTATGACGATAATGGTGAGGGTGGTGGTGGTGGTGAGGAATGTGAGGAATGTAAGGATGAAAGGAATGATCATTGCCATCTTCATTGTCACCATCGTCGTATTTTTGCTCTATTTTATCCATATTTTATCCGTCTCAGAGGACAGCTCGGCTAGCATGATATTGTTGGTTGTGGTTTCGAACCACAGATCCCTCTAAATTTTCGACATCATTTTAATTGTTTTTTTTAATTTAGTTTGGGAGAGAAGTATGAAGAATATGCTTAAATACGTTTTTAAAATAATTATTTAAGCCAAGCGCTAGGCAGCCAATTTATAGCAGCAACACGGATAGCCAGGCAAGCCATTCGGATCACGTATCGGCTATCCATACACAGTACTAACACCTATCCGATATTTACAAGTAGACAAACAACGCTGCGTTGTCATTGTTCTGAAGGAGATATATCGAGCGACCCATGGCCTTTGACATAGCCACCTGCCCCGGCTGCACATTGCAATCTAAATCAACTCATGATATCAGTCGAATTGGTAAGCAGGTACAGCATCCCTCCCCTCCCACGGCTCCAGAAACGTAACCTGAATCCCCTAGATTATTCAGAGCCGCGCGGAAACGAGGTCAGATCGCGCAGAGCGGCTGCTATGCAGCGGTCAAGGGACCGAAGACAAATTACCGGTACTATACTTCATATTATAATGATTGGAATGCCGTTGATAATATTAAACAAAAAAACAAACAAATATCATTTGACACTATAAAAATACTAACATTTTTCAGTTTTTTAATTGAATATTTTTGGTATGGAAGAACACTCTGTAATTCCGTTCACCTGACCTTGATTGCAAAACGTAGTAACCCATCCGCCGAGAGGCGCGCTAAATAGTGGGAGCCTGAAAAGAGAGTAAAATGGTCAAAATATTTATACTGAAACTCCCGATCACTACATATAAAGATAATTCACGCCTTTGCATGATGGTAAATTTTTAATAATGACACTTGCAGGCTTTACTGAGTATTTCGTAAACATATACCCCGTATATTTGTTATAATTCACGAAACACTGACTGTCGCCCAACCGTCGCGTTGACAACAATTTGGGGATATATTTGAAAGCATAAAAATTGCAATAAAACAAATGTCACTGCTTATAGAATAACAAAACTGATCGCCAGACCTACATAGTACTCAAACTACAGTTTGTCAAAATTTGGAGCGAATATAAACAGACACGGAATCGGCAGAAAGCGTTGAACTTTGGGAGACACCAAATACACGGGTTGTGAGACCCTTGTGAAATTGTCGCCCAAATGTCGCATTTGAGTATATATATATATATATATATATATATCTATATATATATATATATATATATATATATATATATATATATATATATATATATATATATATATATATATATATATATATATATATATATATATATATATATATCTCTATATATATATATATATATATATATGTATATATATATATAAATATATATATATAGTGACGAATTCATCCATTCGTAGACTCAAACCATTCTTGGACAAATTTTAGAAGTACATAATTGCTATCATTATTAAGCAATTATTTATTCGCCATATTTTAATTGATACAATTTAATAGTTTAATTCGAATAAAAATCTGTTTCTAACTTTGCATTCCTGGTATATAGTTTTGGTCCACGAAAGGTCGTCCACGAAAGGTCAAGCCACTAGTTTATATGTATAAATCCAACCTTTTGTGCCCATATACATTTTCAAATATTTGCGGAATACCGAAATATTTAAATCATTATGAGTCATCATGGATTAGAAACATAATATCTGTCGTAGATGTGATCATTACAATCCAATTTGGGTATTGAGGTTTGCGGGTTATGTCAACGAATGGTTAGTTGTTAAAATTTTATTTCGCTATTATATTCAAAATCCAAAGAAATCGCGCGTGAAAGATTATCTTTGTACGTTACCAAGACTAGACTATCACATTCGATTGGTCAAACGAAAATATCTTCAATTATTTTAGACGAAAATGTGCGATGACTTTACGTGGACATACTGGTATACCCTTTCGTAAACCGAAGTCTACGAAATGCTGGCGGTTTGTCCACTAATGATCGCGTACGTGCCAAATATATATATATATATATATATAGATATAGATATAGAGATATAGAGAGATATATAGATAGAGATAGATAGATAGAGATAGAGAGATATATAGATATATAGAGATAGAGATATATATAGATCTAGATATCTCTAGATCTATATATATATATATATATAGATATCTATATATATATATATCTATATATCTCCCTCTTTAGATATATCTATATATATATTAAAATAGTTATATATATATATATAGTATATATATACATATATATATATATATATATATATATATATATATATATGTTCATATCTATATGGCATATATGTATATATACATATAAATTATATATAATATATATATATTCATATATATATATTCATATATATTTTATCGTATATACGTACACATATATATATATATAAATATATATAAAATATATATATATATATTTGCGTATATATTAATATACAAATATATATATATTCATATTCATATATATATATATATATATATATATATATATATATATATATATATATATATATATATATATATATATATATATATATATATATAATGAGAGATCTAAACCGGTTTTCCGCATATATCATCGAAATGAAATATAGTAGGCTACGATATACTTCGTTGGTGGACAGAGACACGCCCTTTGCCGCTTTGCATAGCTAGCCGGCCTGTAGCCTATACCCAGTCGGCTTGTATTGCTCCAACTCCATAGCTACTAAAGCAAATTTGGTTCACTTTGTTCCACATGTTTGCTTGAAAATAGATCGTTCCTGTGGCGTCGTGAAGGCGTGTTTGATTTTGTACCCTCCATTCATTCATGACACATATTTGTGTCTGGAGGAAAATTGATTGTTAGGAGTTCGCATTGTAGCACCAGGGAGCTACTACGCACATCACGTGGGGGGAGGGGTTACTCGTCAGAATGATCTAAGTTTTATCAGACAGCTGCAACAAAGGGGAACCAGGTTCTGCTGTAATGATGGGCTGCCCTGGGTATGTGGGATGCGCAAGTATAGGATAGCCCCGGTTCTGATAGCAAACAGTGACGGAATCAAGGGGTTCACACACAACGATCAAATGTGTATCTGGTGAATTGCAGAATGACAACGAAATTTGCTCACGAACTACAGGTTACTTGAAATACTTGAAAACTAATGTCGTAATTACTGGCCTAGTCGGGGTGGGTAAATCTCGGTTGTTGTGCCAAGTTGCCACCCCACTGCCTTCTCCAGTTTCGTACGAAGGCAGCAGCCTGTCAGGAAATAAAAGGATAAACTCCACATTCTTGCACCGGTGGTAGTAATTATATGTGAAGTTAATAATGGTCATTCTATATTTAAATGTTTAAATCATTGGTATAACTTTCAAAAAGTATTCTTTTGTCGTATGCGCTTAATGGGATAGTAGCCCCACCAGACAAGATATTTTGGTCAGTTGGACTACCTAAGCAATAAATATCACTGTCAAGATTCATAATTGTTATAGTTAATTTTGGGTATTTCGTTTTACTTTTCAGAAAGCCAAGTCTCCTATTTGGACCATTGAAATTAGAAAACTTACTGCTAAAAACTGCGAAGTAGTATAAACACCAAATACATGTTAAGGTTTAGGCGTCGGATTCGAAATCAAATTCGCCAGTCGCGTCAGCCAATAAGGGTCGGAGGACAGTAATCATGCACTTGGATGCACCCATATTGACGTCAACAGCTATGGCCATAATGATGTGGTCTTCAACCTACAGCCTAGTTTAGTAGGGGTCGGAGTTTGGGCGTCAACACTGGAAATGGTTCGCTGCCGAATTTGTAAGGAATCACTCTATAATATGTTTGCAATCTTTATGAAACAGTAATGAAAAGCAAATATAAGAACGTAAAAATGGTTAACAATCTTCAGAGCATTCAAAGAATGGTAGTTGTATAAATGCATATTCAAGTGGCAGTAACCATTGTGCCCATGTTGCGGAATTGTTTGACTGCATAAATTTACGCTTTATACACGCTAAAGGACGCTAGATACTCTTACTTCAAATAGATCAAATATATATCGCGGGATCGAGAGGCGGCCAGAATGCGTGTAATAGAGATGTGAGAGAATGTATATGTGAGAGAGAGACAGAGAAGGATGGAAAGAAAGAGGATGAGAGAAAGACAAAGTGCGGGTTAGGAGGTAGAGAGAGGGTTCAAGACTGAGTAGGGGGTCAAATGAGTTTCAGAGAGCAAGACAACAAGAAGGGCTAGAATGGGGCGAAAGAGCCACACAGAAAGAAGAGATAGAAGGGGGAGAGAGAGCAACACATAAACAGGAGATAGAAGGGGGTGAGAGAGCAAGATAGCAAGAGGGGATAGAAGGAAGCAAGAGGGCAAAACAGAAAGAGGAGTAAGAAGGGGTGAGAGAGCAAGCAAAAAGGAGGGGCTAGAAGGGGTTGAGTGAGCAAGACAGCAAGAGGGGCTACAGGGGGGTGAGAGAGCAAGATAGAAAGAGGAGCTAGAAGGGGTTGAGAGAGCAAGACAGCAAGAGGGGCTAGAAGGGGTCGAGTGAGCAAGACAGCAAGAGGGGCTAGAAGGGGGTGAGATAGCAAGACAGAAAGAGGGGCTAGAAGGGGTTGAGCGAGCAAGACAGCAAGAGGGGCTACAAGGGGTGAGAGAGCAAGACAGAAAGAGGGGCTAGAAGGGGTTGAGAGAGATAGACAGCAAGAGGGGCTACAAGGGGTTGAGAGAGCAAGACAGCAAGATGGGCTACAAGGGGGTAAGAGAGCAAGACAGAAAGAAGGGCTATAAGGTGGTGAGAGAGCATGACCGAAAACGGGAAGATAGCAAGACAGAAAGAGAGGCTAGCAGTGGTCGAGAGAGCATGACAGAAAAAGGGAATAGA
Organism: Urechis unicinctus; assembly: GCA_034190875.2. NCBI lineage: Eukaryota > Metazoa > Annelida > Polychaeta > Xenopneusta > Urechidae > Urechis > Urechis unicinctus. Next base: position 3,072,755 of record CM067354.1, read on the forward strand.
AGGAGTGAGAGAGCACGACCACAACATGGGGCTACAAGGGGGTAAGATAGCAAGACAGAAGGAGGGAATAGAAGAGGTTGCGAGAGCGAGACAAAGAAATGAGGTAGAAGGAGGGTCTGTTAGTGAAAGACGAATCACGGACTATCGTGTTGCCTTGACCATAAAATTGTGTAGAAAATGAGTCAAAACAGAATAAAAGTCATCAGAGCAGAGTATAAATTGCATAATTAATGCTGTGTCTTATTACTATTACAAGAACGTACGGCATGTACTTCTTCACTTAAAGATTTAATTTCAATTGCCATTTTATGCTCACATTATCTTATATATAATTTGATGAAACTAGAAAACACGATACTAACATTTTCACTGCAGTTCTGTTAACCCAGGACCAAACATTAACAATTTTGTTTTCAAGATGCTTGAAAAGGTACCATGGATGAGCCAAATGGATACCATTGTAGCTCGTGTACCTGATACCGAAGTTAACAACACTTGTAGTTGACATGATGCATAGGGACTTAATTAATAGAAAATAGTATCTGCAATCAAAAAGCAAAGAATCGATTGATATGAAAATATCTAAACGGTATAAGATTTTTTTTTCACACCTCTTTCACATTCTCGTCGTCCATTATGTCCCCGGCGATGGCCGCAGTTCGACCGACCGATGCATAGATCACCAGCAGTAATAAACAAAACCACCAAACGCGAGCAAATCCATCCATTCTTCTACAGTTACATATATTCACAAAGCGCTGAAATATGTTAATGACTGAAACAGCGTCCTTTTTTAGCAGCTATAAACCAATTGTGTCAACTGGGGAAGTGTATATGTATCAAATTCATTCTTAGACAAGAACAGTGTCAAACATGGAGAACTAAAGACTAAAATTACGAAACCAACAGAAGGAAGAGATGGATCGCGTTATTTTGTATATTTTTACTTCACCCGTCTGACCAATTAAGAGTGGTTTGGTAGGCTGCGCATTGTCAACAATACTTTAGACATCATCGTGGTTATTCTGAGTTTTGCTGTTGGTGCATTGGGTGATAAAGACGGGCAAGTGATTCTTGAGTGCGTTCATGGCATGTCATCTGAAGACTGCCAAGACAAAGCAGACATTGAAACAGGGATGTTTCATTAATCCGGGAGGCCGACTCTACCATATAAGACAGCATGGCGACCACAGCTTGCAAGATGGGTATATCTATATATTTGATTGTTTCGGGACACTGAACTTGGTATAACAAAGGACTGCTTATTGCGGTCTTGATCTTTCACACTCTCAATGAATATCAATAGACCCATTGTAAGCGTCCCATGTCACACTTCGACCTTTATGATAAAGTCTCGTTCTGTAAAGATTGCTAGCAGTTACAATATTCCTCATATGTTCGCCCAAATGTCTCGTACAAGTTACCAGTAAGTTTGCTACAAGCTCAGACGAGCGTTACTAACGCGTCAGCTTCTGTTTTCAAGACATGATGTACATTAGAAGATCCCGATTAGGGCTAATTTACGTAGTCAGGAACAACTATCGGTTTTCTAGCGAGGCAATATGCAACTCGTAAGTGAGTGGTGGGCGTGACAGTTGGAGTGCTGCACTAATCAGATAACAGCCAGTTGTTATCAGACAACATGTCAAGGTATCTGGTGGTGGATTGTGCACGCCTACATAAAGTATATAAATTGAATATATATTAATCCAACGACAGCTGGGCTATTTTCTCTCCATTCTTCATGCTGAATTGTTTCCAGAACCAATGGGAAGCACACGATGTTGACGCGGTATCTATTAATAGAAGCCGAAGGTTAGTTCCTGTTTGTTTTAGTCGTTTTTACCAAGTGGAGCGGCCTAAATGTTGTGTTATTACTCATGTGCGTACATTAATTTCATGTATTACTGACATAATATACCGCGGTGTGATGCGTGTTTCGATTGAAAACAATGATTGCATTGTGATGTAGTTACTTTGTACTTTGTGCTATTATTAGCCAGCTGCTGCCTAAGCTTAGGTATTGTATATGTATATTAACCTTAACCATTAAATGGGTTCCCGCTAACAAGAACGATGCATGCGCTGTAGATTAATTACAAGCAAATCAGTTGAGTTAATCTCTGATGTGAGAAGCTGGAGTATTTGCTTACATACATCAATGAACCTCTGCTTATATCTTTCTTGTCCATTCCGTGACTGATCCATAGCAAAAACATGGGCAGTATTACATTCAAGGACTGCTGTTCTGTGTCATTCAACCATCATTAGGGTCTCGAATATTTCACTAAACATCTGCAGTCCGTCGTTTATTCGGAAGGAAACTAAAGTATATGCTTATGATTTGTGCCATCTAGTCGTCTGCAAGCACTTAAATAAGCTTCATTTATCACTGTCGCACAATCGCATCATTCTAACATGTAACGCAGCATCCAATCATTTTGATAATTGTCTCACACCTGTTCACAACTCCAATGTCATATATCCTCACATTTACATACTCTCCGCTATCTTATCCTATTGTATATGATTTCGCATGCCTCCACTATTTCGGTCTATGCAATACCCCATACCCCATTACATATTTCCTTCCAAATGCCGCCAATATCTACTCTCTATCACACCCATGATCCTCTTCAAAATATCGTACAGGTTTCTATCTCTCCTTACTCTAAATCATCACTAAGAAGATCTGATTAGTCATTAATGTTTCACAGCGAGTCCTGAATTTTGATCCAGTCTGCCTGAATTTTAACTGCATTTGCATTGATTATCAACCATTGAAAGTCGGACGACCTGTGGTCACATTTATGATTATTCCTATATGACGATAATGTACATTACTGACAATATAAGCTTTGAAGAGGCGTTTAGCTATATAACAGTTGAGGTAATTATACAAAATACGCAATAAAGCTTAATTGCCTGAAAATGTCTCACCAGAAGCGCCACTTATTGGGCAATATTACATTATATTTGACAGCAAACGGGAGCATTGATGAATAACACAATACCACAACCTGAACGTACCATAAATTATCCGCGATTTTCAACATTCACAAATACTCTAGTAGCAGGAAAGACTTGTTCCAAGAATAACCACTATGATAAGATTATAATTTTATTAACAATAATTCTTTACATATAAAGTGAGCGTCATCAGTTCACATGAACATTTGTATACTTTATGTCATGACTTATGGTCCCCTAATGCTTATTTAATATAATCATAAAAGATCAATCTTCCTAGTTAGGATGTGATGTGAGTTTGCTGGTGTTTATTTTATGATCTGTTTCTGGCGGAAACAGTGTGCCCCCTCGCTAATAGCAATCACGATTCTCGGTCGTTTGCATATCGCGTGCGACAGCAATGAAAGGAACTGTTGTATTACTGTTCATAGAAAATAATTTTTAATGCTGTTGTGATCTCAGGTCAATATTCATTGATTTCGAGGTCAATAGATATCATCCATTTTATTGATTATATGCGTTATCATGCTATGCTCTTATATACTTGAGCCTGCATTTGAACAGTCGTTTATTGAACCTCCGCCTATGTCCTTGCTTAGTCTACGTCCGATACTCGTTTTATGACCGATATCTGGATGGTACTTTTCGATTTACTACACTTCAATAACCAGCGGTATGTGAATCAAATTACACAGGAAAACAGAGTGAAGTCAAACACGATCTGGCTGATGATATCTGGCAATATCGTTCGTCAACAGATGCATGCAAACCGTTGTTTGATCGATATAATATCGGATACATCACTGTATCCTTAACCCCACCATCCCACTCAACCCCACACCATCCCCTCTTTCTGCGCTTTATTTTTATGCTATATCCTGCCTATAAACTCCCCCACACAACATTATAGTTATTCTTCGTTATCAACCAATGCGTCAGTAGTTTATCGCCGTGATATATCTGTTCTAAGGGTTTGGCTTGCCTGTAACACAATAATGATAGTTGACGATACGTTGATTTAGCTTTGAAAATCCGTTATTGTTTGCCTTGGGTCTTAACGAACGTACTTGGTTGTACGTCCACCAGTTCGCTGTGAGACGAAAATAGGTTAGTGATCCGTTAGCTCACGTCCACCAATTACCGTTGAATGTATCCACTTGCAATGGAGCTGTTACTCACTGTTGTCTCGAATGAAACGAGTCATCAAAGCAGCGACAGAATGCATGGCATGCAATCAAAAGCAATAACCCGCAGAGGAGCCTCTCCTTACAATAAGGCAAATAACGCATGACTGAGGAGTTTGGGACGTATTCGTGTTAATCGAGTGGACAGCGTACTTAATAAAAAAACAGCGAATACGCCATAATTGCAGACGGGCAGAATTGGACAGGGGCGTCACAGTGTTAAGTGAAACAAGGAGAGACAGCTAGCCTAGCTTATTCCGGATTGTTCCCACGCTTTAATGAATAAATCATAATTAAAGCTGTATTACATTCCATATCGTCCTTACATGCAATCCTCTCCTCCCCTCATACCAAGTATTAGCTCTCTTCTAGTTATGTCCCATATAGATCCACGACCCATCCTACAAAATCCCACTCCATACACCATTTCCTGTTATTTTTCCATTCACCCATCCCCCATGTATCAACCAATATCAACACACACCCCTGTTGTATTATTATTGGTATGACATTATCACACCATAATACAACACCGCTTAAAACAACCCACCTACAATTCTTTCACGACTTACAGTCCGCTGTGACTCATACACAGATTGTCGTATCGCAATCTGTGACATGTCGCGTCGCAATCTATGGTGTGATGATTTGCGATACAAACTTGAAAATGTTGATCAAAGAACACGAACTTCAGGCGTAGGGTTTAGAAAAAACTTAAACTTGATTGATTTCTATGACTTAAGAATTTAAGATAGAGCTTTGCCTCTAGGATATATAGGAGTGATCGATGGGGACCAAGCATTTATACGCATATATATATATATATATATATATATATATATATATTTATATATATATATATATATATATATATATATATATATATATATATATATATATATATATATATATATATATATATATAAATATATGTGTATATATATACACAAATATATATTATATATATATGTATATATATATATATATATAGATATACATATTTATATCTATATGAATATTATAACAATATTTATATATGATATACATTTTTTCATATATATATGTATATATATATATATATATATTTATATATATATATATATATATATATATATATATATATATATATATATATATATATATATATATATATATATATATATATATATATATATATACAAATATATATTTATTCCAGTTCATATAGTTATTTATACATTCATATATGTAAGTATTATATTTCATTGTTATATATTGCTCATCCATCCCTTGTGTCTGTGCAGCACATGATGGCGTCAGGTAGGTCACCTACTGATGACGGCATAAGCAATGTCACGCCCCCAAACAGTGATGGAGATGTGTGCTACTCAAAAGGTGCCGGCACAATCACTGTGCAGGCCGACTGCAGAAACAGCCTGCCCAGCAAGTTTGGACGTTATTGGACAACTAACAAATTATATGACATGGTCATAACGTGTCGGCGGCAGATATTTGAGGTGCACCGAGTCATACTGTCCGGCTTGTCCAGCTATTTTGAGAAGGCAATCAGCGACCAACTTGAGAATGACACCCTGACACTGGACTACGATCCTGTAAGCATGAACACATGTCTAGAATACTTGTACACAGGGCGCGTGGAAGTGGATAGAGATCGGGTCAGGGCTGTTACCAATTTGGCTAAGATTCTGGACATCCCTCATCTCTACAACACATGTAGGGCTGCCGAGTTAAAGGATGATGCAGCAGATGCAGATAACTGCCTGGACATGTGGCGGGTCGCAGAAGCCGTTGATGACGACGATATGCTGCTCAGAGCAAAGGGGGTTGCGCTGAGCAATGTGGATGACTTGATGGAACAGGAGAGCTTTTTGAATCTGAGCTACAGCCATCTTGAGGAGCTTGTGTTGCATGACGACCTGGCCGTGTCCTATGCTGGAGACAGACTAATAGCAGCCTTGGTGTGGGTCGGCCATGACCGCAGTACCCGCTCACAACACCTCTCATCACTGTTAACAGAGCTACCTCTGAACAAAATGTCCAGGGTAAGTTTGCGACAAGTGTTGCATAACCCAGTGATCAAAGACCACAAAGAAGCTAGTCAGCTAATAAGGCGATCCACGGAAGCCAGGAGAGCGAATTCACAAGACAAACCATCTCTGAGGTCTTCAATAGTAACGTGCCTGGTCAGTATGGGACGTCTTGAGGTTAACGGGTACCCTGATAATGACAGCGCTGTTATGGTGACGCCATTGTCTTTCACTTCAACATGGTCCATACTCACTGAGTTAGAGTCGTCACTGTCGAGCCATATTTGGGCCTCAGTGGCTTGCTACGCTGTGGGATCATCACTGTACGTTACAGGGCTGGGCGGCAATCAGAAGGAAACCTGGCATTTCAACATGGACACAATACGCTGGAAACGGCACGGAGATATGCAGCAAAGCCGGGAGAGTCACTGCATGGTGAAATGTAACGATACAATTTACAGCCTTGGTGGTCATGTACCTGGAGACAGTAGGAAACTTGTCCCATG
>CM067354.1:3084441-3096941 GCA_034190875.2 Urechis unicinctus
TAATATAGGAAACAACTGTCGTGTTATTGGGTGTAGGACTGAGTGTCCTTGAAAAGCAGCCTTTCAGTTCCAACACGTCGGTCGTCCATCTACCACCCGTAGAAGGTCTGCATAATTAAGCCCCCGATCCAACCGGGGAACCATCGGTTTGTAGTACGACCTCTACTTTTCCATGCGAAGTATGCAAATGACACATGATAACATTAACAATCCACAATTTAATTTCGTACAAAGCTTCGTCTGAGTGAGAGGTCAGGGGTTCAGCAGCGCTCAGCTAAAAGATCACCATGAAGTCTGTCGGGTATTGCGTCAATAGCTCATCCAAAACCAAAATGCAATCCCTTTGTGGCATCGTCTAAAGTTCACTGCCTGGTTAGTTAATGGATTCCCCGTCAGAGTCCTAAAGGTAAAGTCGTAAAGGTAAGAATGTGGCGGGGCAGTTTACTGCATTGGAGGTCATGTACTCTGTTTTTAAAAAATCGTTTAGAAGTATGTTGTGTATTTTATCATATTTTGGTCCATAATTTGACACTATTCAGTGAGATGTTTGCAGACTTTCAGTCGCTAAGCTGCCTAAAATCTCAGAGAAAATTCCTTACTTCGGCTGTTGCCATGTTCGTTGTCTGGTTACCCTTTCTGCTTGCTGTTCTAATTTGTGCGGGATGATATAAAATGTGTCGTCATGTTTTCCAGGAATATCAAATCACAACGGTAGTGGACGCATCGAATCTAAGTGACAGATGCTGGCACGTTTCTGTATAGGTTTCAGTTGTCTTTACTTTCTCCCTTTTCTTCTTGACTAATGTCTAGCGCTTTGGCAGGTTTTGTGATTCAATATCTCTCGCTTTTTCATCCAGACGTCACTCATCATGGAACAAATCGCCAATGTCTATCCTCACTCCCCATTCCCCCTGCTCACTCAACCTGCCCATAAGCACACATTATTATCCCCTGTACGTTACTTCTGCGCTAAGTTACTCTCTTTTTTGATGCCCCCCATTCTAACTGCCCATCTTCTTTTCCCATGTCAGAGTGTAGACTGGGTGTGCGTATTGATGTGGGGGACGATGGGGCTCCGTGGCATGATTAAATTCCCCTTTGATATACATTCGCCTGAGAACGCTTTTGTATGTGTGTACATATATCGGGAGTCAATTGTTGGGCCTGTGGTTATGAATTTTCATGTTGAGAAGAAATAAATGAGATTGTTGTCAGCAAAGTACATATTCGTTTATGTCATATCTGTCGAAACAATATTAATGTGACAATCCCCAGGACGGTTGTTGCTGCTCTCATCCATTTGTCACAGTATCAACCATTTCTTTTTTTTTCTGGTGTCCATTCTTCTAGCTAGCTGTTCTCACTGTCTATTGTGCGGTCCATTATCAATGTATTCCGTTGTGGACTATTTTCACTGTCTATTAATCCAAACCATCATCGCGGTCATTTCATGCTAACCGTTATCATTGTCCATTGCTGCAGACCATTAGCATTGTAAATGGTTGTGAGCTTATATCAGTCACCCTTTTTGCATACATTTCTCATTTTCAGTATCCGAGACAATTAACAATGGGCTTTACACTGTACCTACTCAGTGACTACTCTTATTGGGCATTTTGCCTGTCAATAATCACTGCCCATTATTATTTTCCGCTGTAATTGACTATTCATTATGACCACCATCTCTGAGTATGTATTTGAGGACACATCCGCCCTAGAACTGATGTCAGGGTGATGCGTAGCCGAACATATGCGTTTAGTTATGAGCATATGCATATAAAGATGCACACGGTATTTCCATAACCCCACTTTAACACACTTCCTAATTTTATTAAATGCGCTTGGTCCAGTTGAGCAAGAGGCTCCTAAGATTGTGGAAGACGCCCAGGAAATGGGGCTCGTCCGAGCCCACCATTGATCATAGGGGCGACAAGGTGTGGTCCAGGAGGTCGCCGAGTGGTTTGGGCGGACATTTGGAGCACTAGTTTCAACATCATATACAGTTTTGAGGTGAGAGGAGCTGGGGGCGTCTAACACACGGAGGTTGGTCAGATTTTTGCAGTGTGGAATCGAATAATATCGAGCAACAATTGTTATCAGCTAATACCCCTGGCACGCTGTTGCTCACTCTTTAAACTCAGTTGAGCTCGGCAGCGACTTTCTTATTCTATCTTTAAGATGTGTATGATACGTATGTCATGCTAGTCTGCGACCTGCTGGGTGAGGCGATTAGCTGACGTAATGGTGTTCGCAATATAAATATCAATACGGGATATGGTTTAAAATGGGTCGATGAATGTAAGAACTTTGAAACAATTAGTGGAAATCACCACTAATCTAATTTTCCACTCTAGCGACACATACAGTCTGTAACATTGACATTGCAATATTGCTAGGGCTCACTTGCTTACTTCACTTATCATCTGTCCCCCTTACCTTGTTTAATCACGATTGGACAACCGATAGGCATAAAGCATGGCACGCGCGGCAGATGCAGATAACTACCCGCACATGTGGTCTGTTGGGGAAGCTATTGGTGATGAAAAGATGCCGAGGAGGGACCTGGATGCAGAGCTGGGCCTGATGGATGATTAGATGGCACAAAACAGTTTAATGTAAAATTAAACGGGGCAAACCTTGGCATAATATAAGTTTGATTGTGATTCTACTTGAGAGATCAGCCGAGAGAGCGCATGCGTGACAGGAGGGCATTCTTTGCCATGTGGTCAAGTGAAATAAGATGCAATCCAGGAGTGGGCCGAGAAGCGGGTGTGCGCCTGATCTCTCATGTATTAATAAGGTGTCTAGAATCACAATTCAACCTCAACTATACCAAGATGAGTCTCATTTGTTCTTACATTCTACTCACCACCGTTAGTGTGAGAGGCAAGTAATTCCAAAGGGATAGATATATATTTTTTATTTATCAGAAAATACGACCGCTGAGCAGTAAAACAATACGGTTAGTTTTATATCATGCTGGTTGGCAATAGAAAAAAGTAGCTCGATTGAAAATCTCACACAGTGTTGTGTTAATAATTTCAAAACGTCGTGATAGCCTCAAAACCTAGGTTATTGTGTGATATAGGACAATGCAATGCCCCTATATACATTTGGGTAATCAATATGTTAATTACAATAGGTGCTCACAGAATGCCATACGGCAGTCTTTTAAGATGCAGTCCGAGTATTATAATGTTTATAAAAGCACTTTGTCAGTCCCAGCGGCTGATAAAGTCGCAACGAGAAAAACGTAGCGGTGGTTACTGCACCTATATATATATATATATACATATATATATATATATATATATATAGATATATATATATATATATATATATAGATATATATATATATATATATATATATATATATATATATATATATATATATATATATATATATATATATATATATATATATATTTTATATATATATATATATAGATATATATATATATATATCTATTTTATATATTTTTTATGTATGTGTACCGAGATATATATAGATTTATCTATATCAATATGCATACATATATACACACGCACATAAAAAATTCTATCTATATATATATATATATATATATATATATATATATATATATATATATATATATATATATATATATATATCTATATATATATTTTCATAAATATATCTATAAACATGTTTTCATATATATATCAATATATATGTATGAATATATATATATATATCTCTAAAAATATATATATATATATTTGTATATGCATATAAGTTTATGTATAAATTATAATATATATAGTTATATCTGTACTTATATACATATGTGTGCGTTAATGTGTACTTACACATATATATTTATAAATGTACGTTGGTATGTGTTGGCTCGCAAAAAAACACGCACCAGTTTTCCTTTTATTCTTTCTTGTTTTAATCAAGTCTCGTCTCCCCTCCCCCCCCCCCAGATCATCTTTAACTCTATACCCAATTCATTTACCTCCCTTTTGCACTCTCGCTGTCCACTTCCCATCCGTCTCATTCCCTGGACTAACAATTTTTTTTAAGGCCCTATTTGCTATGGACGTATCTTACTTATTGCCAAACAATTACTTTAAACCCAATGCGCCTGTTCTGCTTCACGCCCGGCATCAATAACAGCGCAAAAATGTTATGATATGATTCGCGGTGTAGTCATAGTGTATTGTTAGCGCACACCAGACATCGATAGCAGTTCAACCGCAGTTATAATAGCGGTCATAACGTGTTATTTGCTAATACGCAGGGGCTACTCTTCAGCTACTCTTCATTATGAGGAGTGAAGTTGGAATGTAAAGGTATTTAAAAGTGGTGTCTGTGGTTATAACTGGTAGAAGAGAAAGATGCGTTAACAAGTACCATGTGCTGCATTTAATGGGAGTAGTAGTTAACCGTTAGCATCAGGTGCACACATTACATCTATATCAGATAAAGTCCGGTCAAAAATGAGTTTTCACTCACTCCCATACCAGCTTAGAAATAAACGATAATGTCTAAACACAGATATGTACTATTATAGGGCCTCAATCTGCATAGGTGGAATTACGGCAAGCTTCTTTTGTGGCGCGCGGTGTTTAGAGGCACGCCCTATGCCGTGTTGCATCGCTGGTCAGCCCGTCACCAACACCAGGGTGGCTTGTATTGCTCACAAGCTATAGCACAGTCACTACCCACATCCTTACTAAGCAAATTGCGTTCTGTGATCCACTACTTGGTTAAGTAGCAGATTGTTTGTTTAGCGACGTGGATGTAAGTTTGATTTTTTACCCAACTCCCATTTGTACCTGATTTGAACGCCAATGATGACCTCATCAGTGGTACTCGCTCCCAAATATGGATGGTGATGTGTACTTATCAAAAAGCGCCAGTACTGTCACTGTTCAGGCTGATGCCATAAACAATATACCTGGCAGATTTGGACCTTGATTGACCACTAACAAATTTAATTATATGATCATAACGTGTCGGCAGCCAAAATTCGAGGTGCACCGAGACATACTGTCTCATTTGTCGGACTATTTTCAGAATGCAATCTGTGATAAAATCAGATGGGCATCTTACCTTCTGCAGTGAACAAAACCAAGTTAACTGACAGGCAAATGGGAACGGGGCTTTGTTGTGGTACAAAAGATGTTGTTTAGCCTTATTCGACGGTGGTTGGCGAAATAGCGGGTAATGCATGTCCACACAGGGCTGGTTGTTTATGTCATCTAAAGTATTACATATTCAATTAATATTTACGATATATAGTGGTTATGTGCTCCATTTTAACGGAACACTTGACATGGTTAACACAACATCTGTGGGAGCCCCAATAACATGAACATTCCCCAAAATATACGTAAGCCATCGTTTTGTGACCTGGTAAACCTGATTAGTACCACCCATCTTCTACTGCAATGCGTAACGCTATGTAAACTGGTGCTTATGGTATTTGTACACTGCTATAATTATGTCTAGTATTCACAGAAACAAATTGCACGCTGTTATTGTTGTGTAGTATGCTATACTTGACTAATTGTTCTAGTGAAAACGTGTTTTGTATGAGAAAGCATGTCTTGATGTTCTAGTACACTACGATCACTCACTCTCCAGTATGCATGCGCCTACATGGGTGTATAGTACCGAAAGGAGGTATAAAAAGTACAATCTGGTTAACTGTTATTTTCTGTTGTGTTTTTCCACAGACTCTGCTTACTACAACCAATGCTGTTAGCCAAGCACTTGGATTGCCACAGGCCGAAGGTAACTACATCCTCACCAAGCACGTTCAGAGGAAGATCATTACTTTTGTACTTGAGCCTTTCAAGAATAGTTCTGGAATGTGCTCTGTTTGGTTCGACGAGCCCACTTTCAACGGGATGCAGATAGCTAATAGTGTCCATCTCCTCAAGTTGGACCTAGTTCCCACAGCGTCTCCCGGTTATGAGGTTCCAGTGCTTGTTAGCCTTGCAGGAGCACAAGTTTCCCTGGAGGCTTTGTAAATTTCGCATCGACTTTGGAGTCGTCGGAATCCACACCAATTAACTACGAGAAAATTAAACGAAGACTCCCTAAATTTAACTTAAAAGGCGTTCAACGATATTGTGAAACATAAATTTAACATTATTTGTGCGATGTATGGATGGTTTTTACGAAAAACGAACCTCCTTTTCCACCCAACAACGACAACTTTTAAAAACATTTCATAGAGCTTTTTAACATGTGTCAATAAAAACTTCTTTTAACAATAAATTCACGGATGACTGCAGTCGTAATTTGTTTGCCTGAATGCCTGAACGCATGTATCTATACGCTAGAACATTGATGTGTTAACATATGTGTTCATTGTTTCATGTGCCAATTTTAAAAGCCATTATTTGCCAACCACTCACGCACGGGTTGCTATGAATCATGCGTTATTAAAAATCAGCCTATATAATAGTTATCAAGCAAACGAGTTACATTGCCTTATATACATGAAAATGACTTCTAAACTAGAATGTGCAAGCGCCCAATGTACATCTGAGGAATGGAAAAATCCCTGTTTTGAAATAGGCCAATTAACTGTGGTAATCAGACACTATCGTTTAGATTTATGACTAAATACTTTCGGTCTTACTTGCTACACATAACCATATTGTCTTTTATTATTGCTTCAGTCATTAGTTTATCGCAGTAAGGTTTAATGCACGGTAACTTTAAATGTTTTCTAATCACTTGTTGTTTATAACGGTGATCTTCAAATGGACCGAGAACGGATTCGCAGCAAGTGAAACCTTCTCACAATTTTTCTGATGAACATGATGGTTAGCAAATAAAAGCTTAACATTTCGTTTAACCTTGCTTGTATGGCTAACATTATTTCGTAGATCAAGTATCCCAATATTCAGGGATATCCGAAAATGTATGGAAGGAAGATGTTGAAAGTTTTCACACTCTGCTCGCAGTGACATACATCTTATCCAGGTCACATTCTTCGCGCATAGCAGTTATGAATAACCATGGCTTTGTATAAACTGGGGCGACCTCTTGTAAATCTCAGCCTGTGCCTCCCAGATTACATGTGGAATTGGTGCCGGCTAGTAGAGCCTCTATCGGCCTTGTGCCTCCTTATGCCCCTTTTAGTCATGTGCTTGTTGGCTTAGAGCTTGAAAAAAAACCCGTATGCTTCGTGTCCTACAGAGCCCCTGCTCCAAACTGAATGGATAGAACACAATGATGATATGAAATAGGACCACACTATAACCACACTTGCTGTCTAGAGCACATGCCTGACATAAAGTCGGTCAACTATTCGACCCTACGATCGCGGATATACAAACTTATATAAAAAGCGCGAGCATCACCACAAGCAGGTCGGTAGCTGCGTCAGAATCACCATAGGGTAAAAAACACCACTGAGACGCTGCCATTCGATGGGGTCACTCACATACCCAGCATAAATGCGAGGTCCATCGAGGTGTATCGAGCACTTGTCTACATGCTATTAACATACTTTCATGATATTAAGCCAGGAGGTATATTTTGGAACAGGAACAGCTATCACATGCGTTTTCAAACCACTTTGTATATTAATATCAGGTCGCACAAGAACTGAAAACGCCCAAAAAAGAATTCGTACGCCTAAAAGCGCACAAAAACCGAGTGCTATCTGGGCAGGGGCCTACTATTAAGATTACGATCGAATCCTTCATTCTAATGGTCTCGATCGAATTCCAATGATCGCGTTCGATTTTTTACTGGCACGCTGTGGTCGTCCAGAGGGTGCGGGTGGAGGTAAGGGGGCGAAGCTAGCCAGCGTTGAGGAGAGCGCTGGTGGCTATGGTAACTATTAAAGCTATGGCGACAAAGGAAGTTTTCCACAGGTAGATGTACCATCGATTGATACGTTGTCGACTGACTGACGATTACATTATCAAATTAGCAAACAACGTGATGAAAAGAATTAAATGATAACCCCCTTGGCCCCCATACGTGCAATATTGTTATCATGTTTCCGGCCGTTTGAGCTTAGCTCTGACACGCGCATAGTCACCTCGCATCTGTTTGTTTTTATGCCTCGCATTGTGACACTTACAATGTATTATTATAATGGGTTACTCGTATTGACCGACCTCTTAGTTCCCGATGAACAACCATCAATGTCAAGATACTTAATTGAGTATTGCTTTATGTTTAAGATGCAAGTTTAAAATGTTGACCTTGAAACGTTTACTTGTTGTTACATTCTCGTAAAGATCGTAACCATGTTAGTGACATTGCTGTTCATTTGTTCGTAGTTGTAGCTATCCGAAATCGGTAGGCCAAGTGTCAGGGAACGCGTTGTAAAGCTTGACATTGACGCTATGACGTGACATCCTGTCGACGTTATGCTAGCATAAGAGAAAAGGGGCATAGTGCCAAGCTCTGTGTCAAGTACATGGGAAATCTGATCGTTTGCGTCAGTGTCACAACCTTGATGTTGCCGATCCCTTTGGAGCATTTCAGGATTATTCATAAAGCCTCTAAACATCTTTAATAATATATTCTAATGAATGAGTGAATCTATGTAATTCAAGATGTCATCTAACCTGCCCAATCAATTGTATTCATGTATGCTTATGATTCTTGCCAGATGGAAGGCCATTCAAGTCTCACGTGTTTTGTCTAGCGTAATTTACATTCAGTATGTTTAATTAGGATTGATTTAATAAAGCATCCACACATTTGGTCGTACGCCAAGCAGATTAGTCTTTAAGGAGCCTCAGAAGTGGAGGATGGTTTGATGGCTTCTTGGAACCAGCCCGCCAGCGTGACAGAACAGAAGACTCTGATCATTGCAATTGATGAAGGAATCGGATGAACTACACAACGAACCAATCAACGACTGCCACCACAAGCTGCCCGCCACTTGAACAAACTGGGACTGCCGTTGTCCAGTCGAGGCTGCGGGTGCTCTGGTTAGAGGTAATAGGAGTTCGACTTAGAATTTAATCAATGTGCTTCTTAATAAAACCACATAAAACGTGTTAACGCTTTTTTAAGCAATGGAGCACGTTAGCCCTGCCGCAATCGAAATAAAATTTGACAGTAAAGTTTGATGTGTAAAAAGATGATGAACCGTTATAACTGCCGACCCCGTCAGGACAAGTGGAGAGGAAATAATCAAGCTGCATGACACACACTGCCTGTTACATAGCTACAAGTAGTGAGGGGGCCTTTTCATTATTCGAGATCCATTGTATTGCATTTTAACAGATGTGCGGTGAGGAAGGATGGGGCTAAATATGACTAGAGTGCCGTTTTGATATTTAATGCATCCTTTTGTTCAGCAGCAAGGGTGGACGAGTGTTTTTATACCCGAGAGCCTATGGTTAATGTTAACATATTTCAGCTATTATTGTGAACTCAGTTTGGGTGCAAAAATATTTCAATTGACAGCTACTTTGTTTCCGGTGTTGTAGGGAGTTTAACATTGCTTACAAACTAGTAATTTTCAGGAGTTCATCTATTCAATTTGAATATGTGATAGTTTGTAGCCAGCTGTGACCAACCAAACGCAATGGCTTATGGTTAGAAATGTGTTTGAAATTTGCGTGCATCAGTAGTATAGGTAATGGTGGATCCAGCCCACCTACCTATACTACTACTGTCTGTGAACCCACAAAAAGACCCACTTACACTAATGAATAGACCCATTTCAACGTATTATAGCCCAGTTCGACTAATTATTTTCACCGAGAGGCTCCAAATTTACGGGTACAAAACGTACACTTACACTAATCATTTATTAGTCGAACACGGGGCTATTACCGAACAGTGTCCAGAATGCCCCATTTCAACGTATTTAAGCCCCCCTTTCAACGTATTTTAGCCCCCCCCCCCCCCCATTTCGACTACTTTTACCGTGAAAGTTATAACTCGCTGTCGACCTACAGGTGCCAGCCTACAGGGCTAGTCCACCGGCCACAGAGCCTTCCGACCCACTGTGTACCCCCTTTTAGAGCTTCGCGAGTATATAGGTATATACCATGCCAAGAACAACCCTACCACGAGAAGCCTATACCGAGATACGATCTGGGGCGTTGTCTGTTCGTACTGCAGGCGCGCCCTCTCTCTGGTATCAAATACTCTTGACAAATAGAAATCTAAACGTGGTCGTGTAAAGGGCACAATTGTCTTTGCTGAACCATATAAGACTATATATTTGAGCCAAGAAATCTTCTTCATATATATACGCATGCATAAACAAAATATGATATTTATGTCTACATTTGCACTTAGCACCTCCCCACAACCTCTGCCCCACACATCAACACGCCAAACCCCAAACCTCTCCTCGCAAGAAGCAAGTATGACCCCAGGTATAACATACTTCGACCAGGGCATTATCACTGTCGTTTTAGTGCACTGTATTGTTTGACGTGGGCCGATCTGTGTTTGATGCAATGTGTAATGAGATTTTACCTATTCTGACGAGGCACACATTCTTAGTTAAGTCTATTGGTGCAGTGTAGAATTCTGTATTATCAGGCAATATTTGGCATGTGCTAAAACACAACGGCAAAGGTTCAATAACTTATTAAGGGTATACAACGTTGCACGTCCTAGTCATGCCACGCAAGTTTCAGCCCGAGTTTTGCGCAAGACGTTAAGTGTGCTGGTGTTGGGAGAGTAGATAACCAGTGGATGAGATGAGGAGATAAAGGAACGCATATTGGATGCATACAATCAAAAGCTTAGGTTTTCGTCAATTTTCTCCATGGCAAATTGAGAGTTGTGGAGTTGTGTTTGTTTTGCTGGAATAACTTTTCAATCACCTTTTATCACAGACATAGGTCATACAAACCAATACACATTTCTTCCCTTTCCATGAATATGACACCACCCTTGGAACACAGTTATAAAGCGGGGATAAACACGCAATAGAGTTTATTGCTATATCCGACAGCTGTTAGGTATCTTCCAGCACACTGATTTTATCGTTAAAATCTTAGTCACTGATTCTAGTCCTGCGTACACACTCATGCAAATGAAATTCCAGCGTTGCCACGCTTCATTGCAGCCGCTATGAAAGCTAAAGCTTGGTACTTTTATTATATTACCAGGCTCTGCTCCTCGGTACCTGACTCTCATATAATCGCGAACACACAAAACTTTTCAGACGAATGCAGTTATCCGAGACCAGTTTTTGAGGGGGGGGGGGGGGGGGGGGGGGGTCCCTATAGATGTACTTGGATGCACCTATAGGGAAGTCAACAGTTATGGCCGTAATGTTGTAATGTCTTCAACCTATAGCTTAGTTTAGTAGAGTGGAGTTCTGGCGTCAACAATGGACATGGTTCGCTGCCGAATTTGTAAGGAATCACTCTATAATATTGTTGCAACAGTATTGACAATTTTTACGAAGCAGTAATGAAACGCATATGCGTGAAAATGGTAAACAAGCATCAGGGTGGTAGTTGTATAAATTCATATTGAAGCAGCAGTAACCACTGTGTCCATGTTGCCGAATCGCTTGACAGGATACTGTTTACGCTTTATACACATTAAAGGACTCTATATATTCTTACTTCAAATAGATTAAATATACATCAAGGGATAGAGAGGCGGCCAGAGAGCCTAAAATAGAGATGTGAGAGAACGTATATGTGAGAGAGAGAGACAGAAGAATGGTAGAAAGAGGATGAGATAAAGACAAAGAGTGGGCTTAGGAAGTAGATACAGGGTTCAAGACTGAGTTAGTAGTCAAATGAGTTTCATAGAGCAAGACAACACGAAGGGCTAGAATGGGGTGAGAGAGCAACACAGAAAGAAGAGATAGAAGGGAGAGAGATAGCAAGACAGAAACGGCAGATGTAACGGGTGAGATAGAAAGACAGCAAGAGTGGATATAAGGGGTTGAGAGGGCAAAACAGAAATTGGGGTTGGAAGAGGCGAGAGATCAAGACAGAAAGAGGGGCTTGATGGGGGTGAGAGAGCAAGACAGCAAGAGGGGATACCAAGGGGTGAGAGAGCAAGACAGAATGAAGGGCTAAAAGGGATGAGATAGCAAGACAGAAAGAGAGGCTAGAAGGGGTGGAGAGAGCAAGACAAAGAAATGTGGCTGAAGGAGAGTCTGAGAGTGTAAGACACAGAAAGAGGGCAAAGGGAGGGCGAGATAATGGAACAAAGGGGGGAGCGAATGGGTGTAACAGACGAATCGCTGACTATCGGTTTGCCTGGCCCATAAAATTGTGCAACAAATAAGTCAAAACAGAATTAATGTCATCACGAGCAGAGTATAAATTGCACCTATTAATGCTGGGTCTTAATACCATTATGTCATTTTATGCTCACATTATCTTAAACATAATTTGATGAAGCTAGAAAACATGATACTAACATTCACACTGCAGATCTGTTAACCCATGGTCAAACACACACTGTAATAATATCAAACTTGTTAACAATAGTTTTTTTCACATATTTCAATTAATAGATAATTGATCCTATCACTTGTTACAATAATCGTATCTTG
>CM067354.1:3101941-3178164 GCA_034190875.2 Urechis unicinctus
CCGCAAGTGAGCAGATCGTGTCAGTGGACAAGCGACCTAGAAAAGGTATATATATATACTATATATATATATATATATATATATATATATATATATATATATATATATATATATATATATATATATATATATATATATATATATATATATATATATATATATATATATATATATATAAATATAAATATATATATATATATAAATATTGGTAGCTCAATATTTGTTGAGGAGTAGCGGAATATTAGGGAGTCGCGTTGACACCATGGTTATGTGCTCACTCTTTGTTTGGAGGGGTTACACTCATGGAGGGGTTACTGTTGGACCGCGTTTGCAAATTAAGTCGTAGCTTGTTTAATGGCCGCATTAGGGCGATATATATATAGAGATATATTATATATATATATATATATATATATATATATATATATACATATATATATATATGTTTATATATATATATATATTTGTATATATATATATAACTCTTTTTCCCGTGTTTTTAGGGCGACCGCTTCAATAAGCCGCATTAGGGCGACCGGTGATATATCTCTTAATTACCAATTTTTTTCAAAAAACAATCCACAAATGCATTATTGGACGTCATATAACCCCTATTGTCAAATATGAGAAGTTTATGTGAAATATTGGGAGATATACGACTTTTGGTCGGTCGCCCTAAAACCAACATCACACATATCCACGCATAGGACGACCGCTGGTTGCTGTTGTATATCTACAAGCTTAGGACGACCGCTGTGTTCTGTAGTAAAACCTCCGCATAAGGGCGACCGAACTACCAAGCTATCTTCTCATAGTCATAGTTCTGCTGAGTTGCTTCATAAAACTACGATTTAAATGGTTTCATCGAGTTAATTTAATTGAATCTACAGGCGCTATCGGCAAACAATGATTTCATGACCCTATTACTGAAATACAATAATGATGCGCAACCTCCACGTTAGATATCGAGTCACGGGTAGTTGATCATGGAGGGGTGGGGTGGGATGAGGGGTTGATATGCGTCGTTCAATATAGGGTACAGCGGCTGGCTTTGTTATGTGATGCAGGCCTTCATATTGTTCGATTAAACAGAAATATCTACCTGACCCTTGCTCCGCTGGGTGCGGGTTTGTGTTAGCGCTAGTTTTAGCCAGACCAAGCCTCCGCTGAGATGGTCAACACGGCGAGTCGCTAATGCGTCACCGGTGTTGGCGGGAGAGAGGTGTACATATACAAATACCCCCCACACATGACAGAGGAGCCTTAGGGTGAATTGTAGAGCCGCAGTAGAAGTGGCACGATCGGAAAGGGGTGGAATGTAGCATGTTCTTAAACTATATAAACGAAAGTGTCTGCAATAAATAATTGTCGGCCTCAGTAGCTCAACTAGTAGAGCGGTCTTCTCGGTAAACCGATGGTCACGGGTTCGCTTCCCAATTGAGACTTTTATTTTGCAAAAGTTAAAACGATATTAGTACTGTAAAATGTAAACAAAAACACGTGTAGCCGGCGACAGTTTGCTGTTGCCGGTTAAATAGGGTCACTGTCAAACATCGCAACTGATGTTTTGAGGAGACGGTCACACTTTAAAATCCATGCGCAAACGAATAATATTGTTTTCACTAGGGGTAAAAAATTACGCGTGTAGAACCCGCAGCCAAACGTTAATCATACTCTCACCAACGAGCGCGAAGATTTTGACCTCCTGAAACAAATGGGCTTGAGTACAGAGGACCTGATACACATATCCATGACCATGAAGGCTGCGATCAACAAGTTAATTCATATTCTTGTAGCAGTGGTGATCAGATTCGCCGATGACAGTGACGACACGCGCCTAATTGCTAACATGACGGACACTTCGGACAGCATATTATCCCTTGCAGTCTACGTGGACCTCAATAGGATATCGGACAAGTTCCCAACACTCGAAGAGGTGAACTTGGCGACCTCAGAATTGAGTGACTGCCCGCAACGTGTAGATTCGCTGATCATGCCGACCACACACTCTATGTCGGACACCGAGGCTAACAGAGAAATACTACAAAAAACACTTACTCAGAATATACTGTCCGAGCACATGCAATGCGTTCCTATACCATCCCCTGTCGAGAATGACGGGCCCACCACTAGGTGGTATGCTGGATGAGATTACCAATCACACTCCCATCCCAGTGGCCATACACAGGCACGACGAGGTAATAGAAGGCCTCGACTAAGAAGTTCGTCTCGGCGTGTTGGAGGAATTACTCATCGGCACACCGGTGACAATGTGTCACCGCATGGTAATCTGCGCAAACAAGAGCGGCAAGCCGCGACGCACCGTCTACTTCCAAGCAGCCTTGAACTAGGATGCGTTCCGTGAGACCCACTTCACTTATTCCCCATATATATGTTATGCGCTATCGACCGATTTGCGCCATCGATCGATAGCGCTGCGCTATCTATGGATCCGTCGTAAGCGCAAGCATCGGTAGATCGCGCTGCGCTATCAATCGATGGCGCAGGCAGATCGACGGATTGTATGTCTATTTTTTATAATGACAATGTTTTTTTTTTAATTTCAGGATGACGCCAAGTGCTGTTTAAGGGACACCTCATCGATTTTTCTAAAAATTGCCCGTTTAATTACCATTTTCAATGTAAATATTTATGATAAATTCAATACAATTTTATCAATTGATAGTGATACGATGAAAAATTATGAGTTCCAATAAATTGGTTGTAGTGTAACGTTGACCAGTGTCTACCAAAGTCCAGCTGCTTCTCTAGTTAACTTCTTTTTTTTGGGGGATCTTACTGTGGTGCAGAAACACACATCAGTATTAGGCATTAAAATAGTATAATTGTTGCATGTATGGTTTGAAGAGGCCTTTACCGGGAGCACCCGTGATCACGTCTCTGGTTGTTTCGCATAAACTTTCGGCAATTTTACCTTCATATCTGATGCTCATTTTTATAATCCTTCATTCTACCTGTTGGTAACTCTGCTAGTCTATCTAATCGACCGTTTGTTTTACAATTTGTGCTTTACTTATCTCGCCAAAAAATGCCCCACATCCGAGCTCCCTGAGGGCATGGAAACTTTGCTTTTAATTCCCCCCCTTTGGCTTAATGACATCTGTGTCAAATACCTCAAGTTTGACACCTTCCTTGTGAGACGTGAGTTCCTCTCAGTCCGATCCGGGAGTCTGATAAACAATGAATTATTTGTCAAACAATCGTTAATCGACAATTATCACGCAATGTGCATGTTTATTTGGCAGTTTCTGTAGGCACACAATTTGTTATAACTGTTATTATTGAGCTAAGTTACCGGTGCCAATGTGTGTCCTGGTTAGATAAGAAGAAAGAAAAGGAAGATCAGAACATACATATGAAGCCAATTTACTTCTTTAAAGCACATATTTTTACAACAAGAGAGAACGGGAAATTGACACTGATCATGAATTGGTTAGATTCCTCAAAATTATTCTTCATTTAATGCAGGTCGTCTTGGAAATATCAAACTGCAAAAAAAGTAAGTAAATTTAGTGAAATTTGTGATGTACTACATAGTAGCCTATTAAGGGGTGAAGTTAAGAGAGTATAGGGCTTATCATGCTTATAGCTTAGTAAAACTAAGAGACCCGTTTATTAGATTCCTTTGTTACCTTTAGTACAACATCGTCACTAAATCTCCCATGCAAACTCATCAGTTTCCCTTTAAAATCATCTCAAGATGCAACAAGCATACGACAAAACCATGTTGAGGCCTGCAGTTCCGCTTTAAATCTAATCCTACATGACCCACGAACTATCGATTGATAGCGCAGCGATCTACCGATGCTTGCGCTAACGACGGATCCATTGATAGCGCAGCGATCTACCGATGCTTGCGCTAACGACGGATCCATTGATAGCGCAGCGATCTACCGATGCTTGCGCTAACGACGGATCCATTGATAGCGC
Organism: Urechis unicinctus; assembly: GCA_034190875.2. Taxonomy (NCBI): domain Eukaryota; kingdom Metazoa; phylum Annelida; class Polychaeta; order Xenopneusta; family Urechidae; genus Urechis; species Urechis unicinctus. The sequence goes on from CM067354.1 coordinate 3,105,893, forward strand.
AGCGATCTACCGATGCTTGCGCTAACGACGGATCCATTGATAGCGCAGCGATCTACCGATGCTTGCGCTAACGACGGATCCGTAGATAGCGCAGCGATCTACCGATGCTTGCGCTAACGACGGATCCGTAGATAGCGCAGCGATCTACCGATGCTTGCGCTAACGACGGATCCGTAGATAGCGCAGCGCTATCGATCGATGGCGCAAATCGGTCGATAGCGCATAACATATAGATATTCGATTTTCCTATTCTTGAATTAAACAGTCTTGTTTCATGGAGATTTGGGGGCTTGCCTAAGGAGACTATTCATATCCATCTTCAGGGGCTGAACATTCACTTTCAGACCTCTGGCTCTCAGAGTGAGCGCATGTTTTTTTTCCACACAGTTTCAGTATTTCTTTGTTCCTCACTATCTGCAACTGCATGAGTACACATATGGAGATTAAAGTAGGCCTACAACTAAGCCTTTTACACTTATCAGCTGTGATAATAATAATAATAATAATCAATAATTCATTATTTGGCAATTGGCTGCGAACATACCTGTGACTGTTCCTGGTGTCGTCGATGTGTTGTTGTCTTGACCTTGGTTGCAAGTCATATCTGAGTTTATGATGTGGACGCTTGGTTGTTGGAGTTTCTGGAGGTTTCGGGATGTCAAACAATATCGAGATAGCTCTTACTGTCTTTGGCGTTGGGTTGCGGGTCAGTTCGCCCCCGCCGGGACGGTACGCTCCCCCCATTTACAGAAAGGAATATTCTGAATGCTACATATTTCATTTCATTATAGGGAACAGTATAAATGAATTTATATCTGTTGATATGAAATAAATATAAAACATAATGTCTACCGACCAGAGAGGCTATACACCGAACCATCGTCCCCGGATGGAGTGTTGTAAGGGCGTGTGGACTCGGTGGCCAAGGCAGAACGATATGCCCCTTGAACAAAACGCGTACAGATACGGAAACCGAGCACCAGAAGATTGTATGGTATGTTTTAATTATGTCAGTAGCATATTATGTTATAATTGGTGATTTATAAAAACCAGTAAAACACACAAGCACAAGAATACGAAGTACAAGAATACGAAGTAAATAGGGGAGTACGAACTTAACGCGCACACAATAATACGTATAACCCAATTCAACTCGGGCTCTTCATTCAACTCTTATAAAACAAACAAAACAACAATACGAAGTGAATAGAGGAATATGAACAAAAACGCACACATAATTCAAAACGCAATACAACTCGGGCTCTTTATTCAGCATTCATTAAACAAACATGGCAAGACTACAACAATAGAGGAATATGAACTAAAAGCTCCCACAGGCAACTCGGGCTCTTTATTAAACATTCATTAAACATACATCAAAACAAACATGATACAAGTACATTCATAAAATAACGCAACTGCATTTTGCAGGTTGAAGTAGATAGGCTGAGCACGTGGATACGATCAAAGTGCTCTGCGACGTGACACGTGGCGAGTTGTGAGCGGGAAGCGTCTTGAGTACAAAGAACATCGCGACGTGACACTTGGTGAGTAGTGAGCGGGAAGCGTCTTGAGTACAAAGAACATCGCGACGTGACACTTGGTGAGTAGTGAGCGGGAAGCGTCTTGAGTACAAAGAACATCGCGACGTGACACTTGGTGAGTAGTGAGCGGGAAGCGTCTTGAGTACAAAGAACATCGCGACGTGACACTTGGTGAGTAGTGAGCGGGAAGCGTCTTGAGTACAAAGAACATCGCGACGTGACACTTGGTGAGTTGTGCGCGGGAAGCGTCAAGAATGCTGTGATCATTAACAACACAGGAGTGAGCCAGACTAACTACAGTTTTGCTATCATGGACCAGCTTAGAAAGGCAGCCGACGAGGGAAGTCTAAACTGGTGGATAGCTTAGGCTGTTCGTATTGCCTGAAAAATGAGGGCCCTACTACCGCGTTGATGACAAGAGGCACTTTTCGTCCCCGCCCAAGCTGGCTATCATGCCCTGGCCGCCGAGTCCAAACGCCCTTACAACACTCTATCCGGGGATGATGGTGCGATGTATGGTTTCTGTGGTCGGTAGACATTATGCTTTATATTTATTTCATATAAACAGATATAAATTTATTAAAAACTATTCCCTTATTAAATGCAATATGTAGCATTCAGTATATTCCCTTCTGTTAAACGAGGGCGTATCATAGCGTGGGCGAATTGTCTCGGGGGTGTACTGACCCGGGGGTGACTCTGTCCCTGGTGTTGTCTGTCATCAAAATGTAACCTACACATGACATTGCTCTTCCTTATTCTCTTTGTAAGTTGCTCTTTACTGTCATTATTTCTTGTCTTGAGACCTTCTCTTCATGCATTCTGTATCCATTGTTTACATCTTTAACCCGCCGTACAGATAACAACTGGACTATCAAATGACAAAACAATCCGCATCCCTCATCGGCGAGTCAGCCGTTAGGCTTAATATGTCTACCTTCTTGATTGTGAAAGCGGGAATGCGGAACTACAACTTCAAAATTTGAACTTTGTGCTCCTAATCCGAATATCTGATCTTAACATACATAATTTGCGATTTAAATTACAATCGCGATGTACTGTTATGTATATATATAGAAAAATATTCTTTTTCAGTTAATATTCATCACTTTCCAATAACGGTGTATAGGATATATGATCTGATATTTTCTTTTCATAATTTTGGACCCTTGTGTAATGTTTTAACCTAACCCGGATCCCGTAAATAAGGTCACCAAAACATCATTGAGCTTTGTATGACCTAAATATTAGGTTATTACAAATATATTACAGTGAAACCTAATATCACCAATAATAGATGATAACCGAATACTTTGGATAACAGCTTTTACGCAAAGCTAATTGATGTGATATATCTTTGCATATAGATACAAATAATAACTAGTTAAAATAGAATAATTGTATGATCGAGAATTATTTTATTCGGCGATGGCAAGCTTGTTTACACATTCATGTCATATAGCACCTCCATCGATACAATAATTCAGAGATCACATAAACCAATATGGACAAACTCCGCATGCTAGTGGAGCTGAGATGCATGCACAAAAGAAAAGTCTACAAATATAGCCCCCTGGGAGAAAATCAAGGAGAACTGTTGGCAAAAAACGACACATGACTCGCAAAATCTAACAAGCTGTTTGAAATGTACCAAGCTCAGACACAAAATGAACTCGGTACTGCCATTGCAAGATTAAATTAACCAACAAGCTCGCGAGATGAGATTACGTAGAAATTCCATAGGCAGGTTTCCATATATCTACGTATGTTATGTCATGACAAATGAGACAGATACCATGTGTAATATATGCTGATATTATACAAGAGACTACTTCCAACAATTTGTTTATCGAAAACAACATAGTGATTAAACTGTCATGTTGAACAGTTTAGATTGTGTTTTTTTCCGGTATGCCTTCCTTTCGTTGAATATCTTTAGCTTAAGTGTCTTGATGGCCTTTGTTGGTGACTTGGGCAGAACGGGGAGGGTGCTCAAGTTTTTTTCAACGAAGTCCATCAGTGCTCTTTTGCCTAGAACATTCAAAATCATTCCATTATCATAAAAGAATTTCGCACGTTTTGGTCTGGGTAATAGTATAGGAGGACTATATGTTACTTGGTAATGGCCCTTGATTTGCATCACCATCAGCATGTATCGTAGACTTGAAACAAGTGCAAACAAGAGCTGTCTCCTCGTTCGTCCATTTCTTGTACGGTCGCGCTGAAACAATACATTAGCAAAGAGTTAAAACGGCTGCCTCGTGCCATGTAATATCTCGAAATGTTCTCAGGAGGAGAGAGGAAGGAGATTCCATGAGAATTTCGATCAGTGGACGAAGTTAACGCGTCTTATTTGACTCCGGAAATCGAATTAGCATTTACAGGTTTTTTTTATTCGGTTCATTAAGCTTGGTCATCAAAATGGGGTATTATAGTCACGAGCTCGTCATAAAGTTTATGATCAATACGGTATTCACCTGGTGCCTTCTTTGAAGATGAGGCTGGCTCCTCATCTGTACAAATATCAAGATATGTTATATATTAGCCTGAATAATGGTTATTGCCTGTCTTAATCGGGTACCTAATAAGTATTGACTAACCAACTGGACTGTCATCTTCTGTGTACGAAGGTATATTTTCAGATGATTTCGGTCCGATACCTGATTCTGCTGCATATAATTGCATAATGGTGTACGCATTCGCTTAGGCAATCACAGCAAACATTGAAATTCGCTTTAGAATTCATATAATTGCGCTTGCTTTCAGAATATCTCAGTCCATTTTGTAATATGTATCACAAGTAGTTTCGTCAAAGTGCACTGCATCCATATCAAAGTATCCTTGCAATTGATATTCCGGTTTTCACCCCACCCCCCCCTCCCCTAATACTATAACACTTGAACTTTACCTGCTGAGTTTCTACTTGAATCAAGCGGCGATGCTGGCGATGCTAGCGATGCTGGCGATACTGTCGATGCTGGCGATGCTGACGATGCTGACGATGCTGACGATGCTGACGATGCTGGCGATGCTGACGATGTTGATGATGCTGTCCCTGTATACACATTGAACGATTTTATAACATCACTCTCAAGTCGGAATTTATTATTTTTTATAATAAAGGAGAATATTGCTATAACTAACCGTCGATTTTTCGGAGGTATCCCCCTACTGCAGTAATCTCTTTGATTGCTGTGGGACATTGGTAAATCAATTCATTGATTTCACCCGAATGGCCCATGTGCTGAAAGAAGGCTTTCCTTTCTGTCTCCGAAACCTCTTCGAGAGCATAAAGGGTAGAAGCCCGGTGTCTGAACTTGGTAGCAGTTAGGAGATGGGGGCTTTTGCAGTCTGCTTGGATCACGACTTCCCGTACGCTGGCCCATCCATCTGCATGCAAGAGCGACCCCTGTGTCCTGGGGAAGACAAATTCGTTGTTTGGGTTGACTCGGCATTCCGTCCGGCAATCCAGCAGCAATTCAATTCCCCTGATAGTATCATTGGGGATTAGTATTGGGACAAGTTTTTTGCCTTTACCAGCTTGGTAAGCCAACTTGTGGCCATCGAGGAGTGACCTGTCGTTGGGGTCGACGGTTTTTATATGGGATGCGTTTACCCACACATTGTTCCTCGCATCTTCCCATTCCTTCACTTTGAGCCTCGCTGGTTCTCCTCCCCTTCTGGCATTATAAAGAGTCAATCTTGTTACTAGTAACGACCGAAGTTTATTAAATTCTCGCGCATCCCACATGATATATTGGTCATTGGTCATTGTGCTTATGGTGGTAACAATGTGCGCTTTGAGCTTAGAAACATCTTCCTCGTTGGGAAGTTGACTTGGTTTGCGTAGAACCTCTTGTCTTTTAGTATCAATAAGCACCTGGCTTCTGTAGAACATGAAGTCCCAGTTGAGATCAAGGACGGAGAGAAATCTATCAATCTCCAGGCTTTCCTCGACTTTATCTTCAACGACAAACTGGCCCTTGAGCATCTTCGCCATTCGCTTGAGTAGATATCCAAGGTTGAGCTTTAGACCGGCCTTAACTTCTCCTCCTTCCCGTTCTGTCATTTTGTTCAGGGCTTCCTCTAAAATGGGAAATTTTTTACGATCAAAAACGTCCCTGCCACATGCTTTTGGGTTGCCTGATATCTGTCGCATTTGAATTATCAGACTAGCAAACCGGCGCATTTCATTGAGCACTGACTTTTTGTCACGCTTGATCGCTTTATCCCAAAGGCGTCGGCCAAGCAGAACAACAGCAGGGTCACTGCGACATAATTGTCCGACAGCATCATCACGGAGATGGTTCATTACCTCTTGTTGGAATGATGTAGAGGCACCATTGCAAATCTGCAGACTATCAACGGACACTGAGGATTTACCTGGTTGGCATGTTCGTTTGTGTCTCCAGACGCTGGTTGAACTAAAAAAACCCTGACATCCCCCGCACATCACAAGACGTCCATTCCCTTGGTTTCTCTCTCTTTGCAACTGTCCTCCTTGTTTCAGAAGTTTTTGGTTGGTCTGGTATATGCCCTGTTTGCGCATATTGTCTAGATCTTTGTTTCGCGCCATTCCAGACTTAGACAACATAGCCTTTACTGATGGCTGATCGCTGTGGCGCCTTTTCACATGACGAGCGAATTGAGCCTGCAGTTCTCCACAAAACGGACATGGCCGCCGAGGCTTGATTTTGTGCCCCTGCAGAAGGTGGATTAAATTATATAAGAGGTTGATCAAATGACACATAAATATATTTCCTGTGATTTACATAGTATTCATGATTCATCAATTGAGATATCTACCTGCTCTGGATCAACACTTCGGAATTCTTCGTCGGCGCTCGGACTCGGCACTGATTCGGAGTGAACCAACTGAAGAGCAAGCGGAATTAAAGGTAACATCTGTAGAGTGCAGCGATTTACGTAGTATTCATGATTCATGATTCATCAATTGAGAAATCTACCTGCTCTGGATCAACACTTCGGAATTCTTCGTCGGCGCTCGGACTCGGCACTGATTCGGAGTGAACCAACTGAAGAGCAAGCGTAATTAAAGGTAACATCTGTAGAGTGCAACAATTTACGTAGTATTCATGATTCATGATTCATCAATTGAGATATCTACCTGCTCTGGATCAACACTTCGGAATTCTTCGTCGGCGCTCGGACTCGGCACTGATTCGGAGTGAACCAACTGAAGAGCAAGCGGAATTAAAGGTAACATCTGTAGAGTGCAGCGATTTACGTAGTATTCATGATTCATCAATTGAGATATCTACCTGCTCTGGATCAACACTTCGGAATTCTTCGTCGGCGCTCGGACTCGGCACTGATTCGGAGTGAACCAACTGAAGAGCAAGCGTAATTAAAGGTAACATCTGTAGAGTGCAGCGATTTACGTAGTATTCATGATTCATGATTCATCAATTGAGAAATCTACCTGCTCTGGATCAACACTTCGGAATTCTTCGTCGGCGCTCGGACTCGGCACTGATTCGGAGTGAACCAACTGAAGAGCAAGCGGAATTAAAGGTAACATCTGTAGAGTGCAACGATTTACGTAGTATTCATGATTCATCAATTGAGATATCTACCTGCTCTGGATCAACACTTCGAAATTCTTCGTCGGCGCTCGGACTCGGCACTGATTCGGAGTGAACCAACTGAAGAGCAAGCGTAATTAAAGGTAACATCTGTAGAGTGCAACGATTTACGTAGTATTCATGATTCATGATTCATCAATTGAGATATCTACCTGCTCTGGATCAACACTTCGGAATTCTTCGTCGGCGCTCGGACTCGGCACTGATTCGGAGTGAACCAACTGAAGAGCAAGCGGAATTAAAGGTAACATCTGTAGAGTGCAGCGATTTACGTAGTATTCATGATTCATGATTCATCAATTGAGATATCTACCTGCTCTGGATCAACACTTCGGAATTCTTCGTCGGCGCTCGGACTCGGCACTGATTCGGAGTGAACCAACTGAAGAGCAAGCGTAATTAAAGGTAACATCTGTAGAGTGCAACGATTTACGTAGTATTCATGATTCATGATTCATCAATTGAGATATCTACCTGCTCTGGATCAACACTTCGGAATTCTTCGTCGGCGCTCGGACTCGGCACTGATTCGGAGTGAACCAACTGAAGAGCAAGCGGAATTAAAGGTAACATCTGTAGAGTGCAGCGATTTACGTAGTATTCATGATTCATCAATTGAGATATCTACCTGCTCTGGATCAACACTTCGGAATTCTTCGTCGGCGCTCGGACTCGGCACTGATTCTGAGTGAACCAACTGAAGAGCAAGCGGAATTAAAGGTAACATCTGTAGAGTGCAGCGATTTACGTAGTATTCATGATTCATGATTCATCAATTGAGATATCTACCTGCTCTGGATCAACACTTCGGAATTCTTCGTCGGCGCTCGGACTCGGCACTGATTCGGAGTGAACCAACTGAAGAGCAAGCGGAATTAAAGGTAACATCTGTAGAGTGCAGCGATTTACGTAGTATTCATGATTCATTCATCAATTGAGATATCTACCTGCTCTGGATCAACACTTCGGAATTCTTCGTCGGCGCTCGGATCGGCACTGATTCGGAGTGAACCAACTGAAGAGCAAGCGGAATTAAAGGTAACATCTGTAGAGTGCAGCGATTTACGTAGTATTCGTGATTCATGATTCATGATCAATTGAGAAATCTACCTGCTCTGGATCAACACTTCGGAATTCTTCGTCGGCGGCGCTCGGACTCGGCACTGATTCGGAGTGAACCAACTGAAGAGCAAGCGGAATTAAAGGTAACATCTGTAGAGTGCAGCGATTTACGTAGTATTCATATTCATGATAATCAATTGAGATATCTACCTGCTCTGGATCAACACTTCGGAATTCTTCGTCGGCGCTCGGACTCGGCACTGATTCGGAGTGAACCAACTGAAGAGCAAGCGTATCTGTAAGGTAACATCTGTAGAGTGCAACGATTTACGTAGTATTCATGATTCATGATTCATCAATTGAGATATCTACCTGCTCTGGATCAACACTTCGGAATTCTTCGTCGGGCGCTCGGACTCGGCACTGATTCGGAGTGAACCAACTGAAGAGCAAGCGGAATTAAAGGTAACATCTGTAGAGTGCAGCGATTTACGTAGTATGATTCATGATTCAATCAATTGATTGATGACCTGATATCTACCTGCTCTGGATCAACACTTCGGAATTCTTCGTCGGCGCTCGGACTCGGCACTGATTCGGAGTGAGCCCAACTGAAGAGCAAGCGAATTAAAGGTAACATCTGTAGAGTGCAACGATTTACGTAGTATTCATGATTCATGATTCATCAATTGAGATATCTACCTGCTCTGGATCAACACTTCGGAATTCTTCGTCGGCGCTCGGACTCGGCACTGATTCGGAGTGAACCAACTGAAGAGCAAGCGGAATTAAAGGTAACATCTGTAGAGTGCAGCGATTTACGTAGTATTCATGATTCATGATTCATCAATTGAGATATCTACCTGCTCTGGATCAACACTTCGGAATTCTTCGTCGGCGCTCGGACTCGGCACTGATTCGGAGTGAACCAACTGAAGAGCAAGCGGAATTAAAGGTAACATCTGTAGAGTGCAACGATTTACGTAGTATTCATGATCATGATGATATCTCATGGATCAACATTCGGAATTGACTCGGCACTGATTTCGGAGTGAACCAACTGAAGAGCAAGCGGTAATTAAAGGTAACATCTGTAGAGTGCAACGATTTACGGACATGATTCATGATTCATCAATTGGATATCTACCTGCTCTGGATCAACACTTCGGAATTCTCGTCGGCGCTCGGACTCGGCACTGATTCGGAGTGAACCAACTGAAGAGAGCAAGCGGAATTATTAAAGGTAACATCTGTAGAGTGCAGCGATTTTTTCATGATTAGTATTTCATGATTCATGATTCATCAATTGAGAAATCTACCTGCTCTGGCACTGATTCAGTGAACCAACTTCGGAATTCTTCGTCGGCGCTCGGACTCGGCATTGATTCGGAGTGAACCAACTGAAGAGCAAGCGGAATTAAAGGTAACATCTGTAGAGTGCAGCGATCTTTACGTAGTATTCATGATTAATTCATGATTGAGATAATTGAGATATCTACCTGCTGGATCAACACTTCGGAATTCTTCGTCGGCGCTCGGACTCGGCACTGATTCGGAGTGAACCAACTGAAGAGCAAGCGTAATAAAAAGGTCAATTGAGATCTGTAGAGTGCAACGATTTACGTAGTATTCATGATTCATGATCATTCATCAATTGAGATATCTACTCTGCTCTGGATCAACACTTCGGAATTCTTCGTCGGCGCTCGGACTCGGCACTGATTTGGAGTGAACCAACTGAAGAGCAAGCGTAATTAAAGGTAACATCTGTAGAGTGCAACGATTTACGTAGTATTCATGATTCATGATTCATCAATTGGGATATCTACCTGCTCTGGATCAACACTTCGGAATTCTTCGTCGGCGTTCGGACTCGGCACTGATTCGGAGTGAACCAACTGAAGAGCAAACGAAATGATAGGAAACATCTGTTGAGGGCAACTATTTACATGAAGTATTCATGCTCCATGTGATCAATTCAGATATCTACCTGCTCATGGTCAACACTTCGGGCTGCATCGTCGGCGCTCGGACTCGGCACTGATTCGGTTCGAGGCAACTGAAGAGTAAGCGGAATTAAAGGTCGTCTATTCAGTAAACACATTTATTAATGATTCATGTCATCATTTGTTATGATTCCAATTAACCAACTATGAAATGTGCTATACCGGATGTCTCGCTCGCTTTATCGCAACCTTCCTCTTCGTTGCTTGGGTGTTGAGATCTTTATTTCGTTTCGTGAGCGTGGTTTTATAGCTTTGCTGTGCCTGCAAATGTGCCTGTTGATTTTCAGGGCTTATTGTTTTGCATCATGTTCATTGATGTGTATATATCACTTGAAAAGTTATAGTTTTTGTCAATCCTTTCCAAAATTGTACAAAACAAATGGTACATTATCACTACAGTGTATAACCTTATCACTACATTAATCTCCCGATATTGTGGGCGTTGCCTTAAAGCTAATAGCGTGTCCAAGTTATTGGAGCTGGCTTGCACTTGCTGTGCACGTGAAGTGGGATGCATGAATGGATTATTACCTTTTTGTGCCGAGGAAGACTTTTCACGATATGGCTGTATGTTAGCTCATCACCTGGGAGCAGATTTCTTTTTGCAAAAAGACACAGATGCGGCCTACCGTTGTTCACAACGACCTTAACGGTAGAGCTAGGTCTTGGTGAGTCTTTGACCATTCGACCAAACCTGTCGTTAGCCTCGGAGCCGTCGATGCTGTTAACAGAAGTTACACTAAATTGATAAGAAAACGCACATCTGTAATCGAATTTAGCAATACCTAGCACAATTTGCTTTTCTGACAATCTAGCAGCAGTAGTGATAGTTGTATCAGAAGTAGTAGCACAATCAATAGTGGAGGTATAATTAGTAGTAGTATAAGTGGTAGTTGTATAAGTGGTGGTGGTGATAAAGGTCATGATGGTGGTAGTGGTGGTGGTGACGGCGGTGGTTATGATGTCGGTGGTGGCTGTGGTGGTTGTGGTGGCAGTGGTGGTGGTGGTGGTGGTGGTGGTGGTTGTGGTAGTGTTGGTGGCTGTGGCGGTGGCTGTGGTGGCGGTGTTTGCGGCTCCAGCAGCAGCAGCAGTAGTAGTAGGAATAGAAGCACATGGCGCAGTACTTGTATAAGATGAAGTGCGATCGGTATTAGCCAGTCGTGCGATCGGTAGATCAGTATTAGCCAGTCGTGCGATCAGAAGTAGCCAGTCGTGTGACCGGTAGTAGCCAGTCGTGTGACCGGAAGTGGCCATTCGTGTGACCGGTAGTAGCCAGTCGTGTGACCGGTAGTGACCATTCGTGTGACCGGTAGTAGCCAGTCGTGTGACCGGTAGTAGCCATTCGCGTGACCGGTAGTAGCCAGTCGTGTGACCAGTAGTGACCATTCGTGTGACCGGTAGTAGCCATTCGTGTGACCGGTAGTAGCCAGTCGTGGGACCGGTAGTAGCCAGTCGTGTGACTGGTAGTAGCCAGTCGTGTGACCGGTAGTGACCATTCGTGTGACCGGTAGTAGCCAGTCGTGTGACCGGTAGTAGCCAGTCGTGTGACCGGTAGTGACCATTCATGTGACCGGTAGTAGCCATTCGTGGGACCGGTAGTAGCCAGTCGTGGGACCGGTAGTAGCCAGTCGTGGGACTGGTAGTAGCCAGTCGTGTGACCGGTAGTAGCCAGTCGTGTGACCGGTAGTGACCATTCGTGTTACCGGTAGTAGCCAGTCGTGGGACCAGTAGTAGCCAGTCGTGTGACCGGTAGTGACCATTCGTGTGACCGGTAGTAGCCATTCGTGGTACCAGTAGTAGCCAGTCGTGGGACCGGTAGTAGCCAGTCGTGGGACCGGTAGTAGCCAGTCGTGTGACTGGTAGTAGCCAGTCATGTGACCGGTAGTAGCCAGCCGATGGAATATAATGTCCCCGTTTGGTTGGGTTTTAGAAGTCACTCAAAGACTCACTTTAATCTACAACTTCTATTAAGCCGTCAAAGCAGAGGAACGGCCTTGGGAAAAGAATGTAGCCAGGATGCGTCGAGAGCATGATCAAGAGCCATAATTTAATGGCGAGGGCAGAAGTACACCCACCATAGCTCCATTCGGGGAGTCGTACTGGAGAATGTCCTGCTCCTCGTATGGCCCTCCATATATACTTGTCTCGGGAATCTTCCGACTGGTCGTACCACTAAACGTAAGGTAGTGCAACTGATTGGGAGAGGTAGTGACTGGTCGAACTACGGATCTTACGACTGGTGGCAACATCAATCGTCAGGTGGCACGACCAGATGCACAACCATTCGTGCGACTGATTGACCGACGGTCATACACGACTCATTGTACAACCACGTTAGACCTGTGTGCGATTTTCGAATCGCAAGGCAGAAGTTTTGAACAATAACCATCGACCTTGCGATCACCTACGACCATTCGCGTGCTCTTCCTACGATTTTCCTGCGATTTCAATTTTGTTCGGTTGTAGCTAGGTCGTAACATGGTCGTAAGCTCGGTGTGACTGGGCCTTAAAGAGCAACCTGTCACAACTTAATGATATGCGGTGGAGGTAGGGTTCTCAGAGGTCAGTTGCGGTCAATCACCAGTTGGGTGAGCTGAAGCTGGGTGGGCTTACATGCGTCTAGTAACTGCCCTTAATTATGCTGCTGATTCTGGTCCATATAATTCTAATACATGTCTTCTTTCCGGAAATGAGAAAATAAAACTAATTTATCACATAATAATGCGCTGACTCCAGTAAGTTTAGCAGTTAGTGCATATATCGCATTATTGATACCGCATGATAACCACAACCAACTTTCAATAGTTATTGTGTGTAACTAATTCGCGTCCGCTATTGCAGAGAAACACACTGATTTCTACGGTCACATTTTTTGACACGGCGTACGGACCTCTCATTGGTTGTCATGCGTAACTTATAAGCTTCCCGAACAAGCGACCAATCTCGCGACCCGAGTCCGCTGCAACTTGCACTCCTACTGCTACATACGTGTCATTCTATCAGGGTGTTCATATTATTCTGACCGGTACTAAAATTAGATGATTGATCTCACCAAAAATCCTTGCCTTCGTGGGAGAAGTAGAACATATATCCTTCGATCGATCTTCTGTCTCTCAGCGCCGCCTCATTTGCTGTTAGAAGCGTTCCCGAAAACTCCATCACAAACTCTCCCATTGCAAAGGGTTTAGTCAGGAACACGCCATAACCTCAAATCAAATGATTATTTGATACATGTTCGTTTTTGCCACTCAACAACCGTATCCATTAACATTGCTGATTAAAAGAGAATAGTTTTTCACAAAATTATTCTTTTTTTCACCTAACTGGACGCGATTTTCCCCAAAAGTTATCCTACCATAGTACAAAAAATATCAGGAAAAGAGTTCCTCGTATATACATTTACATACCATCATGCTCAGCAATATATTTCTGCTCAAAGCTGCTCTTGTCCACGCTTAAACCGCACCACATTACTGCATCTTCCAACGGTGTCTTTCTTTTCTAAAACAAATAAAAACATCGATGCATTCTTGTAGATGATTCCACAAATTTTTGGGGTCCAGAAAAACAAAGACTGCCCGTGCTGATTTCCTACCTTTTTCACTGTTGCCTGCTGCTCAATGCTTTTCCTCAGCTGCAAAGGGACCACATTAATAATTACATATAAAATGTTTATTTCGAAATAATATTCTTTATAAATCGATTGAATATCAATATTACCAGGAATATATATGATAGGCAATGCACCAACCATTCGCTTTCCCCTGCTCAGCATTACTTCTGTAAGATTTCAAAATAATATTTTAGCATGTGGCTTTCAGAGAATAATAATCTATCATAGTTAACGCGATGGTAGATGGACCAAGGATCAATCCCAAACTATGACCTAAAATGTATAGATTGTCCAGTGACGAATATTTTCTTCAACCACAGTCACTGATATTATGATTAAATAGAGACGGAAATTATTAATGTTTATCAAGTTTTCTAATAACGCTTCGTGCAAAAATTATTTAAGCTAGACAAGTTGCGTATTTACTTATATGGTGACCTGCGCAACACTTATTATATGATGGGAAAACAATTCATAAAACTGGCTGAATTTCGTTTTTGTACAGTTTCTTTATCAAAGATAGACATAATAGTATTAATGCGTTGTAATGTGGCGAAGTAAGAGGACTAAGACCTGCTCTTTAAAATATTAACCATGCGTCAATTTATAAGTGTGAATCCAGCTAATGTCGTTAAAAGTTGTGTTGGGCTGGCTGAAGTTACTATGCTACTGACCCAACAAAGATGATAAATCGGCGCAAAACTATCAAGCCGTCATTTGTACTGGTAGTTAACGATTAACTCAGGCTTTTCCCACCCAACCACAAAAAAGTGATTATGCAAATGAAACTTCAAGTTTGCATCCAGTCGATGTAAAGGCGATGGCCAGGACAGGCACTTTTATTTATATTAAGGGTTGATTAAAACAGCGTAAAATGGCCATGAGCGCGTATCTTCTTCGTCGCATTACAATGAAACTTTGTATAGCCTCGCTGAAGTTGGTCGAAATTATGAGTCAAACAATAGTGTGCATACAAGTGTCAAGAGAACTATCGTCAATTTATAGAGGGCAGAGAAGTTTTATATACGGATCAGAGGAAAAAAGACAAACGTAAAGAAAACCGGAACAAAGAAAGGTTACGAATGTTTGACAAGACGTGGACAACCGGGAAGCTGTGGTCGGAAGTGGAAGCGATCGATGTTAATTAAATAGCGGCCCACGCTGACTGATGCTAGCCACCATTGACACACGGGGACTTAAGCAAACATCCAATACTGAGCATCATAGGCTATTTAAATAATACAGATCCATTTGGATATCGATCACAAAACAAATACCCATTGCTACACCTCGCTGTCAAAAACACGTACCTATTGGTATACCAGGTCATTGCTAAAAAAAACCCGACCCATTGCTATACATATCTCCAAAAAATAACGACACATTTTGTATTCCAAAAAGCCATAAAACCGACCAAAATTGACGGCACATTCCCATTCACCTCCAGATAATGTGAACCACCTTCCCTCCCCCGGCAGGATCTTTACGCGCTTAATGGAGCTGAAAAGTTTCATGGTCTGTTAAAGCTCTCCCAATCAAAAGTGAGTCTCATTCATTCTAGGGGCTTATATTCGCCCCTTTTGATATCCATATCAAAACTTAAACTCGTTATCATACTTTGCAATAATTGCAATAACTACACACATATCTTGTCGATGCGTCATCATATAGTATCATCGAATGATAAACACGGATAATAACCCCCAAGCAAACTTGTCAAAGATCGGTATCTAACAGATGTTAATACATTATTTTTGTCATACCATTTCTCTACCATTCAAACAAAATTGGTCTGCTTGCTTTGAAATCAATTTGCAATATAGAAATGCACCATATCGTCGTCAAGCATTATAATCTATTAGTTTTGATAAAAGAGAAATATATTACCAGCTTGTGATCCAAACAGGTAACAAATATAATATCCTGTCTTATCAAACTTGTCAGTCAACGACTTCCTTATAACAGCGCGCAATCAAAGCATCATCCGACTGGCATCCCTGTAAAGTGGGCGGGGCCTAAGTAGTTCAACGTTTCACAACAGGAGGCTAAAGCACATTTGAAGTTCATTTATCTCGTATTTTGCTGTAATTTGTGGTTTTATAGGGCGAGAACGGCATATACTAATTGAGCAAATATGACCTTTATTCCAATCAATACAACCTTATGTTCACTATTTGTTTTTTTTCGGGGTTTTTGTGTTGGTCAATGTGGCATACTTCCTCGCACATAGGCAAATATCAACGAGCATTAGCATACAGATATATGACACAACTAGCGTATTACAATGTAAGCAATATTAAACAGGTGTAAGACTTACTGTAGCCATTATATTGATGTTTTATCGATCACTCATTTCTATTTGACGCATTATTGAATTACCATAAACTCGTTAATATTAGACATCTGTTCCAGGTTTGTGCATTAATACTCAAGTCAATCTGGGCATAATTAATGCCAAGCACAGTCCTTGAAACATGCGAGATACGGGTACAATATACTTAATGTCACCTGTTATAAAAACTCCAAAGAATAAATAACCGCAAACAAGCAATAAGTTGTAGTATGAATAAGGTAGAACTTGTAGTCGGGATTATGTGGAATAGGCGGGCAAATGATTGCATGCGACTAATGTAATATCGTGCTGCACCTTGACATTAAATTTGTCCACAAATATCTCTTTCGCGCACGATATCAATTCCACGACAAACTATAGCATAAGTAAACGAGTAAGGACAATACGCGATGTCTGTATTAACGGCCATTCACGCATTCATGGAATTAAATTCATAGCATACATGGTTCACTGCAAAGTCGTTTGTCAGCTTTATCGCTACCCACCGACAAGCCTTTTTTTCAAAATAATTGCTGGGTGGTCAACGGATTGTGCTTGTGATTTGTTTCATGCCAAACAGTATTGTTCATTAGAGACACGCCCTCTTGTGTAACAATCGAAGGCATTGGCGCATACAGTGCTAACATCGTACTTCAATATTAAATGATTAGATTGTTGTATCGCAACTCCATAGACGCTTGCAGATGATGTGAAGAAGTCTTAAATAGTTACTTAGAACTAATAAATACTACCTGCGTAGCTGTATTCAAATGTTTGGCAGAATCCTATTGTCAAAGATCACTAATGATGTAATCTTAAATATGACGAAACAAGTGCATTAAACCAGACATTTGTTCTTTTCAAAAGGGGGATTATTAGGACTAACTAACGGACGCAGACAATGAATGTCTCATTTCAGGTAAAGTTTCCAAGTTCCTTACATGTGACGAAAGCTACAGGAGGCTTCACCTTGACACGCCAACAGATTAACGGCTATGATATATATTTATATATATATATAAATATATATATATATAACTCTTTTTCCCGGTTTAGGGCGACCGCTTCAATAAGCCGCATTAGGGCGACTGGTGATATATCTCTTAATTACCAATTTTTTTCAAAAAACAATCCACAAATGCATTATTGGACGTCATATAACCCCTATTGTCAAATATGAGAAGTTTATGTGAAATATTGGGAGATATACGACTTTTGGTCGGTCGCCCTAAACCAACATCACACATATCCACGCATAGGACGACCGCTGGTTGCTGTTGTATATCTACAAGCTTAGGACGACCGCTGTGTTCTGTAGTAAAACCCCGGGGGGGGCACTTGGCCTTATTCTGGATAGGGGTGTGCCGCGGGACCTAAAAAACCCGTACCCGTCGTACAAGGTCAAAATGGCCAAAAGCATACCCCGTCGTACAAGGTATTATGCGAATGTATAACCCCTCGTACAGATTGAAGCTCAAAAACATACCCCGTCGTACAAGTATGAGGCCAAAAAACCCGTCGTACAAGTCAAGAGGCCGAAAAAACATACCCCGTCGCGCGGCACATATGTACTACCTCTATACCATTAAGTGCCCCCCCCCCGGGAGTAAAACCTCCGCATAAGGGCGACCGAACTACCAAGCTATCTTCTCATAGTCATAGTTCTGCTGAGTTGCTTCATAAAACTACGATTTAAATGGTTTCATCGAGTTAATTTAATTGAATCTACAGGCGCTATCGGCAAACAATGATTTCATGACCCTATTACTGAAATACAATAATGATGCGCAACCTCCACGTTAGATATCGAGTCACGGGTTGTTGATCATGGATGGGGTGGGGTGGGATGAGGGGTTGATATGCGTCGTTCAATATAGGGTACAGCGGCTGGCTTTGTTATGTGATGCAGGCCTTCATATTGTTCGATTAAACAGAAATATCTACCTGACCCTTGCTCCGCTGGGTGCGGGTTTGTGTTAGCGCTAGTTTTAGCCAGACCAAGCCTCCGCTGAGATGGTCAACACGGCGAGTCGCTAATGCGTCACCGGTGTTGGCGGGAGAGAGGTGTACATATACAAATACCCTCCACACATGACAGAGGAGCCTTAGGGTGAATTGTAGAGCCGCAGTAGAAGTGGCACGATCGGAAAGGGGTGGAATGTAGCATGTTCTTAAACTATATAAACGAAAGTGTCTGCAATAAATAATCGTCGGCCTCAGTAGCTCAACTAGTACAGCGGTCTTCTCGGTAAACCGATGGTCACGGGTTCGCTTCCCAATTGAGACTTTTATTTTGCAAAAGTTAAAACGATATTAGTACTGTAAAATGTAAACAAAAAACACGTGTAGCCGGCGACAGTTTGCTGTTGCCGGTTAAATAGGGTCACTGTCAAACATCGCAACTGATGTTTTGAGGAGACGGTCACCATGCGCAAACGAATAATATTGTTTTCACTAGGGGTAAAAAATTACGCGTGTAGAACCCGCAGCCAAACGTTAATCATACTCTCACCAACGAGCGCGAAGATTTTGACCTCCTGAAACAAATGGGCTTGAGTACAGAGGACCTGATACACATATCCATGACCATGAAGGCTGCGATCAACAAGTTAATTCATATTCTTGTAGCAGTGGTGATCAGATTCGCCGATGACAGTGACGACACGCGCCTAATTGCTAACATGACGGACACTTCGGACAGCATATTATCCCTTGCAGTCTACGTGGACCTCAATAGGATATCGGACAAGTTCCCAACACTCGAAGAGGTGAACTTGGCGACCTCAGAATTGAGTGACTGCCCGCAACGTGTAGATTCGCTGATCATGCCGACCACACACTCAATGTCGGACACCGAGGCTAACAGAGAAAATACTACAAAAACACTTACTCAGAATATACTGTCCGAGCACATGCAATGCGTTCCTATACCATCCCCTGTCGAGAATGACGGGCCCACCACTAGGTGGTATGCTGGATGAGATTACCAATCACACTCCCATCCCAGTGGCCATACACAGGCACGACGAGGTAATAGAAGGCCTCGACTAAGAAGTTCGTCTCGGCGTGTTGGAGGAATTACTCATCGGCACACCGGTGACAATGTGTCACCGCATGGTAATCTGCGCAAACAAGAGCGGCAAGCCGCGACGCACCGTCTACTTCCAAGCAGCCTTGAACTAGGATGCGTTCCGTGAGACCCACTTCACTTATTCCCCATAGATATGTTATGCGCTATCGACCGATTTGCGCCATCGATCGATAGCGCTGCGCTATCTATGGATCCGTCGTAAGCGCAAGCATCGGTAGATCGCGCTGCGCTATCAATCGATGGCGCAGGCAGATCGACGGATTGTATGTCTATTTTTGATAATGACAATGTTTTTTTTTTAATTTCAGGATGACGCCAAGTGCTGTTTAAGGGACACCTCATCGATTTTTCTAAAAATTGCCCGTTTAATTACCATTTTCAATGTAAATATTTATGATAAATTCAATACAATTTTATCAATTGATAGTGATACGATGAAAAATTATGAGTTCCAATAAATTGGTTGTAGTGTAACGTTGACCAGTGTCTACCGAAGTCCAGCTGCTTCTCTAGTTAACTTCATTATTTTTTGGGATCTTACTGTGGTGCAGGAACACACATCAGTATTAGGCATTAAAATAGTATAATTGTTGCATGTATGGTTTGAAGAGGCCTTTACCGGGAGCACCCGTGATCACGTCTCTGGTTGTTTCGCATAAACTTTCGGCAATTTTACCTTCATATCTGATGCTCATTTTTATAATCCTTCATTCTACCTGTTGGTAACTCTGCTAGTCTAACTAATCGACCGTTTGTTTTACAATTTGTGCTTTACTTATCTCGCCTGAGGGCATGGAAACTTTGCTTTTAATTCTCCCCCTTTGGCTTAATGACATCTGTGTCAAATACCTCAAGTTTGACACCTTCCTTGTGAGACGTGAGTTCCTCTCAGTCCGATCCGGGAGTCTGATAAACAATGAATTATTTGTCAAACAATCGTTAATCGACAATTATCACGCAATGTGCATGTTTATTTGGCAGTTTCTGTAGGCACACAATTTGTTATAACTGTTATTATTGAGCTAAGTTACCGGTGCCAATGTGTGTCCTGGTTAGATAAGAAGAAAGAAAAGGAAGATCAGAACATACATATGAAGCCAATTTACTTCTTTAAAGTACATATTTTTACAACAAGAGAGAACGGGAAATTGACACTGATCATGAATTGGTTAGATTCCTCAAAATTATTCTTCATTTAATGCAGGTCGTCTGGAAATATCAAACTGCAATAAAGTAAGTAAATTTAGTGAAATTTGTGATGTACTACATAGTAGCCTATTAAGGGGTGAAGTTAAGAGAGTATAGGGCTTATCATGCTTATAGCTTAGTAAAACTAAGAGACCCATTTATTAGATTCCTTTGTTACCATTAGTACAACATCGTCACTAAATCTCCCATGCAAACTCATCAGTTTCCCTTTAAAATCATCTCAAGATGCAACAAGCATACGACAAAACCATGTTGAGGCCTGCAGTTCCGCTTTAAATCTAATCCTACATGACCCACGAACTATCGATTGATAGCGCAGCGATCTACCGATGCTTGCGCTAACGACGGATCCATTGATAACGCAGCGATCTACCGATGCTTGCGCTAACGACGGATCCATTGATAGCGCAGCGATCTACCGATGCTTGCGCTAACGACGGATCCGTAGATAGCGCAGCGATCTACCGATGCTTGCGCTAACGACGGATCCATTGATAGCGCAGCGATCTACCGATGCTTGCGCTAACGACGGATCCGTAGATAGTGCAGCGATCTACCGATGCTTGCGCTAACGACGGATCCGTAGATAGCGCAGCGATCTACCGATGCTTGCGCTAACGACGGATCCGTAGATAGCGCAGCGATCTACCGATGCTTGCGCTGACGACGGATCCGTAGATAGCACTGATTCGGGTCGCACCAACTGAAGAGCAAGCGTAGTTAAAGGTAACATCTGTTGAGTTCAGCTATATACATAAAGTATTCATGCTCCATGTCATCTATTAAGATATCTACCTGCTCTGGATCAACGCTTCGGAATTCTTCGTCGGCGTTCGGACTCGGCACTGATTCTGAGTAAACCACCTGAAGAGCAAGCGAAATGAAAGGAAACACCTGTAGAGTGCAGCGATTTACGTAGTATTCATGATTCATGATTCATCAATTGAGATATCTACCTGCTCTGGATCAACGCTTCGGAATTCTTCGTCGGCGCTCGGACTCGGCACTGATTCGGAGTGAACCAACTGAAGAGCAAACGAAATGATAGGAAACATCTGTTGAGGGCAACTATTTACATGAAGTATTCATGCTCCATGTGATCAATTCAGATATCTACCTGCTCATGGTCAACACTTCGGGCTGCATCGTCGGCGCTCGGACTCGGCACTGATTCGGTTCGAGGCAACTGAAGATTAAGCGGAATTAAAGGTCGTCTATTCAGTAAACACATTTATTAATGATTAATGTCATCATTTGTTATGATTCCAATTAACCAACTATGAAATGTGCTATACCGGATGTCTCGCTCGCTTTATCGCAACCTTCCTCTTCGTTGCTTGGGTGTTGAGATCTTTATTTCGTTTCGTGAGCGTGGTTTTATAGCTTTGCTGTGCCTGCAAATGTGCCTGTTGATTTTCAGGGCTCATTGTTTTGCATCATGTTCATTGATGTGTATATATCACTTGAAAAGTTATAGTTTTTGTCAATCCTTTCCAAAATTGTACAAAACAAATGGTACATTATCACTACAGTGTATAACCTTATCACTACATTAATCTCCCGATATTGTGGGCATTGCCTTAAAGCTAATAGCGTGTCCAAGTTATTGGAGCTGGCTTGCACTTGCTGTGCACGTGAAGTGGGATGCATGAATGGATTATTACCTTTTTGTGCCGAGGAAGACTTTTCACGATATGGCTGTATGTTAGCTCATCACCTGGGAGCAGATTTCTTTTTGCAAAAAGACACAGATGCGGCCTACCGTTGTTCACAACGACCTTAACGGTAGAGCTAGGTCTTGGTGAGTCTTTGACCATTCGACCAAACCTGTCGTTAGCCTCGGAGCCGTCGATGCTGTTAACAGAAGTTACACTAAATTGATAAGAAAACGCACATCTGTAATCGAATTTAGCAATACCTAGCACAATTTGCTTTTCTGACAATCTAGCAGCAGTAGTGATAGTTGTATCAGAAGTAGTAGCACAATCAATAGTGGAGGTATAATTAGTAGTAGTATAAGTGGTAGTTGTATAAGTGGTGGTGGTGATAAAGGTCATGATGGTGGTAGTGGTGGTGGTGACGGCGGTGGTTATGATGTCGGTGGTGGCTGTGGTGGTTGTGGTGGCAGTGGTGGTGGTGGCGGTGGTGGTGGTGGTTGTGGTAGTGTTGGTGGCTGTGGCGGTGGCTGTGGTGGCGGTGTTTGCGGCTCCAGCAGCAGCAGCAGTAGTGGTAGGAATAGAAGCACATGGCGCAGTACTTGTATAAGATGAAGTGCGATCGGTATTAGCCAGTCGTGCGATCGGTAGATCAGTATTAGCCAGTCGTGCGATCAGAAGTAGCCAGTCGTGTGACCGGTAGTAGCCAGTCGTGTGACCGGAAGTGGCCATTCGTGTGACCGGTAGTAGCCAGTCGTGTGACCGGTAGTGACCATTCGTGTGACCGGTAGTAGCCAGTCGTGTGACCGGTAGTAGCCATTCGCGTGACCGGTAGTAGCCAGTCGTGTGACCGGTAGTGACCATTCATGTGACCGGTAGTAGCCATTCGTGTGACCGGTAGAAGCCAGTCGTGGGACCGGTAGTAGCCAGTCGTGTGACTGGTAGTAGCCAGTCGTGTGACCGGTAGTGACCATTCGTGTGACCGGTAGTAGCCAGTCGTGTGACCGGTAGTAGCCAGTCGTGTGACCGGTAGTGACCATTCATGTGACCGGTAGTAGCCATTCGTGGGACCGGTAGTAGCCAGTCGTGGGACCGGTAGTAGCCAGTCGTGGGACTGGTAGTAGCCAGTCGTGTGACCGGTAGTAGCCAGTCGTGTGACCGGTAGTGACCATTCGTGTTACCGGTAGTAGCCAGTCGTGGGACCAGTAGTAGCCAGTCGTGTGACCGGTAGTGACCATTCGTGTGACCGGTAGTAGCCATTCGTGGTACCAGTAGTAGCCAGTCGTGGGACCGGTAGTAGCCAGTCGTGGGACCGGTAGTAGCCAGTCGTGTGACTGGTAGTAGCCAGTCATGTGACCGGTAGTAGCCAGCCGATGGAATATAATGTCCCCGTTTGGTTGGGTTTTAGAAGTCACTCAAAGACTCACTTTAATCTACAACTTCTATTAAGCCGTCAAAGCAGAGGAAAGGCCTTGGGAAAAGAATGTAGCCAGGATGCGTCGAGAGCATGATCAAGAGCCTTAATTTAATGGCGAGGGCAGAAGTACACCCACCATAGCTCCATTCGGGGAGTCGTCCTGGAGAATGTCCTGCTCCTCGTATGGCCCTCCATATATACTTGTCTCGGGAATCTTCCGACAGGTCGTACCACTAAACGTAAGGTAGTGCAACTGATTGGGAGAGGTAGTGACTGGTCGAACTACGGATCTTACGACTGGTGGCAACATCAATCGTCAGGTGGCACGACCAGATGCACAACCATTCGTGCGACTGATTGACCGACGGTCATACACGACTCATTGTACAACCACGTTAGACCTGTGTGCGATTTTCGAATCCCAAGGCAGAAGTTTTGAACAATAACCATCGACCTTGCGATCACCTACGACCATTCGCGTGCTCTTCCTACGATTTTCCTGCGATTTCAATTTTGTTCGGTTGTAGCTAGGTCGTAACATGGTCGTAAGCTCGGTGTGACTGGGCCTTAAAGAGCAACCTGTCACAACTTAATGATATGCGGTGGAGGTAGGGTTCTCAGAGGTCAGTTGCGGTCAATCACCAGTTGGGTGAGCTGAAGCTGGGTGGGCTTACATGCGTCTAGTAACTGCCCTTAATTATGCTGCTGATTCTGGTCCATATAATTCTAATACATGTCTTCTTTCCGGAAATGAGAAAATAAAACTAATTTATCACATAATAATGCGCTGACTCCAGTAAGTTTAGCAGTTAGTGCATATATCGCATTATTGATACCGCATGATAACCACAACCAACTTTCAATAGTTATTGTGTGTAACTAATTCGCGTCCGCTATTGCAGAGAAACACACTGATTTCTACGGTCACATTCTTTGACACGGCGTACGGACCTCTCATTGGTTATCATGCGTAACTTATAAGCTTCCCGAACAAGCGACCAATCTCGCGACCCGAGTCCGCTGCAACTTGCACTCCTACTACTACATACGTGTCATTCTATCAGGGTGTTCATATTATTCTGACCGGTACTGAAATTAGTTGATTGATCTCACCAAAAATCCTTGCCTTGGTGGGAGAAGTAGACATATATATATCCTTCGATCGATCTTCTGTCTCTCAGCGCCGCCTCATTTGCTGTTAGAAGCGTTCCCGAAAACTCCATCACAAACTCTCCCATTGCAAAGGGTTTAGTCAGGAACACGCCATAACCTCAAATCAAATGATTATTTGATACATGTTCGTTTTTGCCACTCAACAACCGTATCTATTAACATTGCTGATTAAAAGAGAATAGTTTTTCACAAAATTATTCTTTTTTTCACCTAACTGGACGCGATTTTCCCCAAAAGTTATCCTACCATAGTACAAAAAATATCAGGAAAAGAGTTCCTCGTATATGCATTTACATACCATCATGCTCAGCAATATATTTCTGCTCAAAGCTGCCCTTGTCCACGCTTAAACCGCACCACATTACTGCATCTTCCAACGGTGTCTTTCTTTTCTAAAACAAATAAAAACATCGATGCATTCTTGTAGATGATTCCACAAATTTTTGGGGTCGAGAAAAACAAAGACTGCCCGTGCTGATTTCCTACCTTTTTCACTGTTGCCTGCTGCTCAATGCTTTTCCTCAGCTGCAAAGGGACCACATTAATAATTACATATAAAATGTTTATTTCGAAATAATATTCTTTATAAATCGATTGAATATCAATATTACCAGGAATATATATGATAGGCAATGCACCAACCATTCGCTTTCCCCTGCTCAGCATTACTTCTGTAAGATTTCAAAATAATATTTTAGCATGTGGCTTTCAGAGAATAATAATCTATCATAGTTAACGCGATGGTAGATGGACCAAGGATCAATCCCAAACTATGACCTAAAATGTATAGATTGTCCAGTGACGAATATTTTCTTCAACCACAGTCACTGATATTATGATTAAATAGAGACGGAAATTATTAATGTTTATCAAGTTTTCTAATAACGCTTCGTGCAAAATTATTTAAGCTAGACAAGTTGCGTATTTACTTATATGGTGACCTGCGCAACACTTATTATATGATGGGAAAACAATTCATAAAACTGGCTGAATTTCGTTTTTGTACAGTTTCTTTATCAAAGATAGACATAATAGTATTAATGCGTTGTAATGTGGCGAAGTAAGAGGACTAAGACCTGCTCTTTAAAATATTAACCATGCGTCAATTTATAAGTGTGAATCCAGCTAATGTCGTTAAAAGTTGTGTTGGGCTGGCTGAAGTTACTATGCTACTGACCCAACAAAGATGATAAATCGGCGCAAAACTATCAAGCCGTCATTTGTACTGGTAGTTAACGATTAACTCAGGCTTTTCCCACCCAACCACAAAAAAGTGATTATGCAAATGAAACTTCAAGTTTGCATCCAGTCGATGTAAAGGCGATGGCCAGGACAGGCACTTTTATTTATATTAAAGGGTTGATTAAAACAGCGTAAAATGGCCATGAGCGCGTATCTTCTTCGTCGCATTACAATGAAACTTTGTATAGCCTCGCTGAAGTTGGTCGAAATTATGAGTCAAACAATAGTGTGCATACAAGTGTCAAGAGAACTATCGTCAATTTATAGAGGGCAGAGAAGTTTTATATACGGATCAGAGGAAAAAAGACAAACGTAAAGAAAACCGGAACAAAGAAAGGTTACGAATGTTTGACAAGACGTGGACAACCGGGAAGCTGTGGTCGGAAGTGGAAGCGATCGATGTTAATTAAATAGCGGCCACGCTGACTGATGCTAGCCACCATTGACACACGGGGACTTAAGCAAACATCCAATACTGAGCATCATAGGCTATTTAAATAATACAGATCCATTTGGATATCGATCACAAAACAAATACCCATTGCTACACCTCGCTGTCAAAAACACGTACCTATTGGTATACCAGGTCATTGCTAAAAAAAACCCGACCCATTGCTATACATATCTCCAAAAAATAACGACACATTTTGTATTCCAAAAAGCCATAAAACCGACCAAAATTGACGGCACATTCCCAGTCACCTCCAGATAATGTGAACCACCTTCCCTCCCCCGGCAGGATCTTTACGCGCTTAATGGAGCTGAAAAGTTTCATGGTCTGTTAAAGCTCTCCCAATCAAAAGTGAGTCTCATTCATTCTAGGGGCTTATATTCGCCCCTTTTGATATCCATATCAAAACTTAACTCGTTATCATACTTTGCAATAATTGCAATAACTACACACATATCTTGTCGATGCGTCATCATATAGTATCATCGAATGATAAACAACGGATAATAACCCCCAAGCAAACTTGTCAAAGATCGGTATCTAACAGATGTTAATACATTATTTTTGTCATACCATTTCTCTACCATTCAAACAAAATTGGTCTGCTTGCTTTGAATCAATTTGCAATATAGAAATGCACCATATCGTCGTCAAGCATTATAATCTATTAGTTTTGATAAAAGAGAAATATATTACCAGCTTGTGATCCAAACAGGTAACAAATATAATATCCTGTCTTATCAAACTTGTCAGTCAACGACTTCCTTATAACAGCGCGCAATCAAAGCATCATCCGACTGCATCCCTGTAAATAGTGTAGTGGGCGGGGCCTAAGTAGTTCAACGTTTCACAACAGGAGGCGCCCTAATACTTGTTTGGCGAATTCGCATTCGCCAAGTTATAGCGATCAGTCCGGTTTGTATGTTTGTCTGTTAGTTTGTTAACCTATTCTTTTTTATCCGAGATACAAGTCAATATTTTTCAATTGTTAGGCGACAATAATGCCCAGAGAGGTTTTGTTTTGACCTCGACCTTAAACTAAGATATCTCGAATAACTCCGTTAATAATGGTTGGATCGTTACATAATTAATATTGTTGTGCAGCTCATTCTAATTGCAAACTGTTTCTGAATATATAAGTGGACATCCAACCTTTTCCCATGCGCCCCAGGTCGATAATCGTGGTATCGGTCTGAATGACTGCATAGTTTTCAAGAATATTTTGAGCGCCTATAAAACCATCAATACGTGTCCGATAATAATTAAAATAAGGTTACATGTACTCCATGACAGCTCAAGTCGGATCCTAAGAATTCATGAATGTCGATGACGTAACTTCCGGTCAAGAAAGCATCAACGTTTTTAAAGATTAAGCAATTTCATTGCTCAATACGTCCATGATTTGGAATTTTAATTCAAAACAGTTTCCATATTCTGAGAGTGTAATGTAATTGAAAACTTTTTCTAAGTAAATTTAATTGCAAATAATGCATCATTAAATAAATGGTAGCCAAAACCTCTAAACTTTCTAGTTTCGCCATTTATTCATTAATTATCGTCCAATCGTAATGAAATTAACATTTTCTAAAAGCTGATACAATTACCAAACTTTGATAATTGACAGATGCTTTCAAAATATCATTCGTTGAGTTGTCAGATAATAGCCGACAAAATAACTGATTGAGTTTTATGTACTTGATTATATATCAGACCGTCCACCCATCCATTGGACGGGTAAGTCGTAAATTTGGACGGGCTGGAATTTCCCCCTTTAGCCCCTTCACCCGTCCCCCGTCCACCTACCAGCCCGTCCACGCGCCTCTAGAGCCGGACACAGAGGAATGGGAGACCGCGTTGCGGTTTTCTCCGAGAGGTGGCGGCACAGAGCAATGCGGTCCCAAGCTCGACCGGAAGTTATCGGGTTATGCGCTTACTTCGCGGTTTACGTGTAAATACAAGAGATTCATTTCCATTTTGCTTCACTTCGAAGAATAAAATTGTTCGCTCTACGTCACGCGGTCATGAGATATTTGATGGTGACGAATTTTAGGGTAAAACAGTCACTGTCAATGCGCTGTGCGTAGCGGACGTGCATCTCCGAAACGCTGTGAAACGAGCCGACCGGCGACGGACTACTGGCCAAGTCGAGATCATAGAGACCCAGATATATAGTTTTCTAGGCCACTTTTTCTTCGTACAAGAACCATAACACAATGAAGGTGGTGGTCGGAGCTACACCAGGAGGCCTTGTGTCCTATGTGTCTCCCTCTTATGGCGCGCAACCAGTGACAGGCAGGTGATGGAAAGGAGCAAACTACCAGAAATGTGTGACCAGGGTGACTCGGTAATGGCTTTGTCATGCAGGACTTATTTACTCCCTATGATGTCACCGTAAATATACCAACCTTTTTCAGTAAGAAGAATCAGCTGACAGTGAAAGTGGTGCAGAGAGAAAAGAGGGTGCACATTGAGCGGATAATAGGATTGGGAAAAACCTTCAAAATCTTGGTGGAACCTATGATCCACTGTGAGGTCCAAATTTCCTCTGACATAATCTTTGTTTGTTATATGTTATGTAACTTTCGGCAGTGCATCGTCCCCACCACTGCCTAAGGTGAAGTTTAGTTTTTGTGAAGTGTGACAGTGTATGTTTTTAAGTCTATCCCACTCTTCGTGTGATATTATATGAATATCAATGAAAGGTGATAAGTAGTAGTCTTTTTTATACCATGTGCCTTATAATGTAATTTATAATAACCCTACACGTGAATACTGTTGAAGAAAAAAATGAGTTTGTCCCTTTAATTGAATAAGTGACTGTGGAACCCCCAATGGGTTAATTGTTTATAATTCAATTAAAACACTTTGTACTTTTCAAGTTTCAAGAGTTTATTATACATTCCACCACATGCAATATGCAGGTAAATGATTCCTTAAAGAAAAACGAAATCAGTGCACAAGACTACTCAGTAAGATAAATTGTGAAAAAACATTGAATCAAGTATAGCATCTTTGAATCATCCCTAACTTTGAAATCATAGTAGTAATAAATTCATCGTCACGGGTAACTGGAACAATCTCAATGCTCTGAGACGCAAACACCACAACATGACAAAATTGACTGTTCGTGCAAAACAACTGGCCCTGAATTTGGTAATAGTAGTCATGTTGGCTTTAAGGGTGAGCTGGTTGTTCTCATTGACCAGGTATGGTACTGAGAGGGGAGTGTCAGGTTTGTCCCTGGTACTGTAGGGACACTTGACCTCAACAATCATGTCATCAGATACAACCCCATCTGGTGAGCATGCGAGGTAGGGGTGTGTTTGGGACACTACAATCCCACATGGCTTGACTTCTGTCCCAGTCAACTCTGCATATTCCTCAGAGCCACCGGCTCATTACGGATACCGTGGTCGATTGCTTTGGCCCGAATCTGGTTGACGCGGGTCAGCGACTTCGCCATACCGACCAAGTCTGTTTTGATTGTTGCTTTGCATATCCTACCAAACAGGGAGTTCAATTCTTTGACCGCTAAGTATCGCATTTCGCTTCTTTAGCTCTATTTTCAATTGCTGTAAGGTCAGACGGCCGTACTTATCCATCAGTAATGATTTGATCCAATGTTACCAACGATATAACTCGAAAGGTTTCAATCAAAAATAACGATGTTGCGCAACCTTCTATGGTAAACTGTGTGTATTAGAATACCGGAAGCGGGCGAGGGACCGCATTGCTCCGTGGCGCCGCGTAGCGGATTAAAACTCGAGGTCTCTCATTAGCCAAGCCAGTATAAACAATTCATTTAAAGACAAACAACGACGCACCACGCTGGCCACTCTTCTACGATCAAAATAATTACTGTTCGGTTTGATAACGCTTCTTAAGACGCATAGGGTTTAATCAACGCCATAATACTTTAACGAAGGTGAATGGAATTACGACCAGCTTCGCCTTCGCAAGGTCTAAGTCCATGTCGGTCGTATACCTTCTATAAAATAATACACAATATGTTCGAGGAGTTTAGGAATAATGATAACTAGAAGGCTGGCGTACATTGTGCACGGTCGATTGGAGCAACATTCTGAAATGTCTGTCTCGTGGTATAGCTTTTACCACGATCTAATAAACTTTTGGTCTACACTGTTGGCTAGAGAATGAAGCTCACAAATTTCAATTGGGTGAAATATAATATCGACACACTACCTATCAATTATGCATTTGTCATCTCATACACTATCTATCAATAATGAATTAGACATTCAATGAACCAGCTTTGTATGCGGAATTTAATTATCCTTCTGGGTAGGGACCGCTTGCAGCACCTCACGCAGACTCAATTGTCTGATCTTGTGTTTGACCTTCTGATAAGGTCAAGTCTGTAGTTTAATATTTATTTGAAAACCTTAGTCTGGCGGGTCGGAATGACCATCCTTTCTATGTGATTTTTAGTCTGCTCCTGTAATGGAACTTCAGCGATCACGCTGTCGCGACTGTATTATCGGGTACATTATATCAGGTTCTATTACATGTGTGCTGACGAATTAATTTGAACGAAAATCTTGGGGTTTTGGGATCCAGGTGCTTGGTCGACACCATGGTAGCGTTTTTAGCTTTGTATAGCCATTAACCCTTTCCAGTCGCCTATCCCAAGCTAAGCCACGCGAAGCTGGCTCCATGAAGACGCCAGGGTTTTAAGGATTAACCATTTGCGACCTTTCTCAATGTGATGCGGGGGCGGAGGAGGCACTAAATTGCATTTAAGCTGTTTACAACTTAAAGGATGTTTCGTAGCAAGAGGTGGATTATGCGAAGCTTGTAGGAATTAGGCATAACTAAATGATTATCGCAGTGTGTTCTCTTGACATTTGGTGCAGACAGAAGAAAGTAAAATATGTCTACATACAAAAGTAACCCCTCCAAAAACTGTCGGCTTGCGTCTTTCCACACCATCCGTGAGTTACCGACGCGATATCACTATTGGAAATAGCACAAGCCGTTGCGGTGTGGAATAGTAGTTCGGTGCACGATTTGTTAAATGACAAATTTACACGGGTAGACATAGGAATTGACTAGGACAACAGCTGGCAAAACCAGGTAAATATTGCAGTTTCTGTTTTTGCTCATGTATGATATAAATGGCAAATCTCAGGGAATTGAACCTTTAAGATATAAAAAAGACTAAGATCAGGGGATGATGAGGGCTAATAAAGTTCTACCCCACTGGGTCACCTGCTGCCTGAGTCTGTTAAGGGGCAGTAAAATCATTAGAAGCTTTCTGGTCTCAATGTTGTTCCATAACGTATATTATAATATCCAGAGTGTCAGTAAAAGGTGCGAATTCGTATTAAGAGAACAGCAGTGATGCACAACCGTTGGTTGCAGCTACACAGACGTTCGGTTTCAAGAGCTCTAGGTTCCCAGCGGCTGGGTCTAATATCGACCTCGGCAGTCGGGAAGTATTTCTATAGGAGCATGTGGTAAACTCATAGTCTAGCCCAACAGACCAACAGTAGATCGAATACTACTTTGAGGGAGCGCGAGCTAAAAGAGTTATCATAGTCATATACTCAGATGACAAGGTCGTAAAGCAATCAACAAATAATCTCCGCCATTAACGACCAACCATTTGGACAAACCGGTCCCGACTTAATGACATGCGGTTCAATGGGGGTCACACAGGTCAGTTGACCTTTGATGATGCTGAGTTGGCTGGGGTGCGCCTATGAAGCGGGTCATAAGAATGTGACGGAAACTGTAAGTGCCGTGATTTACTTAGTTACATCTTTTGATACGGCATGCTTACCGCAATCGGCGTTTAATGGTTATCATGTTTATTCGCTTCCTGGATAACAGAGAAACACTTTAAGGCTTGCTGTTTGTAGTCTTATCACTTAATACGATCATTCTCCTTCAATGGTGATTGCATGTAACTTATTGGCCTCCTCTATATAGGTATGGGGACAAAATTTTCAAAATTATTGAATTATCAAAAAATTAGTATCACCATAAAGACCTTAAAAAAACATTTAATATGACACCAAAATTATGACTCTGTGATGACTACAGACTGAGAAATTTAATTTTGAAGTCCCAAAATCGCCTTCGTTTTCCGCCAGCTATATAAAGGATTAACTGTTAGAACAATGTGATCGAAATAGCGAATTGTTAAACCGCGATGGTTATGAATATTTGTGTGAAAATACGCAGCTTATATAAGGCTGGGGTGAACTCGTGATAAACTCGGGATGTACTCGGTGACCGAATCTGACACCAAACGTGGTTAACAGAATCTCTTTGATGCATTCATTGTGGGTGGTGACGTGTATCTTACCTACAGTTTCGAGCAGCTCACGCGACGGTCGCGTAACTGTCGCAGCTCAACATCTACTCCGTGAGCCCTAACTGCGGAAATCCCACGCGCCAGCGCAAGCGGCACATTGCCTTTGAAGTTTCTGGCCAGATCGCCGACCTGTAACTGATAATGTTTTAAATCTACAACCCCAGTTAGATAAATTAAGTACCATATGATATTAAGTTCAAGAATCGTATATGTAATGCTGATAACGCCGTGTGAAGGCAAGCTATGCCTGCGCCTGCAGCGAAGTTCGGCTGCCACCCGATGATGGATTTTTGCCGATTTGTTGACAGGGTAACCCGAATTCCGCTTCCAATTTAACTATGTCGGACGCAACAGATCGCTGTCAAAATTGCTACAAATTGAGAAAAGATATCTATAATGACGTGTATCTTACCTTCAGTTTCGTATAAATTATATCAGATTGAAAAATTAATGAAAATCGACTCTGTTTGACCTCAAGCGATCAGCCGCGTTTGAGATCTTGAGTCGGCCGTGTGAAGGCAAGCTACACGGTCTCCCGGCGCGGATATGAGAAGTGCGATCATTTGAAAGTTTAAAAATCGACAAAAGAGTTTTAATCAATCTGAAAATAAACTTGACCTAAGTGTTCCATTATACTTGAATTGCCCCGTATATAGATGGATGTTAGGGTTATATTGATAAATCAATCAAAGTCGACTTTGTTGGCCCCAAGCGATCAGCCGCGTATGGGTCACAAGCGCGGCCACCTGCAGCGAGGTTCGACTGCCGACCGTAATGATGGATTTTTGCCGATTTGTTGACAGGGTAACCCGAATTCCGCTACCAATTTAACTATGTCGGACGCAACAGATCGCTGTCAAATTTGCTACAAATTGAGAAAAGATATCTATAATGACGTGTATCTTACCTTCAGTTTAGTATAAATTATATCAGATTGAAGAATTAATGAAAATCGACTCTGTTTGACCTCAAGCGATCAGCCGCGTTGGAGATCTTGAGTCGGCCGTGTGAAGGCAAGCCATACGGTATCCCGGCGCGGGCATGACAAAATCGATCATTAAAAGTTTAAAATTCGACAAAAGGGTGCCAATCGATTTGAAAATAAACTTGACCTAAGGGTTCCATTATACATGAAATGTCCCCGTATATAGATGGATGTTAGAGGTAGGATTGATACATGAATCAAAATCGACTTTGTTGGCCCCAAGCGATCAGCCGCGTATGCGTCACAAGCGCGGCTGCCTGCGGCGAAGTTCGGCTGCCACCCGATGATGGATTTTTGCCGATTTGTTGACAGGGTAACCCGAATTCTGCTTCCAATTTAACTATGTCTGACGCAACAGATCGCCGTCAAATTTGCTACAAATTGAGAAAAGATATCTATAATGACGTGTATCATACCTTCAGTTTCGTACAAATTATATTTCAAGTGGTTTTGGTGCTTGGAAATCGGACGAAATTCTTAACTCGGCTGTACATATAACAAATTGACCGAATTAAAAAATTCAAAAACGACTTGGTGGATACATCATCCCCGAGTATGGGGTCAACGGGATTCCTCAGAATTCCACTGCGCCAGTTAATGAGAGCGATTCTTGTGGGACGTGGAAATACCTAGCGGAATATTCCCGATCGCAGCGTCATGCGTCAGCGACGGGAAATGTCCGCCGCTTATCGGGAGATATACACATACCTACTCTATAAGCGAAACAAGTTGAGATCTTAGTCATTTGCGATTGGTGCACTAGTACTGTGTACCAGGGTCTAAGCCAGAGACGTCCACTGGACGGGTGATCGTCAACTTTGACGTGCTGGAGTTTTTCGTACAAGGCCGTTCAACCGCCGACATGTCAGCACCTCCCATGCTAGGCAAGAAACTCCGGCTGGGACAGCGCCGGGCTATATACTACTGTAGACATCAGATCATCAAAACACCAGGAGACGACTGCCTTGCCTACTTCCGCACCGGATACTGTTGGCTCGCGCATGAAGCTCAAATTTTGCAATTGTTAAAATATTTTATCGACGCGGAGTCTTTGACTATGCCTGCGCAAGTTAACTTAGCACAACATATTACAATCGCGATAAGGGCGCTGTGAAAAGAGGTAGCCGTGAAAAGAGGGTGCTGTGAAAAGAAAGCTCTGCGGTGTTAACTGTTCTCGCGTCGCGGAGCGTCTTGGCTTGGATCTTCGTGTATACACGCGCTGATATGTCGTGTCGCGTATGGTCTGAGGGATTAGTGCGATTCCTGGCAGAAGCTAGTCTACATCCCTCGAAACTGGAGGTTTGCTTCTCTCCACCGCCTTGAGCGAGAGAGAGTTGCGCCAGTCGGGGTTTAAGGGCTCAAGATATGGGGGACCTAGACGAAGCAGATGTATCATTTACTTGCAATAAAATTTGGTTTGAACAGAGTCTGATGTTACACGCACTGAATACGGCGGCTGGTTGTATTTACGGGATGGAGCCGTGGTTTCTATGGTTGTACGGAGGTGGCGTGGGGCGACAACGTCACGATAACTATACTACTCATCCTGACCCCGTCTTCTGGGGATGTTGGTGATGAAAAATCATTACAATAAAAACGCAAATATTTCTCAACTATATGTGCCAATTGATGTATTCTGTACAGGTCATATTGCTGCAGAGATTATCAAGGCTCCACTTTGTCACTACATCTTCCTTTGGAAAAGCAGTGAGAAAATGGCAAAGTTTTGAACTGCATTGGTGATAACTTACTCACAGAACAGCTGGTAAATAACCATAGTTCATGATTAGAGAAAAATGTTGCTTGGCAATGAGTGTACTTATGAATTATCTCATACTGCGGACTGAACATGGCAATAACTATTTTCTATATGAGACCATATATTTTGGTAGTCTGCATCTAAATTATTGTTGTTTGTTTAAGGCTGATATTTCTGAAATGTCGTGACCCATGTTTGTTATATCTATGATGACCATGTGTACTTTCCAGCACAAGTGTAGTAGCCACGAGGATATATGGAATATTTCAACACAGAATGAGTCTAGGTGTCTCGAAGATTCATTTCAGGTCGGTCCATGCACCTAGCATGTTATTGTTGGTTTGCTGTAGGTCACAAAATATAATAGCCAAGTGTCCATCATTATGAGCTGAGTGTACACCCCTAATCTTTAGCAACATTCTACTTCTTTTTTTGTATTCTATAGCCATAAGTAATTATATTTTCTTTTGATGGTTAGGAAACACATGCAATGAATTCATTTCAATAATATATCTTATAAAAAAGGTTTTTGCATTGGGTAACATACCAGGTCAAAGCAACGATTGTGCAATCAGATTATTTTGATCTCTGCTTTTCACCAGAGGTGACAATATACCTGCACCCAGGCTTCTATCAGACCCTCTATATTTATGTTTGTCTACCAACAAAGTATTGATGGCACATAAATTATTATATTAAGCTAGGACTCCCAAATAACAATCGCATCGCTCATTATTGTGATGGAGTCAAGGAACAAGCCATGGATTTTTCATCATAATTCATTTACTACACAAGTAATTACAAGAAGCATACAAATATTAACATTATTAGATAATAATAATAATTAAGTGTCATTTATAAAGCTCCTATTTCATGTATCTTGCCCACTAGGACTTCACACAGCTGCTTGAAAGTCCTGAAAGCTATCTGGAAGAGGTATGCTGCCCTTAACTTAAACAGGATTCAGTGTCTTATCAATGAGGGTATTTAATTCCACTGGTGGGGCAACAATACTGATGGCCCTGTCACTGACTGTATACAGGTTCGCTTGGGGCTCTTCAAGGAGATCTTCGTTGTTGACCATAGGAAGCAAGGTGACTGGTACATGTGCAGCAGCTGACCCTGCAAATGAGCGGGATGACAATGAAAAGTTATTAAGCTGTTTGCAAGAGCATAGGAGCAGTATAAGGTAATTATCATGTGTGATATGCAACAATAACAGTAAACAAGGTTTAAAATGCAGAGGAGTAGATGTAACAGCATTAAATTATCTCAAAATATGATTATCAGAACATATCCTGCAGTTTAACTTACATAATGATAACATTATGATCATAATGTATGTTAACCTCAATTATTGATGTTTACATTGCTTGGAATACTAGCCCCCCCCCCCCCCCCCCCCCCCCCCCCATTCCCTGCTTGTTTATTGTTTCCGGCTACAGCATAAAACAGGGACATTGTCCACAGGGACAGAAGTGTCTGACAAATGACCACAAGTGGACAGAATTTTCCCTTGCCTGGTGAAGATATTCTTTTGACCTTTTATTAATGCAAATAATTATAACATTTGGACGGGGGTCAAAAACCTTACAGATCTAATTTGAAATTTGCAAGGAGATATTGTCATCGTTATTACTCTTTTGGGTTTATTTGGCATTGGTGATTCATATTATTTTTGTCAATAATAACACAGTGTCGAAAGCCATACAGGGATAATTATGTGTTTGCAAGTGACAATCAATCTAAGTGTGGTCCATGTGTAATTTGTGGCTGCTTGCTTGCTTTATAAGAAAAAGTGCCATCGAAAATTATGCCCCCTTGGGTTAACATGGTTAAAGTATTTCAATATTAATTCAGGGGTCAAAGGTTATGATTTTTAATTTGCCAGTAGCAATTGTCATAACAGTGGTCCTCATGTAATTTGGGTCTGCTAGCAAGCTTAATAACAAAACATGCAACCTAAAGTTTACAAACGGAAGTATGGATGTCAGAGCAAAGGTATATGGTAAGTTCTGCTGAAGAGCAGAACTTAAAAGGATTTGTTGCATGATACAACATGATTGTGCCATTCATTTTCATTAGAGTGGTTGTATTTAGTGCATAATTTTTTGATAGTATTCTGGTTTTCATTTCAATATGTATTATGATACCATTGATCATAAGGTATGTGTCCCAAACAGTATCACATTATTGTTTCAATGAAGTTCACATTTGGTTTTGTGAACCAGCATTTGATGTTTACGATTTTTTCCCTGTGTTCTGTACAGTTGATGAAATGGAGAAAAGAGTATTTCAAGTTGACTGACCTGTCACCTCTGATTGTATAATGTGTGCTTCTTATTAATGGAGAGATTATCAACAAGTCTTCCAGTCTAATGACAGAATAACATTTATTTACATTGAATTTGGGACAAACTGATTAGATATGGTTCATTATAGGAGGTGGCTGACCACAAACATATTAGCATACATATCACAATTTATATTGATACAGAAGAGGCATATATTGTTGTGTTGTTCTGGTCAGCGGGAGGCAATGACTACGCTGAATACTCATTACATCAATGTTTGTTAAAATATAATAAAATGATGGTTTGCATAATCTTGGATTTATTTACAACTGATTTTTGGAGGTCAATATGAACCAATCACTAAATTGAGATAGGTGTCAAAAATGGCATGGTTAACATCTGCAGGACATTGCATCTGGCATATTGAAATTGAGATGGGAGTCAATCATATTTGTAGCTATTGAAAGTAATTTATATATTGTATGGTTGCACTGAGTACACTGGATATGTACTGCACAATCAAGATTATATTTTACCATCATATATGCTGCATTGTGGATTTATTCATTGGCATAAAGGATAAAGTATTACCTGATATTGGGCCATTAAGATCAGAATATTTAATTATAATAGAACTGTAACAGAAGTGTCATGGCCCTGCAGGGCCAACCACAGTAATCCAGATGTGTCCATGGCAATACATACAGACCTGGACCTTAAAAAACAAACGGACCTGTAAACCAACATTACTGGTCCCTAAAAACCTACAATTGGTCGTTATGATCTACTTATAGAAAATGGCCCAACGGCACTAAGTCCAAATTTATTTTCTTCAAAAGGGCAATGCTATCATGACAGCTAAAATCAGCTATATTTATGGATCTAACATCGCTTTCAAGTAAGGCATGGCCCGAAATGATGAAATTGGCAACGTTCTCCGTTATGATAGACTGGAAATCATAATCTCAATGGGATTTAACGGGGAAATTGGACGTCAAACATCGTATGGTGTGACCCTGCATCTGTTTAATTGGTTCACTTAGCCCGACAAACAATATAGACGGTTGGTATTTACCTTGATGAAGTGAATGCAGGGTGGTTCGAGCGAGCGAGGTTCACAGGTGGAGCGTCGTCGGCTCGCTTCACCACAAATATTCCGTTCTTGAACGGCGTAGATATCGTCAATCCGAACATTGAAAGAGCTATTGGGGCAAGAAAACAATCAGTCCTCAATATTTCGATGATTTGTCATGCAATATCCCACAAGAACCACTGTATCCTCATTTAAAGAGCAACCTTTTTTACGCTTCTATAACGCAAAACAAAAATGGCGATTAAGAAAAATATCCGACACAAGATCTGTATTTGAGTGAAGTGGATTATAAATATCTTCAGATATATCGTTGAGATAAATACCAAGATATACAGGTTAGCATTTCCAGGATAAAAAGGAGCAATGCGACCAAATAAGCCGAATATGTACAGGAGAATATCATTTTATCATTAACTTTTTCGATTTCAAGAAGATATACGCTTGTCTGAAGAAGAAATCGGGATAAGAAGGCCGGTCGTCTTAAGTAGGCAATTTTCCGCGTTTAAGATATATCGTGAAACATTTTTCGGAGAATTTACAAGGAAAAATGACACTCATGCTTGGAAAACTCGGGTCAGTGCATTACAATAAGCCTCTATTAAGAACAAGACCCCATTTTTGAAAAAAAGGAGAAGTAATAACATCCAAAAAGCTGATTTTCATTAGGGCGACCGACAGCCGGTCGCCCTTATGTCCGAAGTGCCTGAAACCGCCGAGCAGAGTTTATATATGAGGCAGGCAATCTCTACTATTTCATATCATACAATCCTTGGCTATATACTATGATATCGTCTCTATATTTAAAACTCATTTAACCTACAGTGACCGTAACCTTCATGATACTGTGTTCTTTCACAGCCGAAAGAACACTGTAATTCAAGCATCAGAGTGAAGCTATCTGTTGGGTTATTTATCGCTGCCATTACATGTTTTAACGGTCGCATATGTTGACATAGGTAAACAGCTGATCGTCGCTTTCTCTGGTATGTTGGCAAGCGTGTGAAGCCGATTGCGAATACAACATCAGTCTTAGCATTCACGGTTAATTGAGTCGTTAATATGTCGTAAATAAACGTTGTAGTGCTAATGCCCAGTTGGCTGTTCCACCAACAATTAGCAAGATGGAAGAAAATATAATATCCGGTCAAGGTGGTTTTAAATTCTCAACCGCTTGCCTCGCATCACATTTCAGTTGAGCAGCGCGTCGCACTTTGCATGACTGATGACGTGATGTCAAACATTCGTTCAAATATTTAGTAAATATGAGTATGGCGCAATCAAATCGGAATAAATTAGGCGACAATTGTCTTATCAACTCTTTAAAACTCCGCACTATTGCTTTATCGACGATGTCAGCCTATATTTGGAACACAACGGAGATGGGTAACATCTACGCTAATGAACCAGAGGAAAGGGAAGCATAATGCTAAATATAGCGAGTTGCCCTATGAAAGGACTATGTTCCCATTTACTTCAAAATGTATTCATTTGGGCATTACATCCTTGTTTTCTCACCGGGACACAATGAGCCTTAGGTAGAAGATTCAATGTGTGACGCAATACTGCATTGACAAATAGGAGAGGGCACTGGTTATTTCGACGAGCACATTAACAATCAATTCCAGCGTACAACTCCAGTAAGATGAACTGAGTGACAAATATTGGGTTGTGGACGTGGACACGCTACCAAATTCGATTTAAGCTACTTTCTGCTGACATACCAAATAAGTACGTAACACACCGCCCACAATACTCCTCGTTCGATGAGGCTCCCCGCAGTAAGCTTCTAAGCGCCTGTTAAATCTTGAGTGGCGCCATGCATTCTCGCTTCAAGAGCACATGGTTGAATAGTGTTATTTAATAGCCATAGTATATTGTCTTGATTCAGAATCGGCATTAGTCGAATGGATGCATCGTTTTCTTTTGATGACAGCACTAGATGATTAAGCGAAGCGTCTATTAAACGGGGCGATCGTTGTATGAAATATCCGCAGCTAATGATGTGAATCGAATCTAGTAGTAGTGCCACATGGTGAGCAAGCTCAATTGCTTTACAATGCATTTGACCCAGATCAGATAAGTTTGATAAGAAATTAACATCAATTGCACATCATTCCAAGCAACCACTGAGAATCAGACAATAATAGCTATTATTCAGGTATGACTAAGCATATAAAATGTGCGAATAGTACATGTTATATTCTCCTTTTCAAGCACAGAGCGAATTGCATCGTCTGAAAGTCCGGCCTGCTGAAAAAGCTCATCACATCAAATTAGAAATATAATTCACAACATCTCTCAAGTTGCATAGTCTGAAAGCTTGGGCAGCTGAAAGATTTTATCAAAGGCTCATCTGATCTAATGTTTTTGCATTGTATGTTCTTTCCTAGATGGGGTGAGTTGCTGAAACGACGATAAAGGGTACAATGAGACCAAATCTATCACAGAATAATGTGAACGTTTGAATGCAGATAGTATTTAATTTAACTGGAGATTGACATGAATAAAAGTATTACAATTCATGGTGTAGACCTGTTGGTATATCGACTCTCTTGTTCTGCTTATGATGATGGCAC
Organism: Urechis unicinctus; assembly: GCA_034190875.2. Lineage (NCBI taxonomy): Eukaryota > Metazoa > Annelida > Polychaeta > Xenopneusta > Urechidae > Urechis > Urechis unicinctus. Next base: position 3,147,341 of record CM067354.1, read on the forward strand.
ACATTTAATCAACATTGCCATATAATGTGCAAATGTCGAGTGGGCAAAATTTCACAAAATGCTAGTATGTTTGTGGAGATAAATTACAGCTCTTGGCATTAAGCCTCGATTTTACTGGGCTCAAACTTGAAGCACATGGTTCAATTATCAATATATCATCTAAGACGGATAGATGCAGCTTGTTGCAAAAGCTTGGTTTATGCCATACATGAAGTCATGATACTATAATATTATGTCACTGTTGAACGCTAACATACATATTACATTAGGCCGGTAGTTATGAGCTTGGTCATTGCGAATTCGCCCTAATCATACATCGGTCCTTCCCCTTCATCGCTTTTATTCGCCGTGTATTGCCTTACACTCGTTGTTGTTAAAATGCGCGCTAAATGTGCTCACATCATTATGACTGTATTCATTTGTATTTTATAGTGGTAAAAACGCTGAGGTATTTATCCGATATTGGTCCATGATTTACTGGTCAATATTTGCGACACGTGATATCGATATGAATTATGACATGCGATGCTCGTCTGCTGCTTCTCAACACAAAAGACTTTATGGCAATCGATTAAAACATGTATGGAGTCAATTAACCATAGCAAAAACAGACGCAATTAAGTATTTCAGAAGAAGGTAAATTGCTATCAGATGAAGGTACATCTGCTCTTGCAAGATTGGAAAATATCATGAGATTCATTTGATATGTTTTGATGGATCGATATGTATTCTAGGAAATGTAAGGTTCTAGGTTCAGGTGGTAGAGATTGCTAGTGTAGGTTATGCTTGTGCCGCTTCAGCCTATAATTACGCTTGGTCTGCTGATATAGAATAAACGGGTCTGCTGAAATAGCTAACCCCGTTTACTGAGAGCTGCATATAAACAATAAGGTGTTGAATCTCGTGTAAGTTTTTGATGGATATCTTAATTTGGAGTTTTCAGAAGTGTTAAGCGTGGTGTTCATCATCAAACAGTGACGAACCAGCGTGCGGGTAGCTGATGAACACCACTAGTTAGATGCAGCTTGCCATGTCCGACTCCCCGATAACCTTTAGTATAAATTACATTTCCTTAGCACTGTTACTCAAATTAAGACAAGCTCTCTCTCCCACGACCCATAAATAGACGCAAAAACAGTAATATTTTATTTAAGCATGTGAAATGTAAAGAATTGCATTCTCGATTTTGACGATATCATAACTGTTCCATTCGGTATCAGTCAGTGACTCTTCATTCCCCATTTGTGATATACGATTCAATGGAAAATGCAAAACGAAACTGATGTACTACAAGTTGAAGCCTGAGGAGGGCTCTGGCTTTATATACCTGCAATAGGGGCTTTTATCAGAGTGAATGAAACAAGTTGTGTTTCATTTGAAAGATATATTGTCAAAAGCCCAAATGCGTTAATACGGGGACATATCGAAACATTATGACAGCAATTGCTCTTAATTGGTAAACATAGCGTTGAAGAAGTACGATAACAATATATGCTACATGGGTACCAGAATACTTCGGGTAATTGAATGTCGATTTCTTGCAATATTCATGCGTTATGCATGCACCATGTAGCTAGTGCATTGAGTTGCAAAAAATCCAATTACATCTGTGGTGTAAATGTCCTTCTCCATTATTGTCCATGCCCTTCATTTCATTGGCAACATCTAACAGTAGGCAATGATTGATATGTGGTAGCGAAGAAACATTCATTCCAAATAAATGCATTGCTGATTCATAAATGCTTACAGTTATTGGCTATCGGCAGAACGGTACATTACCTGACCACTAATTTGTTACATTCATCAACATTATTATCATAAAAGAAGTATTAGATAAAGTGCAACATCAACCCATCTAACCTACACAATGCTATGCAAGTATTCTTGAAATCGAACAAATGTCACCCCACCCCGCCCCCTCTCCCCTCTAACTGACCCCTTATGAAGTTACGACGTGTTTGAGCGTGGACTCCGATGCGACCCGCTTTCTTAAATGAGCTTTCACAACAACACTTTCATAACACGTCCTGTCTCATAGCGCCGCTTTGTATTTGCCAGGGTAAACTTAATCCGGATAGAGTAATGTTATTGGATTGCCACGTTCTGTTCTCCACCTGTTATCTTGGATGTAAACTTTGTATTCCTTTTGCTTCGAAATATTACAATGTTTCTGGCTGATTGTTATTGATGAGTGATCAATATGTCCAATTCAGTTTTTCCGTCATAAACATCTACCATGCAATAGGTTGACAATATTGCCCTCTGCTGCTCACTCTGGCAAAATGGGTACACTAATCAGAGGTTTAAGAGCTTTACAGAATTATCAGCTTCTTAACGACGGCGTTAATAGAAAGAATAAATGAGTGTTGTGAGTGGTCGCATCAAATTGAATTAAATAATGATTTCAAACATCAAGGAAATCCCCTCTCGTGTTAAATTTTAAGCAACTAATCATTGAACCGCGAACACATGGGCTCAAGTCAATGCCATCACTGTCGGGAAATGTGTTGAACTTCCTCCGATCTCGGTATGAGCGGGAACTAGCTGTTCCATGGTATCGATATGCGAGGAAATGATTAAAAGGATCCTAGTCGTAATACCCCCACAAGCATAGAGTACCGACATGATTGTGCAATCTACAATACATAACCAGGTCATATAAGTTGCATTCGCCGCACGCTTCTTGGCACTCCTTGCTACTTGAGTTTGCAAACTATGTGGTCTCACAGACTATTGTGGTGATCGATTGGTCCTGAGGTCTTTTGAACAGTTCGTGCACATTATCATGCCATGCTAATCACGAATTTACCCACTTATTTACATATTCACAAAAGATGCTGTCAAGTACAATAATTACTGATTCATCATTTTCGTTTGGGTTGTTCATTAAGCCCTTATTGTTGTCAGCAAGACTGTCTAAACTTTTGTGTTAGATTTGTGGATGATTGATGTTGGGCTGTCATGATGAAGGGCCTCGACGAATGCAGTAACATATGGCTGAGTTTACAGTCGACATGATGGCGGCTTTATGTCACAACGAGAAAAACGACTGCCCCAATATGACCAATTACTCCTCCGAAATGAATACAGTATAAATGATGGAAGCAACACAACAGATGGACTATTTTAGGGAGCTTGGTTGTCATGGAATGAATTGCTTCATGACCGATGTGGGGTTTCTGTGGATAAAAGTGTTATTAATTAAAGATGTGTATTGCCAATGTGATGTCAACCTGCCATCTTCGCATAGGCACGTGTATTGTTGTATACACTTTGGGAACGTTTGGTCTACATTAATGTGTAATTGATTTACAAATTGGTACATTAGCGTGGAACGTTGTTACATATTGTGAGGCAGCTATAAGTTTTATATCTTTAACCAAAGGGAAGCAATTATTGATAAAACAAAATTCGATTTATGCTTTCCCAGGTATTGACAAGAATTGATTATAGATCGATTCTAGTCTGATGGGAGTAGTGTGACTCGCGCAGCATGCTCTATGTCACATATAAGAAGATGTTATTGTCAAGACACATTTCCTGTTATACTGGTTGCCTTACTTATTTCATTACAAAGAGTGAACAAATTAGCTGTACCTGCTTGTGTGCGATACAATATATCTGGTGAGTATGTACAACCGATTGCATCTAGTCATCATTATTTTCCATCCATTTTAGAAATGTAATCGAGTTCTAAAACTAAACCGAAATTAAATGGTGCCATTTATAACCTAATCTCGATCACCATGCGAAAATCCACCAATTTGCTTGCATTTGCTTTACATCTGTATAGACCTCAGTGAAATCATCTCAATACTACTATCGAAATATCGCGTTAATATTTTGCTTCAATAAGCTATGTGCTACTTCCTATAATCTACCAGCTCAATGCGATAGCGTTCATGCATGATTGTTCCTTCTACTCGTGCCAATCCGGGTCAATAAATCGGAAAAAAATGGGGCAAAAGTAGTACCCCCTAGTGGACAGAGTGAAACTAGCGCCATCCGCCATTTTTTTGCGTGTCAGTAGGATTGCTTTACGGATACGCAATGAAACGAATTTTATGATATTTGTTTTTTTTTATTTTTTCAAACACTCTTTTTAGGCCCAATAAAGCGGGTCAAAAACTTGAGCGCGAGTCATACAGAATCGCGATTAATCGCGACGCGAGTTATAACGGTAGAAGTTTATTAATAAAAGAGCTTAACACTGCAATGTTCCAGCTCCATAAGTAACCTCTGATTAGCTAATTTTAAGTTGTCACCCCATGGTGCTTCGATGAAGATTGTAATTCCTGTTAGCCTCGTCTTGGTAATCAACATGGTATGTAAGTGTTGATGAATAGCAGACTACCGAGCGAAAAAGTATTCCAAACGTATGATTCAAAAGGGTGTCCAAATTGAAATCCAACATCCACGCATAGTTAAGACTTAATAATAGAATATGCTTGGTGAGAAGATAGAAGATCTGACGACGGAAGGTTATGAGGGTTAATTTGTACATAAAAACATAATTCCCGAATCATGCCGTTTCAATCGAGAAAAAATCGATTGTTCAGACCGCATCTGTATAATGCTTATTCAGCTATAACTAAAACAAACCATCATTAATATTGAGGTCATGACGTAACAATGCACATTACAGTGCTGTAGAGGTAATTGCAACGAAAAATATATCCTATTTCACCTAAGTGACAAACGTACCAATACGCTGCCTCCCTTTCGGGAAGAGGGGTATATGATATTGCAGCGGCCATAGCAAGGGCTGTTTGATGCTGACGCTCTGCTGGATATGTTATCATTCTAGCGACACTGATAATAACAATTGTAAACTTCCCTGGAACGGTATCAGAATAGTTGGCTACTAGTCCATCCTCATCGTCAACATGATTGCAAATGGTAAAGGGGAATATGTTTGGTAAGTGCTTGTATGCGTGTGTGTGTGCGTGCGTGCTTGTGTGCGTGCGCACCCTTATAGCATAACAAAAGTAATGACCTTCGTCTGTGCTTATGACGTCATTTATGGCAGCAAAATTGTCCCTCTTCATTTGTCATCATCCAAGTCGCAGAATACGTTCCACTGACTGATTAGGAATTACATATCAAGGCTGCCGTCAGTGATCAATAGAGATCATCTCGATTCTGCAAATGTAATAAAGCGTTCATGCTTCGTTTGGGTTAATTTGGTGGTGCTACCTCTGATCTACCAGCTCATTACATTGGTTGATTCTGTTCGTTGTACCCAAGGTTTACTCCATGTTTTTAGAATTATGGGTATAGAACAACGGTCTCAAATGAGACATTAGTATCTGTGCTCCTCTAAAGCCGGTTCACATATCATTAGTCGATTATAGGTTGTCTCGTAGATAAGACGGATAAAGATTGTAATTCCTTTTAATCTAACTTCGCTAATTGACATGGGCCTTTGCTGCTACTGAAAACTATTACAGTGTCGTTAACGGTAGCATCGTATGCCTAAACGCCCTCAACGAATGGATATGACACATTAACAGTAATCATGACTGCAGGCATTTCCATCCCCATACAGTTGTTTTAGATAAAATTGGTCATATAACAGATTACATGATGGTCTGCATCAACTGCTAAGTATAGCCATTTGTCTGTTCCATCAGTAGCCTTATCATTTATTGATTACGTGGAGTACAATCGGGAGATTCATAATCAAATATTCTTAGTATGAATACAAATTTATGGGCGATACAAGAGTGCATTCGAAATTTATTTAAATATTTCTTTACCAAGTTCACCCTTTCCCATATTTTCAAGAAGACGCCTCCTGTATAAGACCAATAAGGATGGCAAGTGTCTTTTATCTCATAAAACCACGTAGAATTATCTGATCCATTCAGAGGCGTGGTCGCCTGCACCCATCAGATGACCCATCTTTAACAGACGCCAAGCTTCCTGGACGTTGGATCCCAAGTGCTGTTGTTGATTTCACTGTAACGTCGCCTGACGGGTGTCAATTTCATGTAACTTCGTATGATTTCATAATTCCCGCGCAACTTGACAGACTGAACCCTTTCGGGGAGCTTTATAACTCTTTGATCAGAGATCGAGGATGTTACGGCGCAGACACTGTGAGAGGCGTTCTCGCTGGGTCTACCCCAGACCGTGCAGTATATAATGGTTGCATTTGTTAATATCATACTTATTATTGTCGCTTTTTAAAGACTATTGTGGCATGGCAATAGAAGGCCAAGCATTCGTATGGGTTGTAGTTTTTTCGCACGGAGTTTTTCTCATGATGTTTGTGTATTATAGTTAGGGAAGCAATCATTACAAACCCACTTGAAGTGGCACACCTAAAGCTGTAAACTCTGGGGTATAACTCTAGCATGTCTTAAACACAGCCAACCAAACGATGGTTATTTATAGGGCACTGCGATTTCTATGTATACTCTATGTTTCAATGTTCTACTTCTTGAAATGAGTCTGATTCATTTTTTAAAAGGTCTCTTACATAAATGTATTATAGCAGGCAATAAAAAATAAATCTGTTGCCATTGGCTGGTCAAGGTTATGCCTTTAAGGCTAAGTCAGTAAAAGCTGTCTAGTCCTATTTGAAACCAAACCTTTGTACCAACTCACCCAATTGTCTTTGAAGATTGGTGGAGAACCCTCTGCGACAGTGGCACATTTTATTGTGTGGTGATGAACGAGTCGGATGCCCTTTGAGGCTTTTGCAAAGCCATGTGAATGACTGCGACAGCGATATAAAGTCGAATTTTAACTAACATTGCGATCACCTAACAACCAATTTGCAATCTTCTTAAGCTTATAACCTCTATGGATTATCGAAGAACTGAAATGCCCTCTGTGCAATCATTTCCAGAGCCATGTCCTATGTGTCCGTAAGGGTATCACCGCAACTGACAAGCCATATATGTAGTGGAGAGATATTTTGTTAAATTGAAATTTTTTCCCCGTTGTATGATCAGCTATCAATTCAAAGCTATGATTTGTTTCCCAGGGCTATCATCATTTGATTGCTTTCTGTAGAAAACGTTGGAAAGAAAATCCATTCAGCTGATTATTATCGAGGCATTCTGAAACAGGACAGGTTGCAAAGGGGAAATATTGTTTGCTCTTTCCCCGCATTCATGGGCCGAATGTTATGGTGCACCATTTGACAAGCAATCAGTACTAACAATGAAAATTGCATTGAAATCAGCTCAGAGACGCAGCAACTTCAGTAGATCCGAATGATTTGATCTTGTTGAGCTCTGCTATAAAGCTGTGCTATTGATATATTTCAGAAAGAGTATAAGAAGTGTTCAAAACAGCATGTGGCATCACAGCCAGCGTGTTGTTGAAACATCAATCGTCAATATGCAGGCACTATCTGAATCATAGCATGCAATTGGTGTTTCGAATAGCTCACTGGCAGTAATATTTTTCTATTATTTCCTTTCAATATTCCAACTGTTCATGTGTGTGGAATGATAAATACATGCATGACACCTAAGTTGGTAAACCTGAGTTTAATTGATACATAATTGTCAAGCGAGGGGAATGTTACTTTGTCTAATCGATCTATTTACTTAGATTTCAACGGCAAAAACACTGATGCAGTATTGGTGAAATAAGTCAAACTAATTCATTAGACTGAATAATCTCAACGCACGAGTCACGATCATGGTTAATTGGCAATATAAACCTCAATCTTAGAGAATTATGAGCGCATGATGCAAAAATTGTTTTTAAGGCGATGAATATTATTAAGTACTTCTGAGTTCTATAGACCGATAATTATTCCAATAAGCCCGTTAGGTATTAATGTAGGTGCATCGCTTGTGTAGGTGCATTGTTAGAATGAGAAAGTCTATTAAGAACATCAAATAGGTGACTAAATAGACTATGCGAGCGGCTTGAGTAATGTTTGAAACTATGACTTTCAGCTTAATGTGCAGAAGGTATTTCATACAACCACAATATATGGCGTATATGTATCAAATAATATATCCTTCTTAAAGCTATGTCATTTTCAGACAAATATCTTTCCAGTCAAACAGATAGGTTAATGCGATACACCACTGGATACTGCATATTTAATGGTCTTTGTTGTGTTGTAACCAAGGTAATATTGAGTAATCTACTTCGGCTAAGTTTTGTTTACATGCGTGATAGGATGCTTGATAAAGCTCTCAAACCGAGACAATGTGGTTCTCTTGGGGACAGTTACCAATGATTCCAATGACAGAATGTACGCAATGACAAAAAGCACTGTCCCGCTTCTGGCTAGACACAATTTTAAAACAAATCGAATACCTTCGGAATATGGGCACCATGCAAAACAAGCAAATTCCACTGTATGAGTTGTACTATTAAACTCAACGCAGTAATCTCTGCTTTGTGATCATTTATGATTGCGGAAGCTTATGTATATTCATCTTAAAACGTATTACACTCCAATGCAATCAAAATGGTGTACCATATAAGACGCATTGGCTTACACTTGCAAGTCGGTGATGTACTGCAATTATAAACGTTTTTATGGTAACCCATATTATTAACTAGGTTAAATAAAATTTATATATCGTGACTGTGTTATTTGTATCGTTTTCCAAGTACCCACATTAGTCATGGGGTTGTAAACAAGCAAATTCCACTGCATGTGTTGAACTATCAAACTTAACGCACTAATCTCTGCTTTGTGATTATTTGTGATTGCGCCAGCTTCTGTACATTTATCTAAATATGTATTACACTCCCATGCAATCCAAATAGTGTATCATATAAGACGCATTGGCTTACACTTGCAAAACATGAAGTCGATGATGTGCTGCAAATATAAACGTTTTTAGGATAACTCATATTGCAAGTAAGGGTGATAGCCGACCCTTTTCCATACTCACTTCCGCGGGCAATGTTTTATTCCATTTGTAGGGCATCCTACGAAATACCCAAGTCTTAATTGCTACTCTGTGATTCTGAGTGCTTGGTCTCAGTATATTAGTCATATGTTACTGCTTAGAAGTTGAGGTGTAAAATGTACGACAAAGTACAAGGTAGATTCGCATCGGAAGGCTTCAACATTGGGTTTTGAAGGAAGATGCGAATGCGAATGTTCTCATGCAATTAGTTTAGGCTTGTGCTATTATTCTATTGGTAACTTCATTGATAATGGTACCCCTGTCGGCCTGCAAATAGAGGCGAAGTTACGAGCCCGTCTCCAGCAGGCATCTCATTTGAATGTGATTCATAGCATGCTCATCTTTCTCGTTGAGGTGAGCGGGCGATTCAATGATCTTGCAGGCAAAGAGAGCACACAGAATTGTGCTCTAAGAGCTATTTTTACCTAGGCTTTGTCGTCAAGATATTGTTTGTTTATCATTGCATCATTTAAGTCTGTCGAAACATTTGCAGAACATAGTAAATCACCCACACTAGGAATATTTGATAGGAGGAAAATAAATATCATGCTTTTAATTCCAGAGGATAATGATGTTTAGTTTATTTTAGAAAAGTTTATTTGTTTGAAACAAATATCAATATCTGTATAACTGTCTGTTGTAAACAAGTGAAATCATATGATGCACCCATTAAATGAATCGTGTAGTCATTCGATAAACCAGAACTACATTCGAAGATTGTCGCAAAATCGCTTTTTGTATGCTTAAGGAATTAATTATCCTGGAGGCTCTTTCAATTTAAGCGGACATCACAAAAATGCTCGACAATGGGTAAATTGTTGGTGCAATATAATATGTGCCAGTTCAAACAGCGTTCAGTGCAGTTCTTTGATGTCAATTGTCAAGTAACTTACGGGGAATGGTATCAACAAAACGATTAAGAGCCCGTTATTGTGAAAAATAGAGGTGCATTAGATTGTACAACTGAACGTATCGTTGTCCACGAAGGGGCAGCCCGGGGAACCGGTCTCTTAATGCATATTCAAGGCGTAGATAGTACACTTCGCATAATACGATATATAGGGCTTCACAGTGTGAATTAAACTGACCACCCGTGCTAATCAGACGCACGTAAAGTATTCGATCTAAGCGAGTTTCTTTTTAACTAAATGTGCTAATGGCAAGGTCCATACAGGAATGTACAATGTAGGCGCAGCCAACAATATGACACTGTCTTGTTGGAGGGGGTTCTAGGCGACTTTGATGTACATTAACCTTGTTGAAAATTAGGGTAAGGCTTAGAATCATAAAGAATACTTCGAGCTGTAATTCTTCGGAACAATTAAGCAATCCAAGCCAGCTACAAAGAAATCTTTCACACAACAACTTCTTGTGTTTTTTGAAGGACAAGGTTCAAAATTTCAACAAGAGTGTAGTCTAAGATTCATTGTGGGAAATGCATTACTTATTCTGACCCAGTATTTCATGTGATCACCTAACAGCGAGCTAATGGACTATGCAGGGTTGTTTTTGCTCTGGCTAAAAATCCCAAACAGGTGATAGTCGGTCGTATTTGTTAAGCTCACTCAACTGCGTTATATGTTTTGGAACGACGAAGGTACATGAGGGCGATTATTTCAAAATTCGGTTACATCATCACTTTGGCAACAAGTTCGAAAGCAATAGCACATTATTGCGTTAGAAGCGCTTTTACTATAACTGTTGATATTGTTTCTGTTTTACGCATATAGCCAGTATTGTAATAACAGCCTAGTAAGATACATTTAGGAAAAGCTTTAGATCGAAGTAAAATCACATCAATTGACATTTGTGTCACTCGTACATACCTCATCGACATTGATGCTTTTTCTCTGTTGGAAATCTGGGAGCATTTCTTAGTACTCACATATACACGAGCAGAAAAAAACCCGCTTATCGTCATAATTCTGCAAATATTGTATTGTATGCTACATATATTACGCGATAATGAAGAATTCGTCGACTGTTGTGTCATGGAACGTGTCGATTTGCGCCGGTTTGAGCATTCATTAAAACGTGTGGTATGTGATGCTTGGTACGTTCTTTAGCTTGTACCGTGCGTTTTTTATTTACGAATCACCTGAGGTGACAAGAGATCTGGCGCTAGTTGTTTTAGCTAGACATTTCAACGGCATGCACTTCTCTCATTTTATTATCTAGCTAGGACAGCTACCGGATACAAAATGTAAAAGCTATTCATTCCCAGCTATCTGAAATTACTTATTTATTTGTACACACTTCAGAACCTGAGGATCCGACGGAATGCTGCTTATTCTGAGCCCTTTATTTGCACGAATGGTGCTAAACAAGGCGCAGTGCGTTCGCCATTATTTTTTGTGTGCATATATTGATTGATTACAGAGGCGCCATCGTGAAGCTAACGTTGGATGTAAACTGGGCCATCATTAAATGGGTGCTTTGAGTTATGCTGATAATGTGTCACTCCATTGCACTTTCGATCACAGCGACTACGAAAATGCTTAGAATATGCGAAGAATTTTCGAATGAATATTGTGTGCAGCATATTTGATACTAAATGTTAAAAGAAACTCACTATTTGAAGCATGCTGTAGTAGTGTTTTTGGGTCACCGATGTGGTGTTTAAGACCAGTTCATCTGGTCAAATTACGTAGTGTTTGGAGGAGGTGTATTCGAACTATATGGCAACTAGAGTCCAGGACACGTACAAAGTATTTCCAATTCATTTCGGGAACATTGCCACTCAACTGATATTGCGCTTTGTCAATTTCAATTATAAGTGCCTGAACAACCCCAATGGTGTAATACCCTTTGTGAGTAAATGATGGTTTCACAGCTGACCGATTGTTAGCAATAATGAACTAACAATAATCCATGTCCTGAACATCAATATTTCATCTATTACAGCATAGAGATTGGATTAAACAGACCAGCTATGAGGTTACGTCACCATGTAATTCTGAATATGAGAATATTCTCATGATAATAGAGGAGCTTATTTCAATTAGAGATGGAGATTCCTGCTCGGTGCTTATCAAACATGTAGTTGAAAATTTGCATATCGTAACTGTGTTATTTGTATCGTTTTCGTGATTTTGTTTTTTGTTGCAATAAACAGTGTACCAAGCACCCACATTAGTCGCGGGGTTGTAAATCCATTTCCAGTTGATTAGGAAAGTCTTTGTTTAATACAAGACATTGCAATGCACTTAAGGTTATCCGAGTGAGTAATATGTGAATTGGAACTTGAGTGCACTTTGTCATAGAGTTGGTACTCAGAAGGGGTAATATAATGTAATATTAAATATTGTTTGAAACATTAAGCGGACAAGGCGTGAGTCAACACTAAAGAAGGTTCTGATGCTTCCCTTCTTCTCTTGTGTTATATGCACTCTACGTGTGGCGTGTGATTTGGAACTTGAGTAGACCTGATTTATTTTTCAGTTACTTATTTCCATGGACAATCAAGACACTCAGAGACAGAGCGTCTTTGTTGTTTTTTTCAGAATACCAATTGCTTCTCAGAATACCAATTAATAAAACGATTTTGCATTTTGGTCACTTAATAAGAGGTTATTGGCCTCTTCCTTGTCACATGGTATCAATTACCCTTGTATTTGTTTTACTTGCAATGAATAAGTCCCTAACAATTTAATGTAGATTTTTTTATCTGAGAAGTCACTAGCTGTAAGGGAAATATATCATTTGGCCAACTACAGTATCGAATGGCGACTGGGCGGGAATATGCAGTGGGTATAAAACTATTACCATTACTATTCTTTATTAACGTGTACGTGTTAACTTACACACGCTGAATGATATAGTCTTGACGAGGCAGAACTAATTATATGGCATACCCTGGCAGCATAATGATTGCACTGAATTCAATTTCTCAGAGGTACCATTAGTCTGTAGGTTTAAACAATCGATTACACAGTTTACATCCCTGTCGGTCCGCCTTTCAATAATTGGCATCTTTTGACCCTTTGATGAATTAAAAAACAGTAAATCTTAACACATTGGTATCGTGTTCTGAAAAATGGTAGCGTCAGACATGCTGCTGCCTGGTGGAATCGATCGCTGACAAGTTTGACTGGCTTACTTTGATCTATGCCTCCCTCTCGATTGTTACGTCCCGTCACGACGACAAAGGTTACAGTAAAATCATTAGCTTCCACACTCGCACAGTAGCAGTGGGGGTGGTAGAGGTGGTGGGGTGTGGATGTAAATGCCATTTCGGATTATATGTATCAAGGACGTATAGGGTACTGCTTATGTTTTGTTTGGTAGTGAATTTATTCGTCTACAGAATCATGATATTTGACTTTAAGCATCAATTATTTCACCTAGATTTGCTGGATGCTCGTAACACAATGCGATATATGTAAGTTAGTTACAGGTGTGTTATGTAATACAGAGGCACTGTTCTAACTTATTGTGATGCGCATAATCATCATGCTAAATCATACATTCCATCAATCAATTTGTTATCCGCGTTATTATGCGAAAATTCATACAACTGTCACTTGGTTGAATGTTGTATGACAAGCATGTATTATTTCAGAGAAATGTATTCTGCTATTATTAGGCCTGAATTTAACACCTAAGGTAGTCAGCGTGCATCTTACACTAAACCCTTATAGTAACACATCGAATATGAGCAGGTGAAAAAAGTTACTGAATTATTTCGACTCAACAGAGGTGGCAACAGCAACTCAGAGCCTGAGAAATAATCCTGCTCGTTATGTCGTGATTGCTCGTTTGCGGTCACAAATCATCACCATTTTCTTCGTTTCAACTCCATGTATACACAATCAGCATATAATATAATACTTTGTTTATGATGTTATCCTTGTCCATGAACGAACGTTGAAGACGATTGTCTCCTGGTAGCAGAACCCAGAGGGTTTTATGTATATAACGATCTGTTTACGGAATGCTGCAGATTTGTTATCTAGGCAAATGGCTGAATAAATAGCACTTCAGTAAGCATAGGACATATTGTTCCTTAATCTGAGAGTGTGGATGGATAATTGTGAGTATCTATTGCGTAGAAAACATTATCAACTCATAAAGACAATTGTCATAATGAATAACGTCAGTGATAGGGTTAACCCCTTGTCCTGATTGCCTTTGGGTGTATTCTAGATTCACGGTGCTGAGATTTTATCATGCATACATGTCAGGTGTGAAACAAAAGTAATCAGTGGATTAAACAAGACTCCTAATGTTAATCACAAGTTTTACGCAGATGCATATTAAGCATAAAACCCTTCATATGTTTATGGGGTTCGAACTAGGTACGATTATCCCCCAGTTGATTCCAATGTTAGCATTAAGTTGTGACTACATCAGTAATATGCTGAGCTCGTAATGCGCATTTGATGTTACCTGAGTTGCAATCAACTAAGTGACAATCAACTAAATGGAATTCTATCTGCAGGGAGCTGACGCACTAATTAAACGTGTTCGACGTCTTAAAATTTCGCCATTCGAGTATAATTAAGAAAACATGCAATGAAATTCTCGCCCCTTGCAAAATATTGAGTTGTGGAACAAACTGCAGGGCTGTAGATTTTGGTCTGCATACACATACGTTTAAATAGCAATAGGTATGTCATCTGTCCGATTGAACTAACCTATTCAGGAGCTTTAAAACCACTGCTGAGGCGGATCAATGGTATGAACGTATCGAATAGTCTATCTTCTGCTGTGGTATAAAAGTGTTTTACATCTTCAAGAATCATTTTATTTGCTCAAACGCTCGAGTGCGCACGACAGAGCGTGCAAAATACTAAGCGGAATCGTCAGCATACGGCAAACATAGGTCCCCATGTGTCATCGAACTATGGATTAGGAAAGATAGCGAGCTGCGAGGTCTGTCATTAATCAATGGTACGTGAATGACATTCATCTTCATTTAGTTTTTCTTTGTGTGTGAGTGACATATGCAAGCTTCTTGACAATTCATTTGAGGGAAATGAATGAGTGTGCCTTCGAGAACGCCGACACTGCAAACACGGAAAACATATTGTCGCGCCTGATATGGATTCATATATTAGCTTCAATGCAGCAACTAAACTATTTCACTCGCTGATATATGTCGAGAACCCACAAACGCAGGAATATGAAATCCAACTGAGTTAGCTATCATCTTTGATAAGACAGAACAGAACAAAATTTCAATCACATCATTATGCCTCGTCTGCCCATTTTCCTCGATTTAGATATGTTAACGTCGAATGTACCATTGAATCATTAATATGTTATGTAAAGAATGACTGCAGCTCATACTTGTAATAGCACAGCACAGTATGAGTATTAGAAAAGCTTCGTGCTATGTCGTTTGTCTTCTTCTCATCATCGAACGTTCAGTAATAATATTTCGACACAGAGAGCTTTTCGGGAAGCGAAAGCTCTGTTAAAATACGCTCTGTATGTTCAACTACTCTGTAAAAAAATCAACATCATATTGTTAGACGACAGGTGGGTATTTATCAAATTACTATGTCAAATGAAAGGAAGAGAAACTTGAATGAAATGTAGCTGAGATTTAGTGCAGAACAAATTGTCATGACCTTCCTGACTGAGTCCCTATATTACTGAGTGTTAAAACGGCCACACGTTTCGGCTTACGTCATGGAATACAATACCCAGATCATGAAGAGTTGATGAGACGCTAATATTAGCACAGATTTGCATTAAGCTGCAATGAAAAGAGTTTTTGGACGACCGATCAAAGAGCACAACTGAGCTCGTAGCCTACATGGAGCAGCTTTATTCGGCAACTAGAAGAAGGGATGACCATCTGATGGCCTATCCCTCACTACGGATGAAAACAGTAGACCATATAAATGCATGACCAGCGACCAACATTGAATGTTTAACAAAACTCGGAATGACCCATGCAGAATGGTGGTAATGCGATAATTATGCGGGGTTGTAAGTTGTATTTATCATCAACGATAAGACCAATCAGCTGCATTAGTGCAATAAAGGCACAAATCAGCCGACGTTTTGTCAGACGAATATGATACAGTTTTTAACATTGTGGTTTTGATTAGCCATGACTAAAAGAATAAAATCACATAACTCCATTATACAAGTGGCGTGTGATTTGGAATGAGAGTACGCTTGATTTATTCAACTGTTATTCATTCACAAGTACTATTTCGGCGCTGAGAGGACTAGCGTCTTTGCTTGCTGTGTTTTTCTGCTCGGAATACCCATTGATAAAACCCGGAATTACCCTCAATTCAGAGCGACAGAAACAATGCATCAAGGTCAATTAATCGGAGCTACTTAGGCTCTACGTTGTCACGTGATATCGATGACCTCAGATGTTTCATTAATGTATCGTCAACGATTATTGCAAAAAATGGCTCATATGATTTCTAATGATGGCCACACATCCTCATGTAACAATCAATACCGCCCTACACGAGTTTCTGTATCCTGTAGAGCTCCATGGCGGCACAATGCAGCCACCAAGTGATAGCCGATTGCAACCAACCGTTCTTTCACTTTGATGAAACCCTTTCTTGTTTGCAAATAAAATAATGCGCTGTATCTTTGATATAAAAATATTCCTGGGGCATATGTTGAGTGTGTTAATAAACTTATCACATGTAAAGTATTTATCTTGCATATTAGACAGCTTCCCTGAAATTAAACAATGCATTGTGCCATGCATTGGCACGCTATCCAGTCTAATGCGATCTGATTATATTTACAAGTTATGCGGAATATATTAAAAATATGTTTATAATATATGGCTCACATCTCCCTAAGCAATCTTGCGTACATTAGCTCTAAAGCTCAATGACGATATGAAATGAGATATACTAGTGCTTGTCCAATATACTCAATGCCAAGGCCGATGTCACTTACATTAGAAATAATCATCCTATCAACTTTGATTGAGGCAGGATGTGAGACTATGCACACTAGTAGTGTTTTACACTGCGGATACATACATAGAGGTTGCTAAAACAGTCTACAACAATTATACAATTAAGTGCATCAATGTTGTAAGATGCCTTTTGAAATACGACAAACTAAAGAACCCTTAATTTGCAAGACATACCTATATGTGCTTGAACTGCATAGTGCAGCATCATGCAAGCATCTAAAGGGCATTGTATTCTCACTTAAACGCTGTTTTGATGTGCCGGGTTTGTTGGGAAATGGTAACGGACGAGTATTGTTATTGTAGATAGTTACAGTGGCAGAAACCATTTCAGTCTATTTTTGTATCAAATTATAGAATTCATTCATAGCAATGTTATTTGAAAGAATATCACGGAAACTTGGTGTCTTAAATGATACTAATCAGGTATTCGTTAGTTAATGAGCACTAGAGAACAAGCAAAATAAACTGTGATCACTTGCAGCAACAGCAACTCCTCGATACTGATTAAAAAACAAATAAACAAATCCAGTGCTGCAAGTAGGGACAATGTAGCCAGAGGCTGTCTTCCCATTGTCCCTAAGTAGTCCCTGCACAAAACAATTTTACGACAACTATGCTAGTGACCACAACTACTGAACGGGGGCGGGAGCAGGGGGCCGGCAACAAATATCCACATGCTACCAGACCGGGGTGACTGACATTTCATTAAGGCGCACATAAGCACAAAATTAAGCTACATTAACAGGTATATAAACATATTGCAGAATATGAAAATAAACAATTTGCATACATTTTGCATTCATTTCATTAAGGCGCACATAAGCAAAAATATAAGCTACATTAACAGGTATATAAACATATTGTAGAATATGAAAATAAACAATTTGCATACATTTTGCATACATTTCAATTATACATGTATATGTGTGAATATATATATGATAGTATACGGTCACGTGCATGACACAAAACATAATACAATATTAAGTTAGTTCAATATATATGCGAGTAACTCGTGTAACAAATCAGAGTGTTGAACATTACAGACTACAATCCGCACACTTAACATTGTTACACTGTACAATATTCAGGTAGGTAGACAACATGCTGTTTCGGACGCTATTTTTAAACTGTGAGATGGACGACGTAGTGGCGTCATTGGAACACCATTTGTTCCATAATCGGGGAAAACTACGCAAGGGTAGTCTGTCTGCTAAATGTGTTTTAGAGGGTGGTACATATAACAGTTTGGAATTTCGCATTTCATATTTGCATTTTATTTCATAGTTTCGATGAAAACAGTCGTTAAACGATACAGGCAATTGATGGTTATTAAGTTGGTACATAAATACGGCCACGTGATATTCGTATAAGTGTTTCAGTTTCAGTATACCACAACGCCTGAACAGGGGATCTGTGTGACTGTTATAGGAGGATTTATTTATGTAACGTATGGCGCGTTTTTGGAGAAGTTCCGTTTTTTTTTTAGTACAGAGTCCCGTGCATTACCCCATGCCAGGACGCCGTATGTTATGTATGGGTGCACCATAGTGAAGTAAAGAGTACGCAAGGCTGATTGGGGGAGTATGTATTTGACTTGTTTGATAGCGAATAGAGCGCGAGAGAGTTTAGTGTTGATGTACATGGCATGTTGTTTCCATGATAGGTGCTCGTCAATAAATATACCAAGAAACTTGTAAGCTTCTTCGGGTTGTCCTGCACCTACTCTTGCAACGCATTGACCATTGATTTTCAGAACATGATCATTTATGTTTATGTTTGCAGATTTATAAGTTGGTCTTAATACAATATATTTAGTTTTTTTGGTATTGAGAAATAACTTATCATTAGCCGTACAAAAGAGAGTATTTAGGTCACACGAAGAAGTCAGTAGTGTAGTATCGTCCGCAAACGAGAGAAGGTCTTCTGAGCATGACATAGATAAGTCATTGACGTATAATAGGAAAAGAAGCGGGCCGAGTATTGACCCTTGAGGGACTCCGCACTTTATTGGTTGCATTATGGATTTGTGTTCATCGACTTCTGTGTATTGAAATCGATCGGTTAAGTAGCTTTTGAACCATGTAAGCGCTATCCCCCTTATCCCAAGTCTAGACATTTTTTCCAAGAGTATACCGTGGTCTATCATATCAAAGGCTTTGGAAAGATCACAAAATACTGCGAGTGTATACTCTTTTGGCGAACTATTGGATGAAATATCGTATTTTTTAAGTAACTGCAAAATGGGATGAACTGTACAGTGGTATTTTCTAAAGCCATATTGATGTTCATATAGTATGCTATGAGTATTTAAGAAATTAATAATTCTATGGTACATCAATTTTTCAAGAAGTTTAGAAAATGCAGGCAATAGGCTTATAGGGCGGTAGTTATCCATTTGACATGGGTCGGATGACTTGTGGATTGGGATTACTTTTGCAGTTTTTAATTTATCAGGAACTTTACCCGTCGTCAGGGATTGGTTGAAGATATAGGTCAAGGGAAGCACTATTTGTTGTATAGATTCTTTTACAATCTTTGTAGTTATGTCGTCATGCCCTGAACTTTGTTTTGGCTTTAAGTTGTTGGCCACTGCAATCAGTTCATGTGGTTTAACGGGTTCAATGAATACACTTTGCGCGGGGCTATTAATGAAATAATCTGAAAAGTGTTTATTAGTATCCGGTAAGTTATCATGCAAATTGCAACTTATGTTTACAAAGAAGTTGTTAAACTCATTGGCGATCGTTGATTTATCTGTAATGTTATGTTTATCGATGACTATCGATCTCTTGGAAACTGGGGTTTGTTTGTTGCGTTTCCCATTGCCTGTTTTAGTACGGCCCACGTTTCTTTTATATTGGATTTATGTTCATTAATCAATTTAACATAGTAGTCTTTCTTTTGCTGCCGTTTTTTATTCGGTTATACGTGTTATTGTATTGTTTATATTTGTAAGTGTTATGAACATCCGGTTTGGTTTTCATCAATTTATAGAGCTTATTTTTACGTCGGGATGATTTGATTAAGCCAAAAGTCATCCAGGGTTCACGAATGACTTTTCTATTTGTCTTTGTTTCAGGTTTTACTGGAAAGGCTCGATCGTAAGCTGATTTATATTCCTGCAAGAAATGATCATATGCTTGTGAAGGACATTTGTGATGATAAACTCTGGAAAAATCAATATTTACCAGGGAATTCTTGAACGTGCTTATTCCTCCCGGCGTAAAGGTTCTGCACATTTTTCTGGGGGGAACGGCCCTTTCAACTTTGTGAATTGAAATGTGAAATGTTCCAAAGTGGTCAGCTAAGTCGGTGATGATTATTCCTGACTTACTTTGGGTTGATAAGTCGTTTGAATATATATGGTCAATAAGAGTGGCTGAGGTGTTGGTTACCCTTGTTGGTTTAGTAATCGTTGGTACAAAGCCATTGGCAAAGACATTGTCCACAAATTCATTGGTTTTACCGTGAGTCCGGTATTTAAGTAAATCTATGTTCAAGTCCCCCATTATTATACATTTTTTGTGTTCAGCATTGATTAGTTCCATAAGTTCAAGGATGGTTTTGGCGGATACATCAAAGTCGGCTTTGGGGGTCGAGTTTGGTCTGTATATCAAACCAAGTATTGCTTTTGTTTTGAATACAGTTTCATATTCTACAAAGAGCGTTTCGATGACATGAGGAATAAAAACTGACAAATCTTCCCGTATTCGGAAAGTAATGTGATCCTTTATAAATAAACCTACTCCTCCTCTAAAATCATCTGTACGATTGCGGGATATGAGGCTATGGTATCCCGGAAGCATCAATCTATTATCATCCTTGCAGTTGTACAATTCCGTTACACCTAAAAATTCGAATGCAAATGTTTTACCATGGAGATCACATATTAATTCTTTAAAGTTCTCCCAATTGGCTGATAATCCTCGACAGTTAACATGAAAATATGCTAGGTTATTTAGATAATTATTGCTTAGCTCTTGAAAACATTTAGGTTCATAGTATTTACACGTATTAGTTTGGTTATTAATTGGAGAGTCATAGAGATCATCAATGAGATCATAAGAATTGTAGATGGAAGGAAAATCAAGGTTAGCGTCATCCCCAGTCTGGCTAGCAGCGATGTCAGCCATCAGTATATATCATCCCTAACCCCCAGCCCTTAAATATGCAGACAATATGTGGAATAGAAACATTTTTAAGTTCATGAACAGATACACATAGAGTAGTCACAAGTATAAGAATAGTGCAAGTAAAATAACAATACGCATACAGGGGTAACATGAGTGTGCTCATATAGTGTTAGTGAAAAAAATACGAATGAAATAACTTATGATTGTACTCCCCGTGATGGGTGATAGTGATCACATTTCTCTCGATTGTGAAGAGGAGTAGTCTGACTCAGAATAAGTCACATGTTCTCGCAGAACTTGATATAGTCCGCCTTTGAAACAATCCTTTCTATCGCACTGCTGTGCAGTTTAATAAATATGGTTCCGTCATGGGTCCAAGTATCTTGAATTTTGTCTTTTTTCTTCAACAATCTGCACTTGTATGCCAACTCACTTCTTTGTCTGGTAAGGTCTTCATTGATATAATGTCCTGTATTTTTAAGCCGAAATCTTTTCGACATGACGTCTGCCTTTTTGTTGTAAGTCACAAATTTGATCAGAATATCTCGGTGTTTTCCAGTTTGCTTTTTCCCAACGCGGTGGTATCGATCTATGTCTCTGTCTATATCCATGTGGATCTCGAGCTTTTCTTTTATCAGATTGATGGGGTTAATATCCGAGTTTTCCTCCACTCCTGATATTCTGATTGAGTTTCTTCGATCGTATTGCTCCAAGTGGTCTAATCGATTGGTAAGTGAGTCATTAGTTTCTTGAAGTTCTTTAATTTGGGCGTCCTTTTCTTTCAGTTTAGATTCGAACAGCGCTTGAATAGAAGCGTCCTGGGCTTTAAATAAAGCTACCAGTACGTCAATGTTTATTGGCGTGGACTTGTCAATTTGCCTTACGGCCTGATCAAATGGATCACTGGTTTCCAAACCCGTTTCTTCACCTGCTGGCTTGCTTAGCGCATCACAGGGCGTGGCTGTTCCCTGGCCGGCTTTTTGGTTACGTTTGACCATTGTTTCCAATTGTCTTTTGGGAGTTATATCCAGTGATTAATGTATAGTTTTGCTTTTCAGTGCAACCTATGTATCTTTATAAATATCTCCTCTTCGTCTTGGGTAGATTCACTATTCCATCACGGGGAAAAAAGCGAAGTTTAGTAGAGCCTCTCTTTTGTTTGCATCGAGATACGTTATTAGTCTATGAGCAAGAAGCAATGTTTTACATAACATCCACTTATCAGTCGCCACAAAAGTAAGTAAAGAAACCTACATTGTATCGTGTTGATATTTCTTGCGCTGATCGATTCATTGGTTATCCATTAGCATCCGACACATTTTACGTAATATAAAGTAATATACTGGGGCCTGGTGGCATGTTTAACAACGGGCAAGGTTATTATAATTGAGATGAATGATTATCCGCTCTTTATTGCCACTGCCTGCTTGGGAAAAACTCATGTTCCTCACCGAGCGGCAACCTGGTACCAAGGCAAATGGGATTCCTAGGTAACGTGATACCTAAGAGGACAGGACATTTATCAATGTCGTCTGTCTGCTTAATAACAATCTGGCGTTCTGCTTTGTGCAGCATACAAGTGTGATGTACATACAGTGCGTTCTGGTTGTCTATTTGTGTTTTGTCATTGAATGTAGTGGACAGAGGCAAGAACGGGTGTCATTCACGTTTGATCCACAGCTAGAGGCGTGCCATCTGATAGGCAAATGGCCGTGTCCGGCACGTGGCTTATTTAACTCCTTCTCCAAGTGCTAGTTTACACAAGTATAAACGTATTGCATGTTAGTCAAGGATATCAGGAACCTTGACGAGAGTGAGAATGCGTATAACTCCCAATGATCTCGCTCCGTAGGGTCATATGGTACACGTGTTATATCATCGTGCTGAGCCAGTAGCTTTTACTATGCTTTTCCTCAATTCGACTCTCGCTGTCTCCATTTGGTTTGTGTCGTCGGGATTGTGTTGCTATGGTAATCTCCACTTTTTATTTTACCGGAAAACATGCATAAGCTCTTGCAGATAGATTGGAATCTTCACGAGTGTGATAATTAATTCCATACGCTCAGCTGTACACGGCGTCATCTCTATGTATGCTTGATTGAAGTTTTATATATGTTCATCTTAGATACATGAAGCAATGAATAAATTCAAAGCAATCTGTCTTATAGAAGCATTGCCGTCGGGTCCAATCACTCAGTGCAATCGCTTGGTTTTTACCAACCAGCCAGTAGATCGTGAGCCCTATGCTGTTGGTGTGGTAGTGGCGCGATGATCTAGATATATGTAGATGATCAAAACCGGATGTCCGAAGTGAAACTGATTGTACAGGGACGAATTGAAATTATACTTGAACGTATCACGAACGGTGTAATGAGTTAACTGATCTTACCTGGCTAAGAAACGACTACATGGTTCGTTCACCTCACAGACAAACTCACAACAAACGCCGTAAAGCTTACTGTGAGTCACAGCCGGCAACGTGAATGCCTCGATCAGTGAAAAACGGGCGGCAGAGAAGAACATTTGCTGCAGACGAGAAACGATTGGATCCATACATGTCCTAAACGACATAGAAGCTCTAATTAACATATCCGTCTGAGTTGACTTATAAAACAGTTTGTTGCTATATAAGCATTGAACATGGCGCCGTATCTCATTATATACCCCCGTCTGCTTGGTTTCGAGTGAGTTGAACATGGATACTCGCACTGAACCGAATTTCTCCAAACGATAAGATAAATGTGCTCATTGTATGTATGCATTGCCTACTTCTGAAACTAAGCGAAGTTTCCATAATACATATTAGACCATATAATACAGACAATGCTCCTTATCTCGTTAGGAGTGTATATTTTCTAGTTACACCCAGTAAGCAATGTGGCAGCGAAATGTCATATACCACACATGTGTATACAGAACTGTATGTTGCAATTTGCACATATGTTGTGACGATGTTGTCGATAGCATAGCGCATCCTGAGCTGCATCGATACTCATTATAGCATATTTGCTCTTTTATGTCCCAGGTGATCAAAATTGTAATCGAGCCTCTCGTTTTTACAACAGCATATAATATTAAACTTTGCCCATCAAAGAAATATATCATCATTAGTCATGAACGAATGTTGGAGTTAACTGTCTTCTTATAGCCATGTTCCAATGTGTTCAGGAATGGTAACATCCCAGTTTCCTCTAAATCCACACACTAATAAGCCTAAATGAGGTCCACACAGTTGTCACGAGCTTTGATAGGACTGCTAATGAGTGTGAGTGTTGTTACTGTCGCTTGGTTGATTAGAATGATCGTTTGCTGCTAATACAGAGGAAACAAACATCCCAAAGAGTAACCGGCTGGTGTCACATTTTGATGTACGACGTTTATAGCTCGTTAAGCTTCCGGTTATGTTATTTACTTGCATAATGGCTTCGCACGGGCAGAACAATAATGTTATTATAAACTGATACTTCTACAACCGCGCCAGTGTTGTCGTCTATAATGACGCGTCTGTGATAATTAATAACATCGATATAATCTCGACATCGATATAATCTCATGAAAGAAATTCTGTCAATTAAACTCTGCAATAAATTACCTGCTGCGGTACTGGCTCCATAGACAACCTCGCTCTGTCCTGCACGCTTTTATACCGGAGGGAGTGCCTTGAAGTGCGCATGTTTTCCAAGTAGATCGGATGTCTACGTAAGTTTCCGATGGGTGCAACGTAGAGGATGATAAAATGAGTGACTCACATAGAATAGGATATTGTATTTAAAATTAATCTATTCGACCAATCAATATGCTATGCTGAAAAAGATACGGCAAATGAATGAGGAACCCCATGATCCGCTATGAATTTAACAACACTTTGGGCTTTTCTGGGGCTACTTGTATCAGTCAATGAAGCAGCCGCTCGAAATTGGTCCAAAAATATACTCTGTGTGATCATTTATACTTGGAAAGATATTTATACCTATACACTGGAGGTCTGCACCACAGTATGGACAATTATAGCTGAATAGCAATATGTATATATAGATGTATGTATAATGAATATATATATATATATATATATATATGTTTATATATATATATATATATATATATGTATATATAATTATACATGTATATATTGCTATATATATTATATATATATATATATATATATTTATAGCTATATATATATATCTCTTTATATATATATACATATATATATGCACATATATATATGTATATATATGTATATATATATGCATATATATATATATGTATATATATATATAAATATATATATATATATATAGCTATATATATATATATATATATATATATATATATATATATATATATATATATATATATATATATATATATATATATATATATGTATATAACCTCAACCATCAAAAGGTAGCAGACGTGGTTGCATTAGAACTGATGAAGGCGGCTTGAAACCCAGTTAACCACAGTGGCCGCAACCTTTACGATACAATGCTCTTTCCCAGCCGAACGAGCACTGTAAGTCAAGCCTCAAGGTGAAGCTGTCTGTTCGGCTATTTGTCACTGTCGTAATATGTAATAACGGTCACAAATGTTTACATAGGTAGACAGTTGACTGTCGGTCACTCTAGTATGTTGGTAAGGGTATGAAACTGGTTACGAACACGTATCAGAGGAGCCACAGACTGATACAAGTCTTCATCAGTATTAGCATTCACTGTCAACTGGGTCATAAATATTTCGTAAATACACGTTGCAGAGCCTATGTCCAGTTGGCTGTTCCACCACCAACAAGCATGGTTAATGGAAATACATGTTCCCATTTACTTCAAAATATATTCTATTGGGCACTACACCCTTTGCTATGTCAACGGGACACATGTAGAACATGCATTATGTGACGCTGGGTCAAAGTAATGCCTGATGCAACAAATATACCGGACTGCAAAATTACCGCAATGACCAGTAGGAGAAGGCTCTGGTTATTCGGACGAGCACATTAACAATCAATTCCAGCATACAAGTCCAGTAAGATGGACCGAATGACTACAATTGGGCTGTGGACGCGAATACGCTACCAAATTCGATTTATGCTACTTCTACTGACATACCAAATAAGTACGTACCCCACCGCCCACAATACTCTTCGCCCGATGAGGCTCCCTGCAGCAAGCTTCTAGGCGCCTGTTCAATCTTGAGCGGCGCCTTACACAATGTATGCTGCGAAATTGCGTTGGGAGTTGCGTTGGAGATAGTTACACACAGAAAGACTTTATTTACCACTATTGAGAATTATAGAAACACTATTTCACAAAAGGGTTTAGATAGATATATAAAATGGAGTGTGTAAATTTATTGCAAATGTAACTACACATTTTAGGGCACCTACATATGAGTCATACATGCATTGGCAGGTAGACACTTGCGTCAAAACAGCAGCGATCGCGGCTATTTGTAAGTTGTCAGTGGCATACAAGGTTTGACAAAGTCTCAGTATTTAGTTGAATAGGGGAATAGGAATGTAAGAGACGTGACAGTGAATTAAAAAGTTGGCTAACACAAAAGTATTGTGCAACGTAATCATATCTCCAATCATATAACCGATTACTTCATGGACCGGTTATATAATGCAGGCCCGTAGCCAGGATTTTTAGTGGGGGGGGGGGGGTCTTTTTTCCCTCAATAGGGGACCTTTCTCCTGGCTCATACCGATACGGCTATAAGACCATAATCAAAGGCACCATCGACACACGATATAACTATATATACACGAATGCACTAGAGTAAGGCGGACCTTTCTGGGCAAAGTGGGCGGTTCGTTCGAACCCCCCGACCCCCCCCCCCCCCCCCCCCCCCCCCCCCACGGCTACCGGCCTGAAATGGTATCATTCAAATTCACGACGGCGCTAGGCACGTCTACTGAAGGGGCACAAATTAATGTACTGGCATGGTATTCATAGCATTCAGTTATATAAGTGATCTCCGTTCCATTATGTATGACAATATCGATATTATGAGACAAACATGATTTCATAGCATATTATATGCACTGTCCACATTAACTGTTATAGATGTTGTAACTGCTTAAGGTATACCATTACTAAATGAGGGCAATAGATTGTGTCCGTTCATCTTTGAAACCGAAACTTGAAGTGCCATTCTCGCTTCACGAGCACATGGTTGTGTAGTGTTATCTAATAGCAATAGTATATTGTCTTGATTCAGAGTCAGCATGAGTCGAAAAGATGCATCGGTTACTTTTTGGCATGGCACGAGATGGATAGCTGAATCGTTGTCCGAACTTATCATCAGCTAATGATGTGGATCAAATCTAGTAGTAAAGCCCCATGGTGAGCAAGCTCAGTTGCTTTGCGATGCATTTGACCCAGATCAGAAAAGATTCGATAAGTTTGATAAGAAATGAACATCATTCCAAGCAACCACTACATTAGGCCGGTAGTTGTGAGCTTGGTCGTTGCAAATTCTCCCTTATCATACATCGGCCCATCCCCTTCACCACTTTCATTCGCCTTGTATTGTCGTACACTCATTTTTGTAACCTGTAAAATACGCGCTAAATGTGCTCACATCACAGAGTCATTATGTGTATTTAATTTATAGTGATAAAATACTGAGGTGTATGTCCGATAATGGTCGATGATTTCCTGTTTAATATTTGCGACACATAATATCGATATGAATTATGACAGGCAATGCCCGTCTTCTTAACACGGAAGACTTTATGACAATTGATAAGAACATGTATGGAGTAAATAATCCAAAGCAAAAAAAGACGCAATTAAGTATTTCAGATGAAGGTAAATAACAATCAAATTATGGTACATCTGCTACTGCAAGATTGGGAGATATCATGAGATTAATTTGATATGTTTTGATGGATCGATTTGTATTCTACGAAATGCAAGGTTATAGATTCAGGTGGTAGAGTTTGCTAGTGTAGGACATGTTTGTGACGCTTCAGCTTGACAGATGAGTCAGTCTTTAATACAGCCTATAATAACGCTTGGCCTGTTGATATAGAATGAACGGATCCGCTAAAATAGCCCACCCGCTTTACTGAGAGCTGCATATAAACAAACAAGTGTTAAATCTCGTGTTAGTTTTTTGATGGATATCTCAATTGGGAGTTGTCAAAAGTGTTAAGCGCGATGTTTCTCATCAAACAATGAGGAACCAGCGCGCGTGCAGCTGATGAACCACATTAGCTAGCTGCAGCTTGCCACGCCCCCCTACGCGATAACCGTTAGTATTAATTACATCCCCTCAAATTAAAACAACTCTCCCTCTCTTCCACGATCCGTAGATAGCCGCAAAAACAGTAATATTTCATTTTGCATGTGAAATGTAAAGAATCGCATTGTCGATTTTGCCGATAACTAAACTGTTCCATTCGGTATCAGTCAGTGACTCTTCATTCCCCATTTATGACATACGATTCAATGGAAAATGCAAAACGAAACTGCTGTACTACCTTTATTCCAAATAAATGCATTGCCGATTCATAAATGATTACAATAATTTATCATCCAAGCTTGTGGATATGACAGCTATTCGCATCAAACGCTTGAAAAGATTAATTCGAAGGGATACAAGAATATCAACTATCAGATTGTGCCCTTTTTAGATTATATTTAGCTGCAATTGATGCCAGAGGGGTTGACTTGCTAACGCAATTATCATCAAATAACATCATGTTAGCATCGTGCAATAATAGATCACATCATTTATTCTTTGATATGTAGGTACCACATACGCGTGAAGTGAAATTCCATTGTGCTATCGTTGTAATATGATGTACAAGATTTCCATAGGCACGTTGCATTAGATCAACAGCGCCTTGAAGACGGTAATCAATAATTGTACAGATCCTCTTCAAGTTGAATGTGATCTAGTACGGACACTGCACTGCAAGGTAGACATTGGATTGGTAATTAGGTCACAATATCCCGCTTAAAAGCTAGTCTGATCAACGTCGATGCCATTTTGTCAAAATTGTTTTACAGAAACTATGTAGGATATTATATTCGTATTACAGACGAAGTTTCAATTGAAGAGCATTTTCTGTTCAATGAATATCTACTGCAAGTAAGCATTTGTCATTGGATCTGTTTGATGATTTTCAAGAACTATAACACAGCAGCTCATTGGTTTGGCGCTTAGTACTTCACAGTTAAGCTTGCATGGTATAATATATGAGTGCCCTCGTTTGTTATTTCACTCTTCGTTTAATGAATTTCACGCAGTCATTCATTTCAACATCTTTCATCAACTTGAAAACATTTGAATTGAGCTAATAGTATCATTGTGGTTTACTGCATGTATAGAGGGGATTTAGTCTTTCTGAACATAACAAACAAAGCCGGGGCAATGGCGCCGTTAGAAGAAAGGACATAATCGATTGGGTAATTGAAAGAGAGCAAATAGGCTCCAGTGTCAATGAGCTTTATATTTACACGTCTTAAGTAGCACTTATGTCATTCACACAAACACACACACACACACACACACTCACACACACGCACACATACACAATAACGTAGTACGTCAAGCTATTCAAGATTGCGTTCTTATTTGCATCTAAGATAATATCTATATTGCAGGAAGCAGAGTATGCCTTTTTATAATGGAATCTTTCGAGTAATGGACACTGCATTCCCATGGTATTGGCATTACAGAAAATTCAGCAAGAACCAAGTGGGCAGTCAAACACATTAAATATTAATGAATCACTATCGTCGCAACCTAAGTCATTGTAAGTCATTGGTTAAATTTGTTTCTATGTTAATTAAAAGCAACAAAACTGAATGCATAGTCGACATGGTGACGTCCTTATATAGCAACGAGAAGACAAGATCGGCCTTTTGTAAACCATCCTTAACTGCGTATGAAAATAGCTGACAATACGAATACATAACCGTTGTACCGTATTGACCATTCCATAACGCCGTGCTTGTTATAAGTGATAGCGCTTTAATAACAGATGTCACTTACAGGTTTATATGCAAGGCAATTTATTGATTGCCTCACAATGCAATCAAATAGGATACGTGTACTGCTTCATACATTGGTTGAATAGTGAGTTGATGCGATGGTTCAATCTGTTTATTGCATGCCATATAAGTTATCCCTAGTCATCGTGCAACTTAACAACATTGATCTATTACAGTTAAGATAGTATGTGCTTATAGTCTCTCATAAACTAGAGCTATACGTCATTCAGAACTGATTGGCTAATATACACACACACATGCACATATATACATGTATATATACATATATGTTCATATATATATATATATATATATATATATATATATATATATATATATATATATATATATATGCATATATATATATATATATATATATATATATATGTAAAGATATATATATATATATTTCGCACACATATGTATATATATATATACATATATATACATATATATATATATATATATATATATAAATAAATATATATATATATGAGACACTCGACCAATCTTTCTGGGTATTGAATCATTCCAGTCGGCCAAGCGTGGTTAAGTGGAAGAACTAATTATTACTTCTTCGAATCTAACGCAGTGTTTTGCTATGATTGGCATATGCGAGGCAGATGGGGGAGCTCTAAGCGTGACATGTAACAAGTTGTATTGAGGAAAACTAAAATTGGGTATTTTACTGTCCTGCAACTAGACTGATTTATTTCGGGTATTTCAGCAAAACGTGCATAGTTTACACAACAATTTCAAGCTGTAAATGGCTAATGTTCAATTTCTACTGATGCCGAATGTATGCATTATGAGAGAGATATCAGTAAACAGCTGTATAGCATGGCAAATAGATTACGTAGCCACAGTTATTTGC
>CM067354.1:3185884-3283384 GCA_034190875.2 Urechis unicinctus
GGCAAACGTTATTGATTAATGTTCTATGCAACTAGAGCACAACAGACAACCTAGTCAACATTTGGTGGATTTTTACAGCAACTAGAAAAAAAGATTACCTCTTGATGACCCGTCCCTCACTACGAATGAACAGAGTAGAAGAAATAGATGCATAACTGGTGACCCACATTAACCTTTATAGAAAGCCCGAAAAGAACCACGCAGGAAAAGCGATTATACCGCGGGACTGGCGGGAAGTGCATGAACTGGAATGCAAGATACGTTATTCACGCATCGTAAGGCGCCTTCATTTGTTACGCAAAACTCGATGATATAAGTTATCTGCTGTATATGTCACATATGATAATGATAATGCCACCAAGTAGCTGTCAGCGTGATAGGCTATGAAATTTGTTAAGCTGTAGCCTATTAGTAGAAACACTCAAGCAAGCAAATAAACAGCATTAGCTTATCTTGATCTTAGGAACGGAAGTAAGGTAATCGCACTGGTCTTTGGGAAAACATCAGCCAATCTGCTTAGCCCACTAGAGCCCATATATCTATTTCTAAATGCGTCATATAATATTATGTACCAGCCATATTTGTTATTTGTTTTGACACAAAGCATTTTGGAGCTTCATGGGACAATCACACATATATATTATATATATATATATCTAATATATATATATATATGTGTGGTGTAGCATGACAGTAGGAAGAATGTCAGTTACATATTTGTCCCTTTATATCCCTTATATCGATATACAGATGTATTTTCTTTATACTATTTATACCCTATATCTAATCTATACTCTATATATCATCTATAGTTTGTTAGATTTATGTATCTATTTATCTACATTAATATTGTTATATTTATATCTATATATACATATAAATTTATATATATTTGTAATACTTATATATATATATCCATATATATATATATAAATATATTATAGATATACTTATATATATATACCATAGATATGTATAGATATTTACAGAATTGTATGTATAGCAGTTTTAGAACTCTCCTCTATACATAGGTTTTATAGGCAGATTTAAAAACTCATTTAACCTACAGTGACCGTAACCTTCATGATACTGTGTTCTTTCACAGCCGAAAGAACACTGTAATTCAAGCAAAACTCATTTAACAGAGTGAAGCTATCTGTGAAGCTATCTGTTGAGTCATTTATCGCTGCCATTACATGTTATAACGGTCGTGTATGTTGACATAGGTAAACAGGTGATCGTCGCTTTCTCTGGTATGTTGGCAAGCGTGTGAAGCCGATTGCGAATACAACATCAGTCTTAGCATTCACGGTTAATTGAATCGTTAATATGTCGTTGTAGTGCTAATGCCCAGTTGGCTGTTCCACCAACAATTAGCAAGATGGAAGAAAATATAATATCCGGTCAAGGTGGTTTTAAATTCTCAACCGCTTGCCTCGCATCACATTTCAGTTGAGCAGCGCGTCGCACTTTGCATGACTGATGACGTGATGTCAAACATTCGTTCAAATATTTAGTAAATATGAGTATGGCGCAATCAAATCGGAATAAATTAGGAGACAATTGTCTTATCAACTCTTTAAAACACCGGACTATTGCTTTATCTACGATGTCAGCCTATATTTGGAACACAACGGAGATGGGTAACATCTACGCTAATGAACCAGAGGAAAGGGAAGCATGATGCTAAATATAGCGAGTTGCCCTATGAAAGGACAATGTTCCCATTTACTTCAAAATGTATTCATTTGGGCATTACATCCTTGTTTTCTCACCGGGACACAATGAGCCTTAGGTAGAAGATTCAATGTGTGACGCAATACTGCATTGACAAATAGGAGAGGGCACTGGTTATTTCGACGAGCACATTAACAATCAATTCCAGCGTACAACTCCAGTAAGATGAACTGAGTGACAAATATTGGGTTGTGGACGTGGACACGCTACCAAATTCGATTTAAGCTACTTTCTGCTGACATACCAAATAAGTACGTAACCCACCGCCCACAATACTCCTCGTTCGATGAGGCTCCTCGCAGTAAGCTTCTAAGCGCCTGTTAAATCTTGAGTGGCGCAATGCATTCTCGCTTCAAGAGCACATGGTTGAGTAGTGTTATTTAATAGCCATAGTATATTGTCTTGATTCAGAGTCGGCATTGGTCGAATGGATGCATCGTTTTCTTTTGATGACAGCACTAGATGATTAAGCGAAGCGTCTATTAAACGGGGCGTTCGTTGTATGAAATATCCGCAGCTAATGATGTGAATCGAATCTAGTAGTAATGCCACATGGTGAGCAAGCTCAATTGCTTTACAATGCATTTGACCCAGATCAGATAAGTTTGATAAGAAATTAACATCAATTGCACATCATTCCAAGCAACCACTGAGAATCAGACAATAATAGCTATTATTCAGGTATGACTAAGCATATAAAATGTGCGAATAGTACATGTTATATTCTTCTTTTCAAGCACAGAGCGAATTGCATCGTCTGAAAGTCCGGCCTGCTGAAAAAGCTCATCACATCAAATTAGAAATAATATTCACAACATCTCTCAAGTTGCATAGTCTGAAAGCTTGGGCAGCTGAAAGATTTTATCAAAGGCTCATCTGATCTAATGTTTTTGCATTGTATGTTCTTTCCTAGATGGGGTGAGTTGCTGAAACGACGATAAAGGGTACAATGAGACCAAATCTATCACAGAATAATGTGAACGTTTGAATGCAGATAGTATTTAATTTAACTGGACATTGACATGAATAAAAGTAGAACAATGCATGGTGTAGACCTGTTGGTATATCGACTCTCTTGTTCTGCTTATGATGATGGCACACATTTAATCAACATTGCCATATAATGTGCAAATGTCGAGTGGGCAAAATTTCACAAAATGCTAGTATGTTTGTGGAGATAAATTACAGCTCTTGGCATTAAGCCTCGATTTTACTGGGCTCAAACTTGAAGCACATGGTTCAATTATCAATATATCATCTAAGACGGATAGATGCAGCTTGTTGCAAAAGCTTGGTTTATGCCATACATGAAGTCATGATACTATAATATTATGTCACTGTTGAACGGTAACATACATATTACATTAGGCCGGTTGTTATGAGCTTAGTCATTGCGAATTCGCCCTAATCATACATCGGTCCTTCCCCTTCACCGCTTTTATTCGCTGTGTATTGCCTTACACTCGTTGTTGTTAAAATGCGCGCTAAATGTGCTCACATCATTATGACTGTATTCATTTGTATATTATAGTGGTAAAAACGCTGAGGTATTTGTCCGATATTGGTCCATGATTTACTGGTCAATATTTGCGACACGTGATATCGATATGAATTATGACATGCGATGCTCGTCTACTGCTTCTCAACACAAAAGACTTTATGGCAATCGATTAAAACATGTATGGAGCCAATTAACCATAGCAAAAACAGACGCAATTAAGTATTTCAGATGAAGGTAAATTACTATCAGATGAAGGTACATCTGCTCTTGCAAGATTGGAAAATATCATGAGATTCATTTGATATGTTTTGATGGATCGATTTGTATTCTAGGAAATGTAAGGTTCTAGGTTCAGGTGGTAGGTTCTGCTTGTGCCGCTTCAGCCTATAATTACGCTTGGTCTGTTGATATAGAATAAACGGGTCTGCTGAAATAGCTAACCCCGTTTACTGAGAGCTGCATATAAACAATAAGGTGTTGAATCTCGTGTAAGCTTTTTGATGGAGTTTTCAGAAGTGTTAAGCGTGGTGTTCATCATCAAACAATGACAAACCAGCGCACGGGTAGCTGATGAACACCACTAGTTAGATGCAGCTTGCCATGTCCGACTCCCCGATAACCTTTAGTATAAATTACATTTCCTTAGCACTGTTACTCAAATTAAGACAAGCTCTCTCTCCCACGACCCATAAATAGACGCAAAAACAGTAATATTTCATTTAAGCATGTGAAATGTAAAGAATTGCATTCTCGATTTTGACGATATCATAACTGTTCCATTCGGTATCAGTCAGTGACTCTTCATTCCCCATTTGTGATATACGATTCAATGGAAAATGCAAAACGAAACTGATGTACTACAAGTTGAAGCCTGAGGAGGGCTCTGGCTTTATATACCTGCAATAGGGGCTTTTATCAGAGTAAATGAAACAAGTTGTGTTTCATTTGAAAGATATATTGTCAAAAGCCCAGATGCGTTAATACGGGGACATATCGAAACATTATGACAGCAGTTGCTCTTAATTGGTAAACATTGCGTTGAAGAAGTACGATAACAATATATGCTACATTGGTACCAGAATACTTCGGGTAATTGAATGTCGATTTCTTGCAATATTCATGCATTATGCATGCACCATGTAGCTAGTGCATTGAGTTGCAAAAAATCCAATTACATCTGTGGTATAAATGTCCTTCTCCATTATTGTCCATGCCCTTCATTTCATTGGCAACATCTAACAGTAGGCAATGATTGATATGTGGTAGCGAAGAAACATTCATTCCAAATAAATGCATTGCTGATTCATAAATGCTTACAATTATTGGCTATCAACAGAACGGTACATTACCTGACCACTAATTTGTTACATTCATCAACATTATTATCATAAAAGAAGTATTAGATAAAGTGCAACATCAACCCATCTAACCTACACAATGCTATGCAAGTATTCTTGAAATCGAACAAATGTCACCCCTGCCCGCCCCCTCTCCCCTCTAACTGACCCCTTATGAAGTTACGACGTGTTTGAGCGTGGACTCCGATGCGACCCGCTTTCTTAAATGAGCTTTCACAACAACACTTTCATAACACGTCCTGTCTCATAGCGCCGCTTTGTATTTGCCAGGGTAAACTTAATCCGGATAGAGGAATGTTATTGGATTGCCACGTTCTGTTCTCCACCTGTTATCTGGGATGTAAACTTTGTATTCCTTTTGCTTCGAAATATTACAATGTTTCTGGCTGATTGTTACTGATGAGTGATCAATATGTCCAATTAAGTTTTTCCGTCATAAACATCTACCATGCAATAGGTTGACAATATTGCCCTCTGCTGCTCACTCTGGCAAAATGGATACACTAATCAGAGGTTTACGAGCTTTACAGAATTATCAGCTTCTTAACGACGGCGTTAATAGAAAGAATAAATGAGTGTTGTGAGTGGTCGCATCAAATTGAATTAAATAATGATTTCAAACATCAAGGAAATCCCCTCTCGTGTTAAATTTTAAGCAACTAATCATTGAACCGCGAACACATGGGCTCAAGTCAATGCCATCACTGTCGGGAAATGTGTTGAACTTCCTCCGATCTCGGTATGAGCGGGAACTAGCTGTTCCATGGTATCAATATGCGAGGAAATGATTAAAAGGATCCTACTCGTAATACCCCCACAAGCATAGAGTACCGACATGATTGTGCAATCTACAATACATAACCAGGTCATATAAGTTGCATTCGCCGCACGCTTCTTGGCACTCCATGCTACTTGAGTTTGCAAACTATGTGGTCTCACAGACTATTGTGGTGATCGATTGGTCCTGAGGTCTTTTGAACAGTTCGTGCACATTATCATGCCATGCTAATCACGAATTTACCCACTTATTTACATATTCACAAAAGAGGCTGTCAAGTACAATAATTACTGATTCATCATTTTCGTTTGGGTTGTTCATTAAGCCCTTATTGTTGTCAGCAAAACTGTCTAAACTTTTGTGTTAGATTTGTGGATGATTGATGTTGGGCTGTCATGATGAAGGGCCTCGACGAATGCAGTAACATATGGCTGAGTTTACAGTCGACATGATGGCGGCTTTATGTCACAACGAGAAGAAACGACTGCCCCAATATGACCAATTACTCCTCCGAAATGAATACAGTATAAATGATGGAAGCAACACAACAGACTATTTTAGGGAGCTTGGTTGTCATGGAATGAATTGCTTCATGACCGATGTGGGGTTTCTGTGGATAAAAGTGTTATTAATTAAAGATGTGTATTGCCAATGTGATGTCAACCTGCCATCTTCGCATAGGCACGTGTATTGCTGTATACACTTTGGGAACGTTTGGTCTACATTAATGTGTAATTGATTTACAAATTGGTACATTAGCGTGGAACGTTGTTACATATTGTGAGGCAGCTATAAGTTTTATATCTTTAACCAAAGGGAAGCAATTATTGATAAAACAAAATTCGATTTATGCTTTCCCAGGTATTGACAAGAATTGATTATAGATCGATTCTAGTCTGATGGGAGTAGTGTGACTCGCGCAGCATGCTCTATGTCACATATAAGAAGATGTTATTGTCAAGACACATTTCCTGTTATACTGGTTGCCTTACTTATTTCATTACAAAGAGTGAACAAATTAGCTGTACCTGCTTGTGTGCGATACAATATATCTGGTGAGTATGTACAACCGATTGCATCTAGTCATCATTATTTTCCATCCATTTTAGAAATGTAATCGAGTTCTAAAACTAAGCCGAAATTAAATGGTGCCATTTATAACCTAATCTCGATCACCATGCGAAAATCCACCAATTTGCTTGCATTTGCTTTACATCTGTATAGACCTCAGTGAAATCATCTCAATACTACTATCGAAATATCGCGTTAATATTTTGCTTCAATAAGCTATGTGCTACTTCCTATAATCTACCAGCTCAATGCGATAGCGTTCATGCATGATTGTTCCTTCTACTCGTGCCAATCCGGGTCAATAAATCGGAAAAAAATGGGGCAAAAGTAGTACCCCCTAGTGGACAGAGTGAAACTAGCGCCATCCGCCATTTTTTTGCGTGTCAGTAGGATTGCTTTACGGATACGCAATGAAACGAATTTTATGATATTTGTTTTTTTTTATTTTTTCAAACACTCTTTTTAGGCCCAATAAAGCGGGTCAAAAACTTGAGCGCGAGTCATACAGAATCGCGATTAATCGCGACGCGAGTTATAACGGTAGAAGTTTATTAATAAAAGAGCTTAACACTGCAATGTTCCAGCTCAATAAGTAACCTCTGATTAGCTAATTTTAAGTTGTCACCCCATGGTGCTTCGATGAACATTGTAATTCCTGTTAGCCTCGTCTTGGTAATCAACATGGTATGTAAATGTTGATGAATAGCAGACTACCGAGCGAAAAAGTATTTCAAACGTATGATTCAAAAGGGTGTCCAAATTGAAATCCAACATCCACGCATAGTTAAGACTTAATAATAGAATATGCTTGGTGAGAAGATAGAAGATCTGACGACGGAAGGTTATGAGGGTTAATTTGTACATAAAAACATAATTCCCGAATCATGCCGTTTCAATCGAAAAAAAATCGATTGTTCAGACCGCATCTGTATAATGCTTATTCAGCTATAACTAAAACAAACCATCATTAATATTGAGGTCATGACGTAACAATGCACATTACAGTGCTGTAGAGGTAATTGCAACGAAAAATATATCCTATTTCACCTAGGTGACAAACGTACCAATACGCTGCCTCCCTTTCGGGAAGAGGGGTATATGATATTGCAGCGGCCTTAGCAAGGACTGTTTGATGCTGACGCTCTGCTGAATATGTTATCATTCTAGCGACACTGATAATAACAATTGTTAACTTCCCTGGAACGGTATCAGAATAGTTGGCTACCAGTCCATCCTCATCGTCA
Organism: Urechis unicinctus; assembly: GCA_034190875.2. NCBI lineage: Eukaryota > Metazoa > Annelida > Polychaeta > Xenopneusta > Urechidae > Urechis > Urechis unicinctus. The sequence goes on from CM067354.1 coordinate 3,193,574, forward strand.
ACATGATTGCAAATGGTAAAGGGGAATATGTTTGGTAAGTGCTTGTATGCGTGTGTGTGTGCGTGCGTGCTTGTGTGCGTGCGCACCCTTCTAGCATAACAAAAGTAATGACCTTCGTCTGTGCTTATGACGTCATTTATGGCAGCAAAATTGTCCCTCTTCATTTGTCATCATCCAAGTCGCCGAATACGTTCCACTGACTGATTAGGAATTACATGTCAAGGCTGCCGTCAGTGATCAATAGAGATCATCTCGATTCTGCAAAAGCGTTCATGCTTCGTTTGGGTTAATTTGGTGGTGCTACCTCTGATCTACCAGCTCATTACATTGGTTGATTCTGTTCGTTGTACCCAAGGTTTACTCCATGTTTTTAGAATTATGGGTATAGAACAACGGTCTCAAATGAGCCAAACACTGCCATGTGCACCGTCATCAGTATCTGTGCTCCTCTAAAGCCGGTTCACATATCATTAGTCGATTATAGGTTGTCTCGTAGATAAGACGGATAAAGATTGTAATTCCTTTTAATCTAACTTCGCTAATTGACATGGGCCTTTGCTGCTACTGAAAACTATTACAGTGTCGTTAACGGTAGCATCGTATGCCTAAACGCCCTCAACGAATGGATATGACACATTAACAGTAATCATGACTGCAGGCATTTCCATCCCCATATAGTTGTTTTAGATAAAATTGGTCATATAACAGATTACATGATGGTCTGCATCAACTGCTAAGTATAGCCATTTGTCTGTTCCATCAGTAGCCTTATCATTTATTGATTACGTGGAGTACAATCGGGAGATTCATAATCAAATATTCTTAGTATGAATACAAATTTATGGGCGATACAAGAGTGCATTCGAAATTTATTTAATATTTCTTTACCAAGTTCACCCTTTCCCATATTTTCAAGAAGACGCCTCTTGTATAAGACCAATAAGGATGGCAAGTGTCTTTTATCTCATAAAACCACGTAGAATTATCTGATCCATTCAGAGGCGTGGTCGCCTGAACCCATCAGATGACCCATCTTTAACAGACGCCAAGCTTCCTGGACGTTGGATCCCAAGTGCTGTTGTTGATTTCACTGTAACGTCGCCTGACGGGTGTCAATTTCATGTAACTTCGTATGATTTCATAATTCCCGCGCAACTTGACAGACTGAACCCTTTCGGGGAGCTTTATAACTCTTTGATCAGAGATCGAGGATGTTAAACGGCGCAGACACTGTGAGAGGCGTTCTCGCTGGGTCTACCCCAGACCGTGCAGTATATAAAGGTTGCATTTGTTAATATCATACTTATTATTGTCGCTTTTTAAAGACTATTGTGGCATGGCAATAGAAGGCCCAGCATTCGTATGGGGTTGTAGTTTTTCGCACGGTGTTTTTCTCATGATGTTTGTGTATCATAGTTAGGGAAGCAATCATTACAAACCCACTTGAAGTGGCACACCTAAAGCTGTAAACTCTGGGGTATAACTCTAGCATGTCTTACACACAGCCAACCAAACGATGATTATTTATAGGGCACTGCGATTTCTATGTATACTCTATATTTCAATGTTCTACTTCTTGAAATGAGTCTGATTCATTTTTTAAAAGGTCTCTTACATAAATGTGTTGATGTATTATAGCAGGTAATAATAAATAAATCTGTTGCCATTGGCTGGTCAAGGTTATACCTTTAAGGCTAAGTCAGTAAAAGCTGTCTAGTCCTATTTGAAACCAAACCTTTGTACCAACTCACCCAATTGTCTTTGAAGATTGGTTGAGAACCCTCTGCGACAGTGGCACATTTTATTGTGTGGTGATGAACGAGTCGGATGCCCTTTGAGGCTTTTGAAAAGCCATGTGAATGACTGCGACAGCGATATAAAGTCGAATTTTAACTAACATTGGTATCACCTAACAACCAATTTGCAATCTTCTTAAGCTTATAACCTCTATGGATTATGGAAGAACTGAAATGCCCTCTGTGCAATCATTTCCAGAGCCATGTCCTATGTGTCCATAAGGGTATCACCGCAACTGACAAGCAATATATGTAGTGGAGAGATATTTTGTTAAATTGAAATTTTTTTCCCGTGATATGATCAACTATCAATTCAAAGCAATGGTTTGTTTCCCAGGGCTATCATCATTTGATTGCTTTCTGTAGAAAACGTTGGAAAGAAAATCCATTCAGCTGATTATTATCGAGGCATTCTGAAACAGGACAGGTTGCAAAGGGGAAATATTGTTTGCTCTTTCCCCACATTCATGGGTCGAATGTTATGGTGCACCATATGACAAGTAATCAGTACTAACAATGAAAATTGCATTGAAATCAGCTCAGTGACGCAGCAACTTCAGTAGATCCGAATGATTTGATCTTGTTGAGCTCTGCTATAAAGCTGTGCTATTGATATATTTCAGAAAGAGTATAAGAAGTGTTCAAAACAGCATGTGGCATCACAGCCAGCGTGTTGTTGAAACATCAATCGTTACTATGCAGGTACTATCTGAATCATAGCATGCAATTGATGTTTCGAATAGCTTACTGGCAGTAATATTTTTCTATTATTTCCTTTCAATATTCCAACTGTTCATGTGTGTGGAATGATAAATACATGCATGACACCTAAGTTGGTAAAACTGAGTTTAATTGATACATCATTGTCAAGCGAGGGGAATGTTACTTTGTCTAATCGATCTATTTACTTAGCTTTCAACGGCACGAACACTGATGCAGTATTAGTGAAATAAGTCAAACCAATTCATTAGACTGAATAATCTAAACGCACGAGTCACGATCATGGTTAATTGGCAATATAAACCTCAATCTTAGAGAATTATGAGCCGCATGAGGCAAAAATTGTTTTTAAGGCGATGAATATTATTAAGTACTTCTGAGTTCTATAGACCGATAATTATCCCAATAAGATGTTATTGGCCTCTCCCTTGTCACATGGTATCAATTACCCTGTATTTGTTTTACTTACAATGAATAAGTCCCTAACAATTTAACATAGATAATTTTATCTGAGAAGTCACTAGCTGTAAGAGAAATAAATCATTTGGCCAACTACCGTATCGAATGGCGACTGGGCCGGAATATGCGGTGGGTATAAAACTATTACTATTATATTAACGTATATTAACTTACACACGCTGAATTATATGGTCTTGACGAGGTAGAACCAATTCAATCACATACTCTGGCAGCATATGGTAGAGGTGGTGGGGTGGGGATGTAAATGCCATTGCGGATTATATGTATCAACGGCGTATAGGGTACTGCTTAATTTTTTTTGGTAGTGAATTTATTCGTCTACAGAATCATGATATTTGACTTTAAGCATCAATTATTTCACCTAGTTTTGCTGGATGCTCGTTACACAATGCGATATATGTAAGTTAGTTACATATGTGTGTTATGTGATACAAAGGCACTGTTCTAACTTTTTGCGATGCGCGTAGTCATCATGCTAAATTATACATTCCATCAATCAATTTGTTATTCGCGGTTATTTTGCGAAAATTCATACTAACACTTGGTTGAATGTTGTATTACAAGCATGTATTATTTCAGAGAAATTTATTCTGCTATTATTAGGCCTGAATTTAACACCTAAGGTAGTCAGCGTGCATCTTACACTATACCCTTATAGTTACACATCGAATATGAGCAGGTGAAAAAAGTTACTGAATTATTTCGACTCAACGACTCGTTATGTCGTGATTGCTCGTTTGCGGTCACAAATCATCACCATTTCCTTCGTTTCAACTCCATGTATACACAATCAGCATATAATATAATACTTTGTTTATAAAAAAAATTATGTTATCCTTGTCCATGAACACACGTTGAAGATTGTCTGCTGACAGCACACCCCAGAGGAGTTTTTATGTATTTAAAGATTTGTTTACGGAATGCCAGAGATTTGTTATCTAGTTAAAAGGCAGAATAAATAATCCGTCAGTAAGCATAGCACATACTGTACCTTAATCGGAGAGTGTGGATGGAAAATGGTTATTTGTTGTTGTTAACTAGAAAACATCATCTTCTCATAAAGGCAGAATTTGTCATAATGCATAACGTCAGTGATATCAGTTAATCATCCTTGTCCTGATTGCCTTTGGGTGTATTCTAGAATCACGGTGACCTATCGAATACTTTATCTTTTGTTGTGGTATAAAAGTATATTACACCTTCAAGAATCATGCTACTTGCTCAAACGCTCGAGTGCGCACGACAGAGCGCGCAAAAATCCCACGCAGAATCGTCGGCATACGCAAACATAAGCCCCATGTGTCATCGAATTATAGATTAGCGAAGCTACGAGGTCTGTCATTAATCAATGGTACGTGAATGACATTCATCTTCATTTAGTTGTCCTTGTGTGTGAGTGATATATGCAAGATTCTTTACATTTCATTTGAAGGGGAAATGAATGAGTGTGCCTTCGAGAACGCTGCCACTGCAAACACGGGAAACATAATGTCGCGTCTGATGCCGAATCATAAATTAGCTTCGATGCAGCAACCAAAATATTTTTCTCGCAGATATATGTCGAGCACCAACACACGCAGGAATTTGAAATCCAACTGAGTTAGCTATTATCTTTGATAAGACAGAACTGAACAAAAATTCAATCACATCAATATGCCTCGTCTGCCCATTTTCCTCGATTTATATATGTTAACGTCGAATGCACCATTGCATCATTAATATTTTATGTAAAGAATGACTGCAGTTCATACTTGCAATAGCACCGCACAGTATGAGTATTAGAAAAGCTTCGTGCTATGTCGTTTGTCTTCTTCTCATCATCGAACGTTCAGTAATAATAGTTCGACACAGAGAGCTTTTCGGGAAGCGAAAGCTCTGTTAAAATACGCTCTGTATGTTCAACTACTCCGTAAAAAGAATCAACATCATAATGCTAGACGGCAGGTGGGTAATTATCAAATTACTATGTCAAATGAAAGGAAAAGAAACTTGAATGAAATGGCGCTGAGATTTAGTGCAGAACAAATTGACCTTCCTGACTGAGTCCCTATATTACTGAGTGTCAAAACGGCCACACGTTTTGGCTTACGTCATAGAATACAATACCCAGATCATGAAGAGTTGATGAGACGCTAATATTTGCACAGATTTGCATAAGGAGCACAACTGAGCTCGTAACCCACATGAAGCAGCTTTATTCGGCAACTAGAAGAAGGGATGACCATCTGATGGTATATCCCTCACTACGGATGAAAACAATAGACCATATAAATGCATGACCAGCGACCAACATTGAATGTTTTACAAAACTCGGAATGAACCAAGCAGAATGGTGGTAATGCGATAATTATGCGGGGTTGTAAGTTGTATTTATCATCAACGATAAGACCAATTAGCAGCATTAGTGCAATAAAGGCGCAAATCAGCCGACGTTTTGTCAGACGAATATGATACAGTTTTTAACATCGTGGTTGTGATTAGCCATGACTAAAAGAATAAAATCACGTAACGTTCGGTGGTACGTTATGTGCAAAACTTATGCTTTGAGCCATTTTAGATGTAAGATGTGCTTTGTTCAATAGTCATACCCATTTATAGTGAATGTTAATGAGGAACAATTAAATGTGTGTTGGTAATCGGGGCTACTATATTGTGATAGATGTTGTCTCTTGCGGAGCAGCTAGTTTCTTAACTGACGGTTCACCCTTTGGCCATCTCTCTTTTGTCCGACAAACTACGTATCAGGTTGGATAAACATTTCATGACTCATTCAAATACCGAACACCCACAATAATCTGTTTCAGTCAAATACAGGGAATCGAAGTAGGTAATATTTATGCAATATTACAAATATTCGAATATTATACGATTCAGAAAATTCCCATATCTGCATTTTATCCTCTTATATAATCTCCATTATGCAAGTGGCGTGTCATTTGGAATGAGAGTACGCTCGATTTATTCAACTGTTATTCATTCACAAGTACTATTTCGGCGCTGAGAGGACTGGCGTCATTGCTTGCTGTGTTTTTCTGCTCGGAATACCAATCGATAAAACGCGGAATTACCCGGAAACGCGGAATTATAGCTTCAGAGCAACAAAAACAACGCATCAAGGTCAATTAATCGGAGCTACTTAGGCTCTACGTTGTCACGTGATATCGATGGCCTCAGATGTTTCATTAATGTATCGTCAACGATTATTGTAGAAAATGGTTCATATGATTTCTAATGATGGCAACACATCCTCATGTAACACGAGTTTCTGTATCCTGTAGAGCTCCATGGCGACACAAGGCAGCCATCAAGTGATAGCCGATTGCAACCAACCGTTCTTTTACTTTGATGAAACCCTTTCTTGTTTGCAAACAAAATAATGCGCTGTAGCTTTGATATAAAAATATTCCTGGGGCATATGTTGAGTGTGTTAATATTTTTATCACATGTAAAGTATTTATCTTGCATATTAGATAAGACAGCTTCCCTGAAGTTAAACAATGCATTGTGCCATGCATTGGCATGCAATCCAGTCTAATGCGATCTGATTATATTTACAAGCTATGAGGAATATATTCACAATATGTTTACAATATATGGCTCACATCCCCTAAGCAATCTTGCGTACATTAGCTCTAAAGCTCAATGACGATATGAAATGAGAAATGCTAGTGCTTGTCCAATATACTCAAAGCCAAGGCCGATGTCACTTACATTAGAAATAATCATCCTATCAACTTTGATTGAGGCAGGATGTGCGACCATGCCCACCAGTAGTGTTTTATAATGGGGATACATATTTAGAGATGCTAAAGCAGTCTACAACAATTATACAATTAAGTGCATCAATGTTGGAAGATGCCTTTTGAAATACGACAAACTAAAGAACCCTTAATTTGCAAGACATACCTATATGTGCTTAAACTGCATAGTGCAGCATCATGCAAGCATCTAAAGGGCATTGTATTCTTACTTAAACGTTGTTTTGATGTACCGGGTTTGTTGGGAAATGGTAACGGACGAGTATTGTTATTGTAGATAGTAACAGTGGCAGAAACCATTTCAGTCTATTTTTGTATCAAATTATAGAATTCATTCATAGCAATGTTATTTGAAAGAATATCACGGAAACTTGGTGTCTAAAATGATACTAATCAGGTATTCGCCAGTTAATGAGCACTAGAGAACAAGCAAAATAAACTGTAAAGATGATACTTTAGATGAATTGATCGATGATCACTACATTGAATGATATAAATACGATGATTAATGCAATGTTATTAATATTGGCCTCGAATCGTGTATATTAGCTGGAACGTGGTAACAATTAAGCTAATGCAAATACGACATGGAAGGGAAGTGCTGCCTTATTTATAACAAACTCACAAAAACGGAGTGGTTTGTACCATGGTCTTAGGCAAATGTGTGTCGCCTTAAGAAGGGCAACAAAGGCTAGGTCAATATAGAGAAGGTCGAACAATACCTACGTTACAATAGCAGCTGAGGCGCAAGACGTAAATTTGCCACATATATTAACAAGCAGAGATTTTTGGTGTCTTAAGAAACTACAAGTGTAATTTATATTGAAATTCACTTGAAATCAGGGGCGATTCACAAGCAATAATGAATATGGCATTGTGTGCTGACTGACCTATCAGTGTAGGGCTGCAATCGTTGGCACTTGATAGGGGCTTTTATTCTGGGAATGTCAGTGAATGCCCCAGAGACTGTTTATTACCCGTCCGTTGGCTCATGTTTCAATTAGAGCAAGTACTATCCGACGGTGACGCCATAAATTAAGGATTAAGGCCACATCACCAAGTCTATGAGCAAGAAGCAATGTTTTACATAACATCCACTTATCAGTCGCCACAAAAGTAAGTGAAGAAAACTACATTGTATCGTGTTAATATTTCTTGAGCTGATCGATTCATTGGTTATCCATTAGCATTCGACACATTTTACGCTATTTACTGTAGAAATAAAGTAACATACTGGGGCCTCGTGGCACGTTTAACAGCGGACAAGGTTATTATGATTGAGATGAATGATTATCCGCTCTTTATTGCCACTGCCTGCTTGGGACAAACTCATTTTCCTCACCGAGATGCAACCTGGTACCAAGTCAATTTACTGATGGGATTCCTAGGTAACGTGATACCTAAGAGGACAGGACATGTATCAATGTCGTCTCTCTGCTTAATAGCAATCTGGCGTTCTGCTTTGTGCAGCATACAAGTGTGATGTACATACAGTGCGTTCCGGTTGGCTATTTGTGTTTTGTCATTGAATGTAGTGGACAGTGGCAAGAACGGGTGTCATTCACGTTTGATCCACAGCTATTTGCAGAGAGGCGCGCCATCTTATAGGCAAATGGCCGTGTCCGGCACGTGGCTTATTTAACTGCTTCCCCAAGTGCTAGTTTACACCAGTATAAACGGATTGCATTAGTCAAGGATATAAGGAACCTTGACGAGAGTGAGAATGCGTATAACTCCCAATGATCTCGCTCCATAGGGTCATATGGTACACGTGTTATATCATCGTGCTGAGCCAGTAGCTTTTACTATGCTTTCATCATCATCGACTCTCGCTGTATCCATTTGGTGTGTGTCGTCGGGATTGTGTTGCTATGGTAATCTCCACTTTTTATTTTACCGGAAAACATGCTAAGCTCTTGCAGATAGATTGGAATCTTCACGAGTGTGATAATTAATTCCATACGCTCAGCTGTACACGGCGTCATCTATATGTATGCTTGATTAAAGTTTTGTATATGTTCATCTTAGATACATGAAGCAATGAATAAATTCAAAGCAATCTGTCTTATAAAAGCATTGCCGTCGGGTCCAATCACTCAGTGCAATGGCTTGGTCCTTACCAACCAGCCAGTAGTTCGTGAGCCCTATGCTGTTGGTGTGGTAGTGGCGCGATGATCTAGATATATGTAGATGATCAAAACCGAAGTGAAACTGATTGTACAGGGACGAATTGAAATTATACTTGAACGAATCACGAACAGTGTAATGAGTTAACTGATCTTACCTGGCTAAGAAACGACTACATGGTTCGTTCACCTCACAGACAAACTCACAACAAACGTCATAAAGATTACAGCCATAGCCGGCAACGTGAATGCTTCGATAGGTGATAGTGGAAAGCGGGCGACAGAGAAGAACATTTGCTGAAGACGAGAAACGATTGGATCCATACATGTCCTAAACGACACATGAAGCTCTAATTAATATATCCGTCTGAGTTGCCCTATAAAACAGTTTGTTGCTATATAAGAATTGAACATGGCGCCGTATCTCAGTATATACCCCCGTCTGTTGGTTTCGAGTGAGTTGAACGTGGATACTCGCATTGACCGAATTTCTCCAAACGATAAGATAATTGTGCTCATTGTATGTATGCATTGCATACTTCTGAAACCAAGCGAAGTATCCATAATACATATTAGACCATGTAATACAGACAATGCACATGGACTACCCTGCTTTATCTTATCATATACCACACATGTGTATACAGAACTGTATGTTGCAATTTGCACATATGTTGTGACGATGTTGTCGATAGCATAGCGCATCCTGAGCTACATCGATACACATTATAGCATATTTACTCTTTTATGTTCCATGTGATCATAATTGTGATCGAGCCTCTCGTTTTTGCAACAGCATATAATATTAAACTTTGCCCATCAAAGAAATATATCATCCTTAGTCATGAAAGAACATTGGAGTTAACTGTCTTCTTATAGATCACCCCAGAAGGCTCTAAGATTATTTTTTAACGAGATGTATACAAGTTATTAACTCGTTAACTTCACATCCTCACATGGCGTTAATGAGACGTTCTGGAAACTACAAAGTAAAACTGCTAACTTATGTACAAACTAGTCAGTTAACACGTACACTAAGCATATAGGAGTTAGCGCCGTCGGCTGCGCTATTCCATATATATCTGCTCGAGATCGACCGAGCATTCTGGCAGTTTGAGTCATTGGTAGACTTAATGACTTGTCAGTTAAGGCTTAAACTGCTAACACTTATGCCCTGATAACCAAATAATAGTGCACTGTCATTCAGTAACACTTTAGGGGCCAAAAGCTGCTATTTACCAACTATTTGTCTGTATGTCAAAGCTTCAATGCAACAGTTATGTGATCATCTCATTTGGTTATAGTCAACTACTGGTTGCAATCAACTAAGAGGCAATCAACTAGATTTTAATCAATACGATGGGTTCTGACTCACCAACTATTGTGCGCTCGGCGTAGCTCCTAGGGATAAAATAAACCTAGCGTATAGTGGCTTGCATTCTACAAATCGGTGGAACAACAGTCAGTGTTGTAGATTTTGATCTACATGGAGATTCGTTAAGTATGATCGAAATACATTTCATGTAATCTAGCAAATGATTGGACAAGTTTAATTATGGATAGAAAAAAAACAGGAGCTGTATCATCACTGCTCGAACATGATAATGGTTTTAACCTTAAAGTGCTTTAGTAGGATAGATGTGTATTATACATTCGGGCTTCACATATCCTACTTATTTGGGAAAAGCTCGAGTTTAGCTCAATGAGACGTGCCCAATCACAACCTGAGCCTGTACAGTTATAGTACACACCACACGATGATTCAGGTCAACCAAATAGAAAACCTTAATTTGCATGTTCAATATTGTGATTCGACCAAATACAGCCTAGCAGATGTGTCACATGTGATCACACTTTGGCCCTGTAAAGCTGATGAGATGCAGGGTATGTCATTGGTAAATGATAGTGAATGACACTCATTTTCATTTGGTTGTGTTCAGTCCTTGGAAAGTGGTGACAAATGCAGGTAGATGGTGATTGGTACTTTTGGAAATGACATGAATAGAGATAATTTCAGTGAGTGGCCCTGGTTTGATTAAACGTTACAGTTGGTCGACACTACTTTACTTTGCTCTGTTCACTGCCTTTTTGTATATTCTAGTAAAGAAAATTTAACGCCTGATTTCAATGCGGGAAACACGATATGTCTGGGAGTATTTGTATTTCACAATGTCACGTATGAGCTCAAACGATCCTATCCATCAACACGAGAAGTACAAAAACAAGATAAAATCTGAACGAAATCAACGAAGCTCCTCCCATACCAGATACATGGATCATTAACAGCAGGGACCACATGGGCCGTCGATAAACTGCGAATTATGTTTCTTTTGCAACAAGCAGTTTGTGATTCGCTTTGCTTTAATTTGTTCTTCTGGTCAGCACGTTTTATGCCCATTCTAATGGCCGGTGTACAATTCGTCAAACATTCTCAGTTATTGTGCAAATAGAAATTCATTGAACCATTTCTGGTTCTTACCGCCCAGTAGCATGTGTCATCATCTTGTTTGGCAATTATCCGATATACTTGATAGATCAACGCAAAGTGTTAGCATGATAGTAAATTGCATGATGCAGCAGAAATTTGCATTGTTGGATGATTATATTTCATAGGTACTACAGAAAGAGCAGAGAAATTATAATGTCGGAATGGCAAGCGTTATTGATAAATGCTCTATGCAACTATAGCACAACAGACAACCTAGTCAACATAAGGCGGTTTTATGCAGCAACTAGAAAAAGAGACTACCACTTGATGACCCGTCCCTTACTACGAATTACCATAGTAGAAGAAATAAATGCATAACCAGTGACACGAATTAACCTTTATAGAAAGCCCGAAATGAACCAAGCAGGACAAGAGATGATCCCGCGGGACTCGGGAGGGGCATGAATTGAGTTGTCAGATACGTTATTCACATCGTATCGCAGCAAAAGAAGGCGCCTTTGTTCGTTATGGAAAACTCGATCATATTAGTTATCTGCTGTATCTATCCCATATGATAATGATAATGCCACCAAGTAGCTGGTTTTATTATAGATAATGTCAACTGCCAGGGTGATATGCTATGAAATTTGTTAAGCTGCAGCTGTATTAGTAGAAACACTCGAGCAAGCAAATAAACTGCATGATCCTATCTTGATCTTCGTAACGGAAGTAAGTTAATCACATAGGTTTTAGGAAAAACATTAGCCAATCAACTTAGTCCATTAGAACCCATATATCTCTTTATAAATGCGTGATATAATATTATTTACCAGACATTTTTGTTATTCGTTTTGACACAACGTTAGCATTACAGTAGGAGGAATGTCTGTTACATATTGTCCCTTTGTCACAGAAGTTTATTATGTAGAACACAATAAAATCACCTTGTAAACATTGTGGGCTTCATGGACAATTACAGATGGGTAATCCCTCTGATTGAGTTTCCACAATATGTATGATCAACCTCAATGAAGCCTTAAATTCCAGTTACAATCACGGAACGTACATGACGCCTCGATATTCCATCGTTACTCACGCAAGCAATTTGTGGGAATATCATGAAAGCAGATGTCTGCATCTATGTGCACATTTATTATAATCTCGACATCGATATAATCTCATGTCAATTAAACTCTGCAATAAATTACCTGCTGCGGTACTGGCTCCATAGACAACCTCGCTCTGTCCTGCACGCTTTTATACCGGAGGGAGTGCCTTGCGGTGCGCATGTTTTCCAAGTAGATCGGATGTCTACGTAAGTTTCCGATGGGTGCAACGTAGAGGATAATACAATGAGTGACTCAGCAATAGCCCTCACATAGAAAAGGATATTGTATTTAAAATATATGTATTCTACCAATCAATATGCTATGCTGAAAAAGATACGGCAAATGAATGAGGAACCCCATGATCCGCTACACTTTGGACTTTTCTGGGGCTACTTGTATCAGTCAATGAAGCAGCCGCTCGAAATTGGTCCATACATATAGACTCTGTGTGATCATTTATACTTAGAAGGATATTTATACCTATACGCTGGAGGCCTGCACCACAGTATGGACAATTATAGCTGAATAGCAATATCTATATATGTATCTATATATATATATATATATATATATATATATATATATATATATATATATATATATATATATATATATATATATATATATATATATATATATATATATATATATATATATAGATATAAATAAATAAATATATATATATATGTTTTTTATATATATATAGCTATATATGCATATATATATAGCTATAAATTTATTATATATATATATATAGCTATATATATATATCTTTACATATATATATATATATATACATATATATATATATATATATATATATATATATATATATATATATATATATATATATATATATATATATATATGTATATAATCTCTACCATCAAAAGGTAGCAGACGTGGTTGCATTAGAACTGAGGAAGGCCGGCTTGAAACTCAATTAACCTACAATGGCCGCAACCTTTACGATACAATGCTCTTTCCCAGCCGAAAGAGCACTATTATTCAAGCCTCAAGGTGAAGCTGTCTGTTCGGCCATTTGTCACTGTCGTAACATGTAATAAAGTTCACAAATGTTTACATAGGTAGACAGTTGACTGTCGCTCACCCTAGTATGTTGGCAAGGGTGTGAAACTGGTTACGAACACGAATCAGAGGAGCCACAGACTGATACATGTCTTCATCAGTATTAGCATTCACTGTTAACTGGGTCATAAATATTTCGTAAATACACGTTGCAGAGCCTATGTCAAGTTGGCTGTTCCACCATCAACAAGCATGGTTAATGGAAATACATATTCTATTGGCCATTACATCCTTGCTATGTCAACGGGACACAATGAGCCTCAGGTAGAACATGCAATATGTGACGCTGGGTCAAAGTAATGCCTGATGCAACAAATATACCGGACTGCAAAATTACCGCATTGACCAGTAGGAGAAGGCTCTGGTTATTCGGACGAGCACATTAACAATCAATTCCAGGATTAAAGTCCAGTAATATGGACCGAATGACTACAATTGGGCTGTGGACGCGAATACGCTACCAAATTCGATTTATGCTACTTGCTACTGATATACCAAATAAGTACGTATTCCACCGCCCACAATACTCCTCGCCCGACGAGGCTCCCTGCAGCAAGCTTCTAGGCGCCTGTTCAATCTTGAGCGGCGCCTTACACAATGTATGCTGCGAAATTGCTTTGGGAGTTGCGTTTGAGTTAGTTACACACAGAAAGACTTTATTTACCACTATTGAGAATTATAGAAACACTATTTCACAAAAGGGTTTAGATAGATATATAAAATGGAGTGTGTAAAGTTATCGCAAATGTAACTACACATTTTAGGGCACCTACATATGAGTTCATCTTTGAGACTGAAACTTAAAGTGCCATTCTCGCTTCACGAGCACATGGTTGTGTAGTGTTATCTAATAGCAATAGTTAATTGTCTTGATTCAGAGTCAGCATGAGTCGAAGGGATGCATCGGTTACTTTTTAGCATGACACGAGATGGATAACTGAATCGTTGTCCGAACTAATCATCAACTAATGATGTGGATCAAATCTAGTAGTAAAGCCCCATGGTGAGCAAACTCAATTGCTTTGCGATGCATTTGACCCAGATCAGAAAAGAATCCATAAGTTTGATAAGAAATGAACATCATTCCAAGCAACCACTGATAGTCAGATAATATTAGCTATTATCCAGGTATTACTAAGCATATAAAATGTGCGCATAGTACATGTTATGTTATCCTTTTCAAGCACAATGGGAGTTGCATCGTCTGAAAGTCCGGCCACCTGAAAAAGCTCATCACATCAAATTAGGATATATTATTCACGACACCTCTCTTATTGCATAGTCTGAAATCTTTGGCAGCTGAAAGATTCAAACAATGCCTCATCTGAGCTAATTTATTTGCTTCATATGTGCTCACCTAGTGGGGTGAGTTGCTGAAAAGGGTGCAATGAGACCAAATATATCGCACAATATTGTGAACGTTTGAATGCAGTTAGTGTTTAATTTAACTAAAAATTGACACGAATAAAAGTATAACAATGCATGGTGTGGAAGATTGACTCTCTTATTCTGGATATGATTATGGGACACAAATTATCAACATTGCCATATAATATACAAATGTCGAGGGGGTAGAATTCCACAAAATTGTACAGCTCTTAGCATTTAGCCTCAATTTCACAGGGCTAAGACTTGAAACACATAGTTCAGTGATCAATATATCATCTAAGACGGATAGATACAGCGTGATGCATGGTATATATGAAGTCACGATAATATGAAATTATTTCACTGTTGAACCTAGCATACATATTACATTAAGCCGGTAGTTGTGAACTTGGTCGTTGCCGATTCTCCCTTATCATACATCGGCCCATCGCCTTCACCACTTTCATTCGCCGTGTATTGCCGTACACTCGTTTTTGTTACCTCTTAAATACGCGCTAAATGTGATCACATCACAGAGACATTATGTGTATGCAATTGCAATTTATAGTGGTAAAATACTAAGATGTATGTCCGATAATGGTCGATGATTTCTTGTTAAATATTTGCGACACATAATATCGATTTGAATTACGACAGGCAATGTCCGTCTTCTTACCACGAAAGACTTTATGGCAATCGATAAGAACATGTATGGAGTCAATAATCCAAAGCAAAAACAGACGCAATTAAGTATTTCAGATGAAGGTAAATTACAATCAAATGATGGTACATCTGCTACTGCAAGATTAGAAAATAACATTAGATTCATTTGATATGTTTTGATGGATCGATTTGTATTCCAGGAAATGTAAGGTTCTAGGTTCAGGTGGTAGAGATTGCTAGTGTAGGTCATGTTTGTGACGCTTCAGCTTTACAGATGAGTCAGTCTTTAATACAGCCTATAATAACGCTTGGCCTGTTGATATAGAATGAACGGATCCACTAAAATAGCTCACCCGCTTTACTGAGAGCTGCATATAAACAAAAAAGTGTTAAAACTCGTGTTAGTTTTGTGATGGATATCTTAATTGGGAGTTGTCAAAAATGTTAAGTGCGATGTTTCTCATCAAACAATGAGGAACCAGCGCGCGTGCAGCTGCTGAACACCACTAATTAGATGCAGCTTGCCATGTCCGACTCCCCGATAACCTTTAGTATAAATTACATCCCCTCAAATTAAAACTAACTCTCTCTCTTCCACAATCCGTAAATAGCCGCAAAAACAGTTATATTTCGTTTAGCAGGTAAAATGTAAAGAATCGCATTATCGATTTTGCCGATAACTAAACTGTTCCATTCGGTATCAGTCAGTGACTCTTCATTCCCCATTGGTGACATAGGATTCAATGGAAAATGTAAAACGAAACAACTGGACTGCAAGTTGGTGCATGCATTGAGTCAAAATTGTTTTACAGCAACTATGTAGGATATTGTATTCGTATTATAGACATAGCTTCAATTGAAGAGCATTTTTTGTTCAATGAATATCTACTGCGAGTAAGCTTTTGCCATTTGATCTGTTTGAGGATTTTCTAAGAACTATCACACAGCCGCTCATATGTTTGGTGCTTAATTCTTCACCGTTAAGCTTGCATGGTATAATAGATGAGTGCCCTCGTTTGTTATTTTACTCTCCGTTGAATGAATTTCACGCAGTCATTCATTTCAACATCTTTCATCTTGAAAACATTTGAATTGAGCTAATAATACCGTTGTGGTTTACTGCTTGTATAGAGGGGATTTAATATTTCTGAACATAAAAAAATCCATTAGAAGAAAGAACATGAACGATTGGGTAGTTGAAAGAGAGCAAATAGGCTCTAGTGTAAACGAGCTTTATAATTACACGTCTTAAGTAGCACTTTTGTCACACACATTCACACACACACATACACACACACACACACACATACACACGCTAACACAAACACACACGCATACATACACTCACAGGTTTACTTGCAAGGCAATTTACTTGATGCCTCACATATGCAATCAAATAGGATACGTGTTACTGCTTCATACATTGGTTGAATAGTGAGTTGATGCGATGGTTCAAATCTTTATTTATGCATGCCATATAAGTTTCCCTAGTCATCGTGCAACTTAACAACATTGATCTATTACAGTTAAGATAGTATGTGCTTATAGTCTCTCATAAACTAGAGCTATACGTCATTCAGAACTGATTGGCTAATATACACACACACATGCACATATATATACATGTATATATACATATATGTTCATATATAACATATATCTATATATATATATATCTATATATCTATATATTATATATATGCATCTATATATATATATATCATATATATATATAATGTAATATATATATATATATATAAAAGATTGTCCCATATACATATTATATATACATACATATATATATATATATATATATATATATTATTGATAACTATATATATATATGGAGAATACTCACATCCCATCTTCGGTATTGATATCAGACCAGTCGGCCAAGCGTGGTTAAGTGGATCGAACTAATTACTTTCTTCTTTCTTCTCGAATCTAACGCAGTGTTTTGCTATGATTGGCATATGCGAGGCAGATGGGGGAGCTCCTAAGCGTGACATGTAACAGTTGTATTGAGGAAAACTAAAATTGGGTATTTTACTGTCCTGCAACTAGACTGATTTATTTCGGGTATTTCATTTCAGCAAAACTTGCATAGTTTACACAACAATTTCAAGCTGTAAATGGCTAATGTTCAATTTCTACTGATGCCGAATGTATGCATTATGAGAGAGATATCAGTACACAGCTGTATAGCATGGCAAATAGAGTACTTAGCCACAGTTATTTGCTATAAACAGAACGGTACATAACCTGATCACGATATATGCTACATTCATCTACATTATTTTCATACAAGGAGTATTTGATCAAATGATCATCATCTTTAACCTATTTATGCTTACCTATGCATATGCGTTATTATGCATGTATTTGCTTCGAAATCGCCCCCCCCCCCCTCGAATTGCCCCCCCCTATTGAGTTACGAGGTTGTTTGAGCGTGGACTCCGATCAGACCGGCTTTCTTAAATGAGCTTTCACTGCATTACACGTCATGTCTCATACCACCGCTTTTCCACCTTCTGTTCTCCAGCGTGTATCTGGGATGTAAACTTTGTATTTATTGCTTTTGCTTCGAATATTAAATGTTGTCCAAGTGGATGTTTTATTGTAAGTGATCAATATGTCCAAATCAGTTGTCCTGTCATAAACATCTACTATGCAATAGCTAGACCATATTGCCCTCTGCTGCACACTCTAGCGAAAATATACACTAATCACAGGGTTACGAGGTTAAAAGAGATTATCAGCTTCTTAACGACGGTCTTTATAGAATAAATGAATGAGTCGTTTGAGAGTCGTCGCCCCATATTTATTAAATGATGTAGGAGTAAGATGGGCTCCAACCTCCATTTTGCCTCGATATTTATACGAATGCATCCTTTTTGAGTCAATCGACCAATCTTTGGGTATGGAATCATTCCCAATCGGCCAAGCGTGGATGCGAGGAAAAAATAATTTCTACTTCTTAAAGTCTAAGCCTTCATTGCTGTCAGCAAAAATGCCTACATTTTTGTCTTAGTTTCGTGAATGATAGATGTTGAGTTTTATTGGTGATCCGTAACACGCTGTCATGCTGAAGGGCTTCGACGAATATGCAGGAACCTATGGCGGAATTAACAGCCGACATGATGGCGGCATTATGTGACAACGAGAAGAAACGACTAAACCTATGACTTTATACTCCCTCGAAATGAATATAGGATAAATGATGGGAGCAACAGAACAGATACACTATTTCCGGAAGCTTGGTTGTCAAGGAATGAATTGCTTCATGACCGATGTGGGGTTGCTGTGGATAAAAGTGTTCTTAATTAAAGATATGTATTGGCATCCTGCCATCTTCGCATAGACACGTGCATTGTTGCATACACTTTGAGAAGGTTGGTACTGCATTAATGTGTAATTGATCTACACAATTGTGCATTAGCGTGGAACGTTCAAACATATTGTGCTTAAGACAGCTTCAATTTTTATCTCCTTAGCCAAAGGGAGGCAATAATTGATAAAACAACATTAGATGTATACAACGCTTTCCCAGGTATTGACAAGAATTGATTATAGATCGATTCTATTCTGCTGGGAAATTGATTAACTATTGAAAGTAGTTTCGAATCGCACAGCATGCTTATTTCACAAGACACATTTACTGTAATACTCGTTTCCATACTTATTTCCTTACAAAGAGTACAGGAAATAGCTGTTCATGCAGTGTACGATACAGTCTCCCGAATGGCGAATTCGGTTGCAGCTGCACTCTAGTAAATGTATTTGATAACGTTTCTCACTCTAATAAATGAGTATTTCAATAAGTCCAGTATACCTGCTATCTACATAAGTAGCATAGTTGGCCCAAAACCAATCACGGGTTTTACATAAATACATGACAAACTAGTTATTAAGGCTTATTCAGCTGCATATCGTCGTTGACATAATGGCTACTTAATCATTCCCGCAACTGTAATGCACTGTGGTTTGTGCAGCACAGTTAATTGCCACGAACTCCAGCGATAACGGCATTTGAACTGTAGATGCGCGTCAGCGTGCGTGTGCGTGCCAGTCAGCACGTTTATATGTGCACATATGTGTGTATGTAATGCAGGGAATGGCGAATTGTCAACCTTCTCATGCACTTAAAAGTTAATATAATGATCATTGGTATAACGTCAAAATGTTTTTAAGTATTCATTGGTAACATAATTGCATTGCCTTAATAGTACTACAACAGTTCTTTGAATCTTAGATAAACCACTTTAAACAAAATGTACTTTGCTTTCTCATCAAGCTCTAATGCTTATTCGTCTGATTTGTTCAATTTGTGAAATGCCTGAATAAGTCTTGGAATAGATTAAGGCTTATTCAGCTACAAATCATCGTTGACATGGTGGCTACTTAATCACTCACGCAGCTATAAAGCACTGTGATAGTGCTGCACAGGTAATTGCCACGAACTCCAATGACAAAAATATATCCTATTGCGATTACCTGGCAAATCGTAGAATACCCTGCATCCCTTAAAATTCGGGTTCATGATATTGCAACTGACATCGTGATGACGGTTTTTAAACTAAGTTTGCTTCATAATTGTTGCTCATCGATGGCAAGAATGCTAAAGTCCTCACGGTATTTGTATTGTAAATGCGTGTGTGTTTGCGTGTGCGTACCTGTCAGCGCGCATATATGTGCAGATGTATAAGCATGTTATGCAGGAAATGGCGAATTGTCGACCAACTCATGAACGGAAAAGTTGTTGAAATTATAATAGGTATAATAGCAAGCAAAATGGTCCAGTATTCATTTGTTACATATTTGCACTGCCTTTATAGTGCTATATCAGTTCTTTAAATCTTCGACAAACCGGTGCCCAGTATATAACTTGCCTCCATGCATCGCTTATTTGGCCCTACATTCACCACTTTAGCGAAATCATCTCGATACCGCTATCAAAATATAGCGTTCATTTTTTCTTCAACAAGTTAAGTGCTACTTCCAGCTCAATGCGATTGTCCCTCCTACTCTGTGTACACTCCAAATGTCCATAAGTACATTACAGGCCTACCCCGATAACTTGCCCCTATCCGGGTCCATAAATCGGTAAGTTAAATGAAAGCGCGAGTTAGCAAATTTGGGGAGAAAATAGCGCCCCTAGCAGATAGAGGCAAATCTAGCTTTGCTCGTTATCCGCTAATTCTTTTGGTGTGTCAGTAGGATTGCTATACAGATATGGAATGACAACGATTTCTATTATTTTTATTTCTTCAAACACTCGCTATATTGGGCTCAAAAAGCCGGTGCAAGACCTAAGCGCGAGCTTTCGGGGTAGACCTGTATTAGTTTAGAACAGCGGTCTCAAAAGAGCCTTACACGGCCATGTTCCTGCTACATCAGTAAGTGTGCTCATCTGAATGGCTAATTACAAGTTGCCAACCCATGGTGCTTTGATAAGACAGATTCACATTGTAATTCTTGTTAGCCTCGTTTTGGTAATCAGCATGGTACGTTAGTGCTGCTAGATAGAAGACTGCCGAGCGACAAAGTATTCCAAGGGTATGATTCAGAAGGGTTTCCCAATTATAATCCAACATCCACACATAGTTAAGCCTTCTCATAGGATCTTTATTGGTAATTGATTGCAATTATGCTCCATCATTTATTTCATACGTCGCCTACCATTGGTTGCCCATATTGTGAGCTGCATTTTCTTCAATGTCGTTAATGGGTACAGCATATACCTGTGCGCCCTTAACGAATAGATACCAAGCAGTACCCTGTAATAAACCCATTCCAACCGCGTGCAGTTCTCCTGATTACTCGATAGCTTGCATCAGCTGCCTCTAAATGCGACCTAGCATTTCCATGTGGTTGTTCCATTAGTAGCTGTACTATTCATTAAATGCGCGTAACAAACTCAGACTACGCACTGTGATTCATAATCGATTCTTCTTAGTGTGATCTGTATAAAGGGATCCGCTGGTTATGACAGGAAGATTTAAGTGTGCGAATTTGACCGCTATTTGAAGTATAATAGGACCCCATCTTGTTTGAATAAAAAGTATACCATGGATACTTTTCGAGCACATCTTCCGTTACACCCCGCATTTATATTTGTGATCTGCAACGCAACATAAGCATATAATCAATAATGTTCCATCATACACTGCCTAGGTCTCTTCATAATTTATCGGTTTCAAATGACGGCCTATACGTGTCGAGCTTTCTTTTGTGATTCGTGACCATTGCCTGGAGCTTGTGGACATGTTTCGTCTGAAACAACCACTGGTCGTGTGAAGTTAATATACGTTGGTGAAAGGCATGGAGACAAATTTAGTTAATAAATGTGTGCGTGCCTTTTTCCTCTCGGACATTTTTAACATAGCTGCAAAATTAAGCATTTTGGCATCTAGACGAGAGGAAACTCACGTCATTTGTACGTTATCAATAGTTGATGGGGTTGGTTAAAAAGCGGTGGGCATGTTTGTTTCATAAACGTACAGACAGGTCCCTTCGGGGCATATTCGAGAGGTAGTTGCTCGCCGTTAGGCCAGGAGAGCAATGCAGATTATATTTGTATTAAGTAATTTGTACCAAACACGAATAGAATATAATGCCATTTCCGGTTTAGAGAGCGAGAGGGAGGTGCTCTCGACACCATATAGCTCGTGGTCTCTCTAATGCTACAGCCGTGCAGATAACGATACCCATCAACCATTGAGATCAACAAGAAATTAAATCTAATGCTGGCAAACGGACCAATGCATCGCAGCCGAAATTGTGGCACTCTGTGCAGCATAAATCCTAAATTGTTGCGTTACAGAAGCCTGAAATATACAACGCCGAGCGCTCATCACACCACACAGTGACATCAGCTCCATAGAATATATACTGTTAATCTTTGATGCCATCTTAATAGTTGATGTGGCATTTTTTGTTGGAGTTAACTGAAATGCAAGCTTGCATATCATTTTAACTTGTTGTTGCTGTAATTATAGCAAGAGATTGGTTTGTAGATTTGGTGACAAGTGTCTATTTATCAGGTGGACAGTCGCATAAATGCTTGATCAAATTCAATTGTCAATGCTGATTGCCTGGAGTATGTGGGCATTCTTTAGCTCGGCTGGGTATACAAATTTACAAATATGGTGTCGCGTCTAATTCGGGAACAACTTTCAACCTTAAAACAGCGGAGCATAAATTCGATAGCTTAAGTGTTCGAATCTGATTATAGAGTATTGAAAATTATTCACCACAGTCAACTCTAGAGACTATACAAGCAATGCCAAACATCTAAAGCTAAAAGAAAAAAAACTGAAATGCTATCGAGTGGTATGTACTTAGAAACTAAGCGCACTCTACAAGAATCAGTGTAGCTATGATACTTGTGCTGCCAGACATTAACTTGGTTCGAGAAAGATATAATATTCGGTTATATGCAGTAATGTACCCATCTCCGTGCTGCAGCCAGCTGCAATGCTGCCCTTGCAAGCGAGATAGCCACAACTCTTTCTTGGTTGTTGGAAAAATATTTAGCTGTTCTGGATTATCCCTTATCAGATGTTACATAGGATTCCGCTTCTTGATCAGGGACAACAAAAATGGGACTGTAAATTACTCATGCCAAATGGCACCGGGTCCGCTTTAAATGGAACTCACATTAATGACTTTTTATTCTTAATATCTGATGCAAAGTAGTAAGCTAAGCTAATTCAGCTGAATGATCAATCGACCATATGTATTTCATGTTAAATTCTCGGTAGCAAACATTGCAGTCGAATCGTTTAGTACGTGTAGTGCAATGAATATGTTTCGATATGTTCACTACTGGTATAGTGGTTCTAGTTCGAGGCTGAAATGATTGTGTCATTGTTACCATGCGATTATTATTGTTATCCTCTGTGCAGACTATAATCCCTCTGCACCCTGACCGCTTATTAATATGCTTATTTGTGGTGGTGTGCTGCATATGCGACAGTCATGTAAGACATTTATCGCCCAATTTACCTTACTGTATGTTTTTTGTAGGATATGTGTGCAAAATTCTTTTCTGAAAGATACACCTTTATAAATTCAAGATTAGATATACGACTATAGCTGCATATTATACATCAAGTAGTCATTGTTTTATTCAATCAGATTCCACCGACACTGCTAGTAAATGTGGACATTGCGTGCCTGATACCTGCAAACAGTTATTGATTCGGGTAATTAATTTCAATGCAGACTATTTCCCATTCAAAAGGTATTACCTAGGATTCCGCGTCGTGACCAGAGGACAATCTATCGCTGTGTAATTAACTGTACATCAATTGGGACGTACAGATAGTGGTTAATTCATGGTTAGCGCAATGGATCTAAGCAATTAAGCTAAATAATCAATGAATCATTCATTTTGCATCGTTAGATTCAACTCTGTAATACTGCTGCGCTGCGCAAGCAATAACACGTATTTTTAATTAGGAGGTGAATGATTTAAATCACTTTGAAATAGCTTGATTGTTGCTCTATTTGATCCTATATTGTGTGCGCAAAGTCTTGTGGAATTAGAAAGACTTATGTAAATCTTATATTTCAATATTCGTACGCTTATACTATTACTTACATACAATATCACATACCCAAAAGGTTGTGTCTGCTCATTCACATTTGTGCTCTTTTGTTGAAGTATGTTTGCATACTCCTGTTGTGGTTTGTGTTTAACTAATGTCACATCGAATAGCGCTCTTACGCAGTTGGTATACAATAGCACATGAATTGTTAGCGCTGAGTATGTATTCATTAATTCTTTCGAGGCTAAATGCGGCCTGCAGTGTACTTTATGTTAATGTTAGCCAACCAAAAACCTTGTCATAGGACATTTCAAACTGTAATATCAGCGTAGATCATAGTAGGGCATGTGCACCTCTCAACAACGGCATAGTATATTGACAGCGAAACAGCAACGCTCACTTCTCGAGCTAGCACATTATGCAAGCTGGTATAAAATAATGCTATGACAGTTTTAATAATACTAATACAAATCAACAACTTAGTGTAAATAAATTCATTTTGAATGACAATGCTATGGTAGTGACACACTTATGGCGATCAGTATTGCGGGAATATGACAATTTTGCAGGTTGTTGAATTGTTTGAGCGTCTATTACAGATGGTCAGATATAATTGATATCCATGACGAGTAAACCACGCTGCGCTATATTCGAAAAGGATAGGCAATGATGAATAATTTGGAGTCCATTAGTCCACATCTTGTATGTATGCATTACATGGGCAATTGATCAGCCATCTTTGCCATCATTTGTGATGTTTTGTTGTCGCGCAAATGTGCTTTCGGCCGAGCCAACTACCGGCTTAGATCTTCAAAGTTATGCTAAACCATCAGTCGATTCACAGTGGTACATGTAGCATCAACATTCGTAAATATGTTTCATTGGTAGCATTTATTGATGATTGCTCATAAGTTTGTAATTGTGCTCATATATTGATGTTTGAGCTCATTTATTGGTGATTGTGCTTATTTATTTTGCTTTTATTTATATTCTTTCTTTAATACTAAGCAAATTAGCAGATTTTACGCAACCCACGATTGATGCACCGACATTGCTATGCAAAATACGATGATTTACAATCAAAGCACACCGAAGCAATGTTCAGACGCCATTATACAACAGGACAGGATTAAACTTCACGAACTCATCAAGGTCTCTTCATCGAAGGATAATTACTTGTTTTTACTGTCACTTTGTACACGTCAGTGACCAAAAGATTTGCCTCACCATGCGTATCAATCAGTTTATCTCTACGTCGACAAGAAGATACCTTGCCAAGTTGGCAAAAACTGTTTTATTATGTTAATAATTGTGTTTAATCAATTTAATTAATTAGTGTCTATGGAATGGCTTGTTAAGGCAAATGAAAACAGTTGAAGACTGCAGTAATGCTTGCGACATTATACATTGTGTATTATGCAACAAAGAGGTTTTAATAATTCAATGGTGGGGTTCACAATTATAGAATAAAATTGCTTCGACCCAGAACGACAATACATCTTGTTCGCCAAATAAACGGCCCTTCTCCACATGATGTCATGCACACATCGCATCAACAAAGATGCCTTGAATATATTATATATTTTTCATTGGAAGCCACATACCAACCACCCCTGAAATGGATGCCCTCATCGGCCATGTTTATTCCCCTATGTATTCTGTTTGGGTGATTCCTACGGTCCCTGTGCACAAAATTGCGAACGCAAACAGCTCATTTGCTCGTGACAATCAATAATACGGCATTCTTCATTAATGAAACTACAAGAAGTGTATTAATTTTGATAACGTCATTGCAGCATCAAGACCACACTATCGCATTAACACAATCCTACCACGCGGATATTTTCATATGCAGCTCAATGTTGAACTGTATTCACCAAGTGGCTTTATTCAAGCGGCAGGTGATGCATTGATACTTCATTAACTCTAGAGACTATTGATTAGATCAAAGTCATCATATGCAACATGACGCACTGTATATTCTGACATTATAAAAGCAAAGTGGTATATGATATGATTTGGACGTCTCTAAAAGTAAGAAAACAACTATGCAAGTCGATAAGTCTTATCTAGAGTTGTTCCAACGAGATCCATATGATGAGCAATCTCTCGGCGCAAATATAGATATTTGTTTGTGATTCAAAGACCCAAGTAAGCAAAGATTGCTATTGTCCTTAGCAAAGGAAGCGAAGAATTGAATCCAACATACGGCTGTCATTATCAAATGCTGCTTGAAGGGCTTGCAATAATGGTTGCATAACTAGAAGACAGACTACCACATCAATAATAATAAACCCATTTATACCCGTCTGTCAGTGACAGATGACACAAAGGAAATTGATAGCCTCCGTGCTGTTGCCAGCAACAATGGTATTCTTGCATGTCAGATAACCGCATCCTTTACTGAAGTCTGGTGCTATATTCAACCCAAGACGATTATTCTGTAGCTGTTACTATTCTATACTCCGTTTTTTCAATCAAGTAATAATAATGTTGGTATTGTATTTTAAAGTGCTCTTACCGAGCAGAGGTGATTCCATCTGAAATAAAACCGCGCAATAATTTCCGACGCACTGCATCGGATGGATAGGTTTGGTCGTACTTAAAGATAAGCAAAGATCGAGTTCATGTCCCTACCTCGTGCTGTTAAATGTCTCGATGGTGAACTTGCTTTTAAACGTTGCATGGAGCGTACATTGAAAAACAAAGCACATACATCAAGGTCGAAATTATTCCGCCATGGTTAAGATTGATGGTGATGTTGGTGATCGTAGAATACTAAACTTGGCACAAATAGTAGCCTTTATGGGTTTTTGCACGCTCGCCACTAAGATTAAATGAATAACTACTGTGTGAAAGTTGTTTTTTCTTTCGGCTTTTTATTTTTAAATAGGTGTTAGTATCTCATACGATAGGAATTTGCATATTGCGATGCTGTAAGTTGTCGGCTGTGTTTAACCCCAATCACTGTCCTGTGTAAATGAATGTTTGCATAGTCAAGCAATTTCCAGAACCGATAAATGACACATTGATCAGACAAATATCCTAATGAAAAATAATCTGTCCTTCCTTGCGTTGCCATGGGCGTTATGTGCTTTATCAATTGACAGTCAGATGCAAGAAAATATCTCTACTTCCGCGAATGGTATTGTATGGCTGATAAAATCTACTAAAACCGAGACCTCGAAACCGCTTTCTGGGAAAATGACCTTTCGTCGCCACCGATCAGCTCACAGAAATGAGTGGGTTGCCATGACATCTATCTTCTTAACAAGGAACTAAAGGGGTGTAACCAAGCTCTGAGAATAGGGAAACGAAAGCATACTCCTTGTCTTAAGTGTTTATTGCAACATAATTGACTTTCTCTAGGCGCAGGTGTGTGGTTCGAAGAAGGCTTATAGAAGAAGTAACTTTGATATTCACCTGCACCTGATATCGCATCTGTGTCATAAATCAGCTCTGTGATAAGACCAGACTTTGCCGTTTATTCCGGCTTATCTATCAACTACAGGAGTAATGAACATGGCATCTTTAATGGCTTATTCGAATAATGAAGTTGGGGTTCCAGGTAATATATTAACCACTATAAATCATGGAGTTGAGCGAAGCTTCAACAGATATTCGTTAGAAAACATACGCTGATGAGACTGTGTCGTTCCAAGTGAACCACTTACACAGCAGTTGGTACCAATCCTTGGATAAGGCTTACGGCGCATTCCTAATGCATGAGTGTTTACTCATATAAAGCTTCCCTTCACCAAACTGGCTTTATACAATAACAATACAGCTATAGTTTGTATAGTTCCAAATGACCGGGCAACATGAATATAGGTGATTTATCCCTGTAGTGTAAAATATTCAATCATATAGATAATATCAGTGGTAGTCGAATTGTTCCTAGTGGTGCAAGCACCAGACATTAAGGTCAATCATGCCCCCTTGTAAAGCCTACGGCAAACCTAGAGCTAAAAGAATATGGCCTTTCACATCGATTTGGGACGGATCTAACCAGCCAGCTGAAGGTTGATGCCGTTGTATAAAGGCATGCCATTTTGTGCAAGACTATATAATATATAATCAATGTTGTACAATAGATCAAATGCAAGCGATAGAAAAAGGGGAAAAGTAATGAACCGTTTTTATTTGCCCCGATTACCCAAAAAACTAACCAATACTATAAATAAGGGAAATAATTGCATGTTCAAGTCAAGGCATGCCATCAGTATGCAGTCACACACATCCCCAATTAGGACTTGAATCATTAAACTAGTATTTTAATATCTAGTGAATGGTAATATGAGGATAATGATATGATAAATTGCCCCATCGTAGAGGTGCATTACTGCTCACACAGGGTTATATCTACTTACTATACTTTGGAAGTAATCAATGTACCTGCATCTGAATCAGCATAATCAGCCATGTTCAGTAAGACACCGATATATTTATCCATTGGATGTCATTTCCGCTACACCAGGATGTTATTTCACGTTTCAGGTTTAGGTTCCACATGAAAGCAAATATCCTAAAGCTCTTGGTGCTTGGGCACGGAACAGTCTCTTCATCACAAAAATGGTCAAATGGTTTAGAATAGGCGGGACTATGAACATGTCGTTATGTTATGGTAATTCAAAACAGATAGCTCTATTGTTTGGAACGAAATGACAAACGCATCTTATGCTATTGAAATGCGTGCCCTTATATGGATCGTCGTGTTATGTTTCAAGTCATACTATCGACTGTAAACACTATTCTCCCCTTCCGCGCAGTGGTTATTATTTCGCCTGTGCTATGTACGTATTATTCCCATTCTATAATGTTTCTCAATTTTGACAGAAGCAATAGCCTCTTGCGTAGGAACAACGCCCTACACCGGTTATTTCCCTCGTTCAGGTTCTTCCATCATTGCCTGCGTATAAGCGATTTATCAATCGACAAGTCACAACGCTGGCGTATGTATGGCGTTTACATTTACGATTTACGATTGCTATGTACGCTTCTTTTTCTGGCAATACGGAGCTCCAAATATTCGACATTTGATACTGAAAATAACTATCCCCAAATTTGCCATGTTGGTTTTAATCTACACCATAATTTAAGGAGACAATGGTTGTCATTGTTTTCGCTTAATGTCGTTCATCAATCCATTTTAAAAACCCTTTATGGCAAATGTTTCGCGAAAACGATATTAGCTAACAGACTGGGAAATGACCCCTCTTTAGGTTGATCGGATTTATCGCAGGTCACGCTCACAGATAAGATTACCTAGACATTCACAGATCACGAGTTTTCTCGTTAGTATATTCTCTCTCGACTGCAATCACGCACAGCGCACCACTGAAATATGGTGCTTGTCTCAGAAAAGCACTTTACACAATGCTTATTCAGTAGTGCCGCAATGCCAAAACAAAATCCATATGGGGGTAAGATAAATGCGGATAGAGAAACTATGTATTTCAATCATTGTCAATGCCAAATTATTAACATCATAGTTTACGGTAGATTTTTTCAATACTGCTAATACCAAACATTAATCGGTTAAAGGGAAGTTACGATGTATGTATGGTAGAAGATGATCATAGTTAGCCTATTTCACAATTAACGCGCGAGCCAGATTTCCGCATCCGGTGAATATGTCTGTTATCTCTCTGAGTTTTACAACAGCGAACAGCGAAATTGTCCCTGATTATTGTACTTAGCCCGGATGGGAAGAATTGCTATGGATGAACAGTGTCCTCCGCGTTTAGTGCAAAAAGCTTCCTCGCTGATGATATATCACTCAATGGCGTAAGGCCGAAAAATGGAACTGGTATCTATATAAAGACCATAAATCGTCCCGGTGCAATCAGTTTTGCCGCCATTTGCGAATAATTCATTAAAATTTATAAATCTACTTTAAATTTGTCGAGATTAAATTTATTAAATGCTTGCTGAATGTAGTATGGAATGACGCAACTCGCAAGGCGAGAGAAATTGCCTTAGTGTATAGCCCTATGTGCATGAGTATCTCTTTACTTTATCGTCTGTTGTGGTATAAAAGTGTATTACATCTTCACGAATCATGCTACTTGCTCCGATGCTCGAGTACGCACGACAGAGCGTGCATAATCCCACGCGGAATCGTCAGTATACGGCTAACATAGGTCCCCATGTGTCATCGCACTATGGATTAGCAAAGATAGCGAGCTGCGAGGTCTGTCATTAATCAATGGTACGTGAATGACATTCATCTTCATTTAGTTTTCCTTGTGAGTGACATATACAAGCTTCTTTACATTTCATTTGAAGGGGAAATGAATGAGTGTGCCTTCGAGAATGCCGCCTCTGCAAACACGGGAAACATAATGTCGCGTCTGATACCAAATCTTATATAAGCTTCAATGCAGCAGCCAAAATATTTAACTGGCAGATATTTGTCGAGCACCCACACACGCAGGTATTTAAAATCCAACTGAGCTGGATATTATCTTTGATAAGAGCTGAACAGAATTTCCATCACATCATTATGCCTCGTCTGCTCGTTTTCCTTGATTAAGATATGTATATGTAAACGTCGAATGCACCATTGCATCATTAATATGTTTTGTAAAGAATGACTGCAGCTCATACTTGCAATAGCACCGCACAGTATGAGAATGAAAAGAGCCTTGGGCTATGTCGTCTGTGTCCCCTCATCATAATCGAACGTTCAGTAATAACAGCTCGAAACAGATAGCTCTTCGGAAGCGATAGCTCTGTTAACATACGCTCTGTAAGTTCCACTACTCTGGAAGCTAATCAATATCTAAATATAGCCTGACAGGTGGGTTAATTATGCAATTACTGTGTCAAATGAAGGGAAGAGAAACTTGATTGAAGTGGCGCTGGGATTAAGTGCAGAAGTACTGAGTGTAAGAACGGATACATGGTTCGGCTTCCGTCATGAAATACAATACCCAAATCATGAAGAATTGATGAGACGCTTAGAATTTACATAGATTTGCGTTAAGTTGCAAGGAAAAGAGATATTGGAAGACGATCAAAGAGTAGAACTGAACACATAGTCTACATGGAGAGGCTTTATTCAGCATGAAAACAGTAGAAGATATAAATGAATGACCAGCGACCAAAATTAAACGTTTAGCAAAGCCCGGAATGAACCAAGCAGAATGGTTGGAATGCGATAATTCTGCAAGGTTGTCAGCTGTATATCTCATCCATGGTATCGCAGCAAAAAGCAGGTATGTGTGTGGCTGCATATATTGAGTGAATATAATACGTAGACTCAATGATTAATGAGCGATGGGCGCTTTGCCGAACATAACGCCCTTCATGCCAGTACACAATACACACGAGGAGCTTATCAATATTGGACGATATAGCAATACTCTCTCACACAAGCAGGGGACAAAAAGAATGCCATATTCCCTTAATGATCAAAGGATGGTAGTTAACATTAACACTTTTAGGACACTAGCGATATATGGAGTACGCTATGGTCAGCACTTGTTCAATGCAATAGACTTGAAAGCCCTGGTCCACTGTCATAAGAAAATAAAGTTTTCTGATTATAGCCCGTAAACAACAGTTTAGCTTTCACTAGCTCTTATCGTATTTTAATGGTGTTGCAAAACAGGTGGTCCTGCGGTGCTTATCAGCTGCGTTAGCCATGTCACCAAGCATTACTACACGCTCTCACATATTTATGAAATATTACAAATATTTGAAAATCATAAGCTTCGGAAGGTTCCGATATCTGCATTCTTTCCTCTTTTGTAATCTCTACTATACAAGTGGCGTGTGATTTGGAATATGGTCACACTCAATTTATTCAACTGTTATTTATTCACAAGTTCTATTTCGGCGCTGAGAGGACGAACGTCTTTGCTCGCTCTGTTTTTCTGCTCGGAATACCAATTGGTAAAACGATGAATTACCCCCAATTCAGAGCGACAGAAGCAATGCATCGAGTTCAATTAATAGGAGCTTATTGGGGCTCTACGTTGTCACATGATATCAGTTGCCCAAGATTTTTCATTAATGTAAAAATCAACCTGATTGTAAAAATTTATGATTAACGATTATTGTAGAAATTGTTCATATGATTTCCAATGATGGCCTCACATCCTCATTGAACAATCAGTACCTCACTATATGAGGGATTGCAACCAACCGTTCTTTCACTTTGATGAAACCCTTTCTTGTTTGCAAATAAAATAATGCGCTGTAGCTTTGATATAAAAATATTCCTGGGGCATATGTTGAGTGTGTTAATATAATGATCACATGCAAAGTCTTCATCTGACATATTGGATCAGGCAGCTTCTTTGAAATTAAACAATGCATGATGCCATGCATTGGCACGCTATCCAGTCTAATGCGATCTGATTATATTTAATTTATGAGAAATATATTCAAAATATGTTTATTATATATGGCTCACATCCCCTAAGCAATCTTGCGTACATTAGCTCTAAAGCTCAATGACGATGCGAAATGAGATATACTAGGGCTTGTCCAATATACTCAAAGCCAAGGCCGATGTCACTTACATTAGAAATAATCATCCTATCAACTTTGATTGAGGCAGGATGTGAGACTATGCACACCAGTAGTGTTTTATACTTCGGATACATACCTAGAGGTTGCTGAGGCAGTCTACAACAATTATACAATTAACTGCATCAATGTTGGAAAATGCATTTTGAAATACGACAAACTAAAGAACACTTAATTTGCAAGACATACCTATATGTGCTTAAGCTGCATAGTGCAGTATGACTTCTGCTAGCATCTCAAATGCGTTGTATTCTTACTAAAACGCTGTTGTGAGGTGCCGGGTTTTTTGGGAAATGTTAGCAGTCGAGTATTGTTATTGTAGATAGTAAAAGTGGCAGAAACCATTTCTGTCTATTCTCGTATCAATTTATAGAATTCATCCATAGCAATGTTATTTGAAAGAATATCACGGAAACTTGGTGTATAAAATGATACTAATCAGGTATTCGTCAGTTAATGAGTACAAGAGAGCAAACAAAATGAACTGTAAATGCAGCGTTAGATGAATTGAGCGATGATCACTACGTTGCAGGATGTAAAGACGATAATTAATGCAATATTATTAATATTGGCTGCGAATCGTGTATATTAGCAGAAACGGGGTACAATTAAGTTTATGCAAATATGACATAGAATGGAAGTGCTGCCTTATTTATAATATACCCACAAAAACCGAGTGGTTTGTATCATGGTCTAAGGCAAATGTATGTCGCCTTAAGGAGGGCAACAGAGGCTAGGTCAATATAGAGAAGATCGAGTAGTACCTGCGTAACGATAGCACCTGAGGCGCAAGACGCCAAATTTGTCACATATTAACAAGCAGCGACTTTTGGTGTTAAAAGAAAATACAAGAGTAATATATATTGAAATTCAATTGAAATCAGGGGCGATTCACAAGCAATAATGAATATGGCATTGTGTGCTGATTGACCTATCAGTGTAGTGCTTCTTTCGTTGGGTCTTGATAGGGGCTTTTTCTCTGGGAGTGTCAGTGAATGCCCAATAAACTGTTGAATGCTCGTCAGTTGGCTCATGTTACAATTAGAGCAAGTACTATCCGACGGTGACTCCATGAATTAGGGCCACATCACCGAGTCTATGTTTTACATAGCAATCACTTATCAGTCGCCACTAAAGCAAGTAAAGAAACCTACATTGTATCGTGTTGATATTTCTTGCGCTGATCGATTCACTGGTTATCCATTAGCATCCGACACTTTTTGCGCTATTAACTGTAGAAATAAAGTGATAACTGGGGCCTGGTGGCACGGTTAACAACGGACAAGGTTATTTTAATTGAGATGAATGATTCCCCGCTCTTAATTGCCACTGCCTGCTTGGGAAAAACTCATTTTCCTCACCGAGATGCAACCTGGTACCAAGGCAAATTTACTAATGGGATTCCTTGGTAACGTGATACATAAGAGGGCAGGACATTTATCAATGTCGTCTCGCTGAATAATAGCAATCTGGCGTTCTTCTTTGTGCAGCATACAAGTGTGATGTACATACAGTGCGTTCTGGTGGGCTATTGGTGTTTTCTCATTGAATGTAGTGGACATAAGAAAGACCTGGTGTCATTCACATTTGATCCACAGCTATTTGCTGGTAGGCGCGCCATCTGATAGTCGAATGGCCATATCCACTCGTGTAACAATGCATACCCAGCACGTGGCTTATTTAATTGCTTCCCCAAGTGCTAGTTTACACAAGTATAAACGTATTGCATGTTAGTCAAGGATATCAGGAACCTTGACGGGAGTGAGAATGCGTATAATTCCTGATGATCGCGCTCCGTAGGGTCATATGGTACACGTGTTATATAATCGTGCTGAGCCAGTAGCTTTTACTATGCTTTTCATCAACATCGACTCTCGCTGTCTCCATTTGGTGTGTATCGTCGGGGTTGTGTTGCTGAGGTAATCTCGACGGTTTATTTTACCGGAAAACATGCATAGGCTCGTGCAGATTGAATGGAATCCTTACGAGTGAGATGATTAATTCCACACGCTCAGCTGTACTCGGCGTAATCTACATGTATGCTTGATTGAAGTTTTGAATATGTCCAACTTAGATATATGAAGCAATGAATAAATTGAATTCAATCTGTCATATAAAAGCATTGCCGTCAATTATTCAGGACATGTGCAATCGCTCGGTCCTTACCGGCCAGCCAGTAGTTCGTGAGCCCTATGCTGTTGGTGTGGTAGTGGCGCGATGATCTAGATATATGAATATTGTCAGAACCGGGTATCCGAAGTGAAACCGATTTTACAGGGACGAATTGAAATTATACTTGAACGTATCACGAACGAGTTAACTGATCTTACCTGGCTAAGAAACGACAAAATGGTTCGTCCACCTCACAGACAAACTCACAACAAACGCCATAAAGATTACAGCCACAGCCGGCAACGTGAATGCCTTGATAGATGATTGTGGAAAACGGGCGACAGAGAAATATATTAACATACATTAAGACGACGCAGAAGCTTCCTACCTGGATCAATACTCGCGTTCCATACTCTTCATAGGTTGAGGCTAATTTCACAAAACACCTAGGTCGATTCATGTATCATATTGCGAAATGATATATGCGAGAAGAACATTAGCTTCAGACGAGAAACGATTGGATCCATGCATGTCCTAAACGACATGTAAAGCGCTAATTAATACATCCGTTTGAGTTGCCCTAACATACAGTTTGTTGCTATAGAAGTTTTGAACATGGCGCCGTAGTGTGTTGCAGGGGAATACTCGCTCCGACCAAATTTCTCTGAACGATAAGATAAATGTGCTAACTGTTTTTATGCATTGCATACTTCTGAAACAAAGCGAAGTATCCATAATACATATTAGACCATATAATACAGACCATGCACATGGGCTACCCTGCTTTGTCTTATCTCGTTAGGAGTGTATATTTTCCAGCTACACCCAGTAAGCAATGTGGCGACGAAATGTCATATACCACACATGTGTATGCAGCACTGTATGTTGCAATTTGCACATATGTTGTGGCGATGTTGTCGATAGCATAGCGCATCCTGAGCTATATCGATACTCATTATAGCATATTTGCTCTTTTATGTCACAAGTGATAATAATTGTGATCGAGCCCCTCGTTTTTACATTCAGCATATAATATTTAACAGTGCTCATCAAAGAAATATATCATCCTTAGTCATGAACGAACATTGGAGTCAACTGTCTTCTTTTGATCACCCCAGAAGGCTCTAAGATTATTTTTAACTAGCTGTATACGAGATGTCATCTCGTTACCTTCACATCCTCGCATGGCGTTAATGAGACATTCTTGAAAATTCTACAAATAGACGTTACGCGTGAAGTAGCAGTTAATGAATAAATACAACTTTACATTAAACTGCTAACGCTTAACGCTAAGCATATAAGAGTTAACTCCGTTGGCTGCGCTTTTCCATATATATCTGCTCGAGATCGACCGATCATTCTGGCAGTTTAAGGCATTGGTAGACTTAATGACATGTCAGTTTAGGCTTAAACTGCTAACATTTATGCCCTGATAGCCAAATAATAGTGAACGGCCATTCGGTAAAACTGTAGGGGACAAGAGCTGTAATGCAAGAAACTCCCAGGTGCCCCTAGAGTTATGCATTCAATTGGGAATGCAACAGTAATGTGATAATCGCGTTTGGTTATAGTCAACTACTGGTTGTAATCAACCAAGAGGCAATCAACTAGATTGAAATTAATTAGAACGGTTCTGACACACCAACTATTGTACGCTCGTCGTAGCTAAGGAGTAAAATAAACCTACATATAGTGGCTTGCATTCTACTAAGCTTTGGAACAATAGTAAGTGTTGTAGATTTTCATCTACATAGAAGTTAGTTAAGTATGATTGAAACGCATTTAGTGTCATCTGGAAAATGACTGGACTAGTTTACTTAGGGATAAAAAAGAAGCTTTAACATCACTGCTTGGACATTACAATGGTTCCAACCTGCTGTAGAAGAGTAGACGTGTATTATACTTCAGGCTTCAAAAATGGTGCTAATTCGAGAAACGCGTGAGTTGAACTCAGCAGGGCGTCCTAAGTCATGCCTGATGCTCGACAGTTATAGTACACACTGCTTGTTGATTCAGGTCAACTAATTAGAAAACATACATTTGCATGTTCAATATTGTGATTCGAACAAATACAGCCTAGCAGAGGTGTTACATGTGATCATCCTATGTCCTAGCAAAGCTGATGAGATGCAGGGTTTCACTGGTACACTCATCATCTTCATTTTGTTCTTTTCAGTCCTTGACCAGCGGTGAAAAATGCAAGTAGATGGTGATGGTGACTGCTGCTGTTTTCACTGGTATGTCGCGCTGATGGTGACTGCTGCTGTTTCCACTGGTATGTCGCGCTGATGGTGACTGCTGCTGTTTCCACTGGTATGTCGCGCTGATGGTGACTGCTGCTGTTTCCACTGGTATGTCGCGCTGATGGTGACTGCTGCTGTTTACACTGGTATGTCGCGCTGCTTATTTATGATGAAACGTTAAACTTGGTAGACTAAACCTAACACTCGAAGCTCTGAATGGATGAAGTGAAAGCGACAATAGCTGAACAACGCAACAAAGCTGTTACGCGACCTGCTTGCTGCCTTTTTGTTTACTTTAGTAAAGAAAGTTAGACGCCTGATTTCTATGCGGGAAACATGATAGGTCTGGGTGTATTTGTCTTTCACAATGTCACGAATTGGCTAAAGAGATCCTTACAATCAACAGGACAAACTTAAAAACAAGATAAAATCTGAAAGAAATCAACGAAGCTTCCTCTCATACCAGATGCATGGATCATTAACAGCAGGGACCACGTGGGCCGGTCGATTACCTGCGTACCGTGTTTCTTTTGTAACTAGCAGTTTGTGATTCGTTTTGCTTTGGTTTGTTCTTTTGGTTAGGATGTTTCATGGGCATTCTAGCGGCCGGTGAACTATACGTCCAACGTTCTCAGTTATGGTGCAATTAGAAATTCATTGAAGCATTTCTAGTTCAAACCGCCCCGTAGCATGTGCCATCATGTTGTTTGGCAATTCTCCAGTATACTTGATAGATCAACGCAAAGTGTTAGCATGATAATAAATTGCTTGATGCACAGACATTTGCATTGGCTGGATTACAATGTACTGCTGAAAGGGCAGAGAAATCTGGCCAATTAAAAGGTTGGAATGGCAAGCTAAGTAGCTAACGTGGTCTATGCAACTAGGGCACAACAGACAACCTAGTCAACATGAGGCGGCTTTATACAGCAACTAGAAAAAGAGATTAACGCTGTATGACACGTCAACCACGTCCCTCGCTACGAATTAACACAGTAGAAGAAATAAATGCATGACCAGTGACCCGCATTAACCTTTATAGAAAGGCCGAAATGAACCAAGCAGGAAAAGAGATAACCCCGGGAAAATGGCGGGAGGTGAACTGAACAAAGGAGGAGCCTTCATTCGTTGCGCAAAACTATATTATATTATTTATTAGCAGTATCTGTCACCTTTAATAATGATAATGCCACCAGGTAGCTGGTTTTAATATAGATAATGTCATCTGCCAGCGTGATATTCTATGAAATTTGTTAAGCTGTAGCTGTATTAGTAGAAACACTCAAATAAACGCAAATAAACTGCATTAGCTTGTCTTGATCTTCGGAACGGAAGTTAGTTAATCGCGTAGGTTTTTGGGAACACAGCAGCCAATCAGCTCAGCCCACTAGAACCCATATATCTCTTTCTGAATGCGTGATATAATATTATTTTCCAGACATATTTTTCTTTCGGTTTATACACAGCGTATGTATGACAATAAGAGGAATGTCGGTTACATATTGTCCCTTCGTTACAGAAGTTTATTATGTAGAATACAATACATTCACCTTGTAAGCACTTTGGGCTTCATGAACAATTACAATAGCTTGGTTGATTAGAATGATCGTTTGCTGCTAATGAAGGGCAAACCAACAACCCAAAGAGTAATCGGCTGGTGTTAAATGGGCCATATCTGATCTATATACGTGTACAGCTTGGTAAGTTTCCGGTTATTTGCTGCGGCGATTAATGGTATGTATTTGCATAATGGCTTTGCGCGGGCAGAACATTAATGTTATTATAAACTGATACTTCTGCAACCGCGCCAGTGTTGTCGTCTATAATGACGCGTCTGTGGTAACTAATACCGGAGATTTTCGACATCGATATCATCTCTTGAAAGAAATTCTGTCATTTAAACTCTGCAATAAATTACCTGCTGCGGTACTGGCTCCACAGACAACCTCGCTCTGTTCTGCACGCTTTCATTTCGGAGGGAGTGCCCTGCAGTGCGCAGTCTTTCCAAGTGGATCGGATGTCCATACAAGATTCCGTAGTAAAATCGGTTTCACTTCGGACAAGATTCCGGGTCGGCGTAGAGGATGAAACGATGAGTGACTGAATAATAGCCGTCACATAGAATAGGATATTATATTCAAACTCTTTTCTTCTACCAATCAATATGCTATGCTGTTACGACAAATGAATAAGGATCCCCATGAACCGCTATGAAGATAACATCACAGTGGGCTTCTCCGGGGCTACTTGTATCAGTTAATGAAGCAGCTGCTCTAAATTGGCTCATAAATATCGACTCTAGCAACAATGTGGAACCATTAATATGAGTAAAGATATCTATAACCATACACTGGAAGTCGGACACCTAAAGGAGAATAGACACTTAAAGGGGAATTGAAGGCGTTGCCACGGCCTAGAATGCCCAGGGGGAGTAACACTGCATTGTTGGAGAAATGTGCTCTATAGGATATATTGGAACTGAACACACCGCATCATAGTTTGATGCCGTTGACTAGCGATTATACGCAATAATCATCACACTTGACTGTATTTCTTGCTTGAAAACCAGCCTTTGGGGTAGTGTGTAAAAGTATCAATATGAGATAAATGCGAAGTGTATCTCTCTCTCAAATCTCATCCCTCTGATACTGTAGCAGTTTTCCGTGTTCTGATATATGACTTATCTATGCAATTTCAATGTAGGACGTTCAATCCCGTTTTTGTCAAATGAATAAGACATTTCTAGAAATGCACTCACCCTTAAACTAACTTATATTTGTCTTTGCTTAAGTAGGCAATTTAACAAAAATTTGCTCGAGGGACCTTGTTGTAGTGGCATTTCCAGCATATCCCCCAAATGCTGGATTTTTCATCAATATTTCGTAAATACACGTTACAGAGCTTATGCCCAACTGGTTTTTTCACAATTATAAGCATGGTTAAGGTGGTTTATGCTTTATGAACGGAGATATTTTAAAACCTCAACCGCTTGCTTCGTATCACATATCAGTTGAGCCGTGCGTCGTGTTTTGTATGACTGATGACGTGATGTCAAACATTCGTTCAAATATTTAGTAAAAAAGATTATGACATAATCAAATCGGAATGAATAGGAGACAATTGTCTTATCCACTCTGTTAAACACCGGACAATTACTTTGTCGACGATGTCAGCCAATATTTCATCCACGCGTAGATAGGTAACATCTGCGCCATTAAACCAGAAGAAATAGAAGCAAGATACTAAATATAGCGAGCTCTTCTATGGCAGGACAATGTTCCCATTGGCTTCAAAGTTTATTTATTTGGGCATTAAATCCTTGTTATCTCACCGGAACACAATGAGCCTTAGGTAGAAGATGCAATACGTGACGCTGGGCCAAAGAAACGCCTCATGCAACAAATATACAGGGCTGCGAAATTGCGGACAATCAATTCCAGTATACAACTCCAGTAAGATGAACTGAATGACCACAAGTGGGTTGTGGACGCGAAACGCTACCAAATTCGATTCATGCTACTTTCTACTGACATACCAATACTCCTCGCCCGATGAGGCTCCCGGCAATAAGCTTCTAAGCGCCTGTTCAATCTTGAGTGACATCTTACGCAATGTATGGTGTCAGTTAAAGCGTTGGGAAACTTTGCTATTACACAAGGAAGGTGTAAATATACCGAAAATGCAGACAAAACAGCATTGATCGCGTTTATTTATAATTTGTCAGACCGGTAATGTAACGATATCATTCAAATTCACGACAGAGCTAGGTGCACCGACTGAAGGGGGCACAAATTAAAGTACTCGCATGGTATTCATAGTATTCAGTTAAATATGCGATTTCCCATCCGAAATGCATGGCAATATCGATATTATGAGACACATGATTTCAAATATGTGCTGTCCAGATTAACCGCTGTAGATATTTTAACTGCATAAGTAACGCAATTACTAGATGAGGAAAATCATTTTTGTCCGCTCATCACTGAAACTGAAATTTAATTTGCCATTATCGCATCAAGAGCACATGGTTGCGTAATTTTATTTAATAGCAATAGCATATTGTCTTGATTCAGAGTCGGCTTAAGTCGAAGGGATGCATCAGTTGTCTTAGATCACGGCACGACATGGATAATTGAAGCATCTGTTAAACGGGGAAATCGTTGTCTGAACTTATCAGCAGCTAATGATGTGAATCGAATGTAGTAGTCAAGACGCATGGTGAGCAAGCTCAATTGCCTTTCAATGAATTTAACACATATCAGATATGATTCGATAAGTTTGATTTGAAATGAACATAAATTGCAATTCATTCCAAGCAACCACTAGGAATCAGATAGTACTAGCTATTATCCAAGTATGACCAAGCATATAAAGTGTGCGAATAATACATGTTATTTTCTCATTTTTAAGCACAATGCGAATTGCGTCGTCTGAAAGTCGGTCAGCTGAAATAGCTCATCACTTCAAATTAGGACATAGTTCACAACATCTCTCTAATCGCATCGTCTGAAATCCTTGACAGCTGAACGAATCAATCAAAGGCTCATCTGATCTAATGTATTTGCATCATATGGTTTTTCTTAGATGTGCTGAGTTGCTGATACGACGATAAAGGGTACAATGAGACCAAATCTATCGCAAAAATAATGTGAATGCTTGAATGCAGATTATTTAATTTAACTAAACATTGACATGAATAAAAGTTTAACAATGCATGGTGTGGACCTGTTGGAATATCGACTCTCTTGTTCTGCTTATGATGATGGCACACAATAAATCAACATTGCCATATAATGTGCAAATGTCGAGTGGGCAGAATTTCACAAAATGCTTGTCTGTTTGTGGAGAAAAGTTTGGTACAGCTTTTGACAATGTGGCTCGATTTTACTGGGCTCAGACTTAAAGCACATCGTTTGTAGTTCAATATATCACTTAGACCGATAAATACAGCTTGTTGCAAAAGCTTGGTTCATGGCATATATGAAGTCTTGACGCTATGAAATTATGTCTCTGTTGAACGCTAACATGCATATTACATAGGCCGGTAGTTGTGAGCTTGGTCGTTGCAAATTCTCCCTTATCATACAACGACCCATCCCCTTCACTGCTTTCATTCGCCGTGTATTGCCGTACACTTAATTTTGTAACCTACGCGCTAAATGTGCTCACATCAAAGGGTCATTATGACGGTATTTATTTGTATTTTATAGTGGTAAAAATTCTAAGGTGCATGTCCGATAGTGTTCGATGATTACCTGATAAATATTTGCGACACATAATATCGATATGAATTATGACATGCAATGCCCGTCTTCTGCTTCTTAACACGAAATACAATATGGCACTCGATTAGAACATGTATGGAGTCAATTAGCCATAGCAGAAGCAGACGAAATTAAGTATATCAGATGAAGGTTAATTACAATCAGATGGTGGTACATCCGCCACCGCAAGAGGGGAAGATATCATGAGATTCATTTGATATGTTTGGATGGATCGATTTGTATTTTAGAAAACGTAAGGTGTCAAGGGTCAGGTGGTGAGATTGCTATTGTAGGTAAATAGCCGCAAAAACAGTGATATTTCATTTAGCATGTGAAATGTTAAGAATTGCATCCTCGATTTGGCCGATATCTAAACTGTTCCATTCGGTATCAGTCAGTGAATCTTAATTCCCCATTTGTGACATACGATTCAATGGTAAATGCAAAACGAAACTGCTGTACTACAAGTTGAAGCATGAGGAAGGATCTGGCATTATATACCTGACACTAGGGGCCTTCATCAGAGTGCGTGCAACAATTTGCGTTTTATTTGAAAGATACATTGTGAAAAGCCCAGCTGTGTTAATACGAGGACATATCGGAACATTTTGAGAGCAACTGCTCTAAATTATCT
Organism: Urechis unicinctus; assembly: GCA_034190875.2. Lineage (NCBI taxonomy): Eukaryota > Metazoa > Annelida > Polychaeta > Xenopneusta > Urechidae > Urechis > Urechis unicinctus. Next base: position 3,236,454 of record CM067354.1, read on the forward strand.
GCATTGGTTTAACATTGCTTTGATGAGGTACGTTAACAATATATGCTACATGGGTATCGGAATGCTTCGGGTAATTGAATGACGATTTCCTGCAATATTCATGCATTATATATGAACCGTGCAGCAAGTACATCGAGTTGCAAACATCTAATTACAGCTGTGGTGTTAATGTCCTACTCTGTTATTGTCCATATCCATTCCATTTGCAATATCTAACACCAGGCAATGATTGATATGTGGTAGCGAAAAAATGATTACAATAATGTATCATCCAAGCCTGTGGATAATACGAAGGGATCCATAAATATCACCTATCAGGTTGTGCCTTCTTTAGTTTGTATTCAGCTGAAACTGATGCCAGAGGTATAAACACAATTATCATCATATAACATTATGTTGGCGTCGTGCAATAATAGATCACATTAACTATTCGCTAATCCGTAGATACCACATTGCATTGGTAATTTGGTTATAAAATCTCTCTGAAAAGCTAGATAGGCATCAACGTCGATGACTATATATATATATAAATATACATATATATATATGTATATATATATATATATATATATATATATATATATATATGTGTATGTATATATATATTTACTATATATATACATATATATACATATATATATATATATATATATATATATATATATATATATGAACATGTATATATATATATATATATATATCTATATATCTATCTCTATCTATATATATATATATATATATATATCTATATATATATATATATATATATATATATATATATATATATATTAGCACGAACTCAACCTTTAGTAGACCAACCGCAAACCGTTCGTGGGCTTGGGTCCACGAAAGGATGTACAACTATGCCCACATAAAGTCAAGGCAAGTTTTCTTCCATAGTGTTAAAAATATCTTGTTTTGACTATTTTGATATTTTATTAACAACGTACAAAGATAATCTTTTTGAATAATTTCTTTGTATCATGAATATTATGGGGTAATAACATTCGTTGACAAAACCCGCAAACCAAAATATCAACTATATATACACGACGCAAGTGGTCGAAATAATGTTTGAAGATGAGTGTTGAATGTGTATATTCCAAAGTATTAAAAGATTTCATTGATATTACAACTGAAATACCGAAAAACTGCGTTGTTTTTATTGTGAGACCTTTAGAGGACCACAAGTAATAATGCATGAATATTGCAGGAATTCTTCATTCAATTACCCGAAGCATTCCGATACCCATGTAGCATATATTGAGAATTAAAAGTTATGTATATATATAGTCTAAAACTGGCGCGTCGGAAGTTTAATTAGACACTTTTGTTAATCTTCGTGACCAGTCAACGCAAAGGTTGTGAACCGGATTGACCTTAGTTGCGCGCATCTGGCTCAGGAAACTGGTATGTGATACGCACCCTCGGTTTAATTTGACATTATATACATTGTTGTGGTCTGCGTCCAATGAGAACACATTAAGTGTCTTCTGGAATTAGGGGGCGTCTCAAAAGTTCAAATTGGCACCACAACAAGCATTTTAATCGCTTAGCTGCATGATAGTATGTTTACGTAATAGTCAGTTAAGAGAACCAGCTGTGTGTCTGCTCCTCTCACCGACTGTGTGATTAACGGTGCCACTCAGCGTGAAACAACAAATCGGGGTGTTGTAGAATGTGTGCCCGGCTCATAAAAATCACTCGTCCGGTTGGACTTGGCAAGTCACTTGTCCGACATGACAAATCACTTGTCCTGGCAAGCGGACAACCATTGGTGACGAACCCTGACCCATTCCAAGCATTGCATCGAGAGCAGTAGCTAACAATATGTAGCAAAATGTTTGCCCGTCCCATCAGCCACGTAATTGCCACGTCAAACATATCCTATTTCAACTACGTGACAAATGGAAAAATACGCAGCCTTCATTTAGGGAAGAGAGGTTTATGAAATTGCAACTGACTTAGATAGGGCGGTTAGATGCTGACGCTCTGCTGAAGATGTTATCACCCTACCGATACTGATAATTGCTGCAATTGTTAACTTCCCTTGAACGGTATCAAAGTACCAGTTGGTCTCGACCAAATTGTATATGTTTTTTGCTCGTCGTCGACATGAATGCAAATGGTAAAGGGACATATGTATAATATCAACTGATAAACCAGTATCGATTTGTTGCAAAGTTATGTTACCCTTATAGCATAACAAAAGTTATGCCCTTCGTCGGTGCTTATGACGCCATTTATGGGAACAAAATTGTCCTTCTTCATTTGTCATCATCCAAGTCGCAGAATACGTTCCACTGACTGATTAGGAATAACAAGCCAAGACTGCCGTCAATGATCAATGGAATTAGCGCCGTGCATTTTGTTAGACTTATATCCAAGTGTCAGGTGTTTCCTTCAATATAAAGCCATGGCACTGCAGGGGCATAATCCACCCATCCAAAATGTATGTATGCACCAGAAATAAAGAGATCATCTCGATTCGGCAAATACAATCAAGCGTCCATACTTCCGTTACGCTAGTTGAGTTGTGCTACCTTTGATCTACCAGCTCATTCTAAAGGTTCATTCTGTTCGATGTACTCTATGTTTACTCCATAGTTTTATAAGTAGAATTATGGGTTTAGAACAGCGGTCTCAATGAGCCTAACACTGCCATGTGCACCGGCATTAGTAACTGTGCTCCTCTAAAGCCGGTTCACACATCATTAGTCGATTATAGGTTGTCACGTACGAAGTGATACGTCGATAAGACGGATGCAGAATTATCTAACTTCGCTAATTGACATGGGCCTTTGCTGCTACTGAAAACTATAACAGTGTCGTTAACATTATATACCTAAACGCCCTGAACGAATGGATATAAAACAGTGACAGTAATCACTACTGTACGCATTTCCATCCCCATACAGTTGTTGTAGATAAAATTGATCATATAACAGACTTCTTGATGGTCTGCATCAAATGCCAAGCATAGCCATTTGTCTGTTCATTCAGTAGCCGTATCATTTATTGATTACGTGGAGTACAATCGGGCGATTCATTATCAAATATTCTTAGTATGAATAAAAATTGATGGGCGATACAAGAGTTAATTCGCAATTCATTATATTTCTATACCAAGTTCACCCATTCCCATATTTGCAAGAAAACGCCCTTTGTATAAAACAAATATGGATGGCATGTTTCTTTTATCTCTTAAAACCACGTAGAATTATCTGATCCGTTCGGACGCATGATCGCCTGCACACATCAGATGACCTCATATCTTTAACAGACGCCGAGGCTCCTGGACGTTGGATCCCATGTGCTGTTGTTGATTTCACTGTAACGTCGCCTGACGGGTGTCTATTTCATGTAACTTCGTATGATTTCATAATTCCCGGGCAGCATGACAGAGTGGACCCTTTTGGGGAGCTTTAAAACTCTTTGGTGAGAGATCGAGGATGTTAAACGGCGCAGAAACTGTGAGAGGCGCTCTCGCTGGTCTACGTGCTTTGGTTTTTCTCACGGTAGCGCCACCTAATGCTGGTTGTGTATTATGCTTAGGGGAGCGATCACCACAATAACAAGTTACATCACAAGTTATGTAACATTTTTTATGCGAGGGTTGGGCGCCATTTCACATCTGATTAATTATCCATGTCCCTTGCAACGAATGCCATCTAGACGATTCACATGATACGACTGGACCAATCACAGTGTGGCGTTCCCGCTCGCTGCAGCTTCGAGCCTTTTCCTGTGTTTCCGCCATCACGCCAAAAGTTTTTTCAGCATCTCAATAGTTTTCTCTCTCCCAAGTTCTTACTCAAGTTCCTACTTAAGTTTTCAAGAATTTTATTTCCTCGTTCTTGAATATTGGCAGCTAGTTTTTGTTCACTCAGCAAACTATCGGTTTTCCTGACGTTCGATAAGAAGAAGATCTCATCCGATACAAGGTATTTAACTTTGTTTTTTCTTATCAATTGCTGTGCTTTCGCGATGTCGGATCACCCGTCGGTGGCAATTATTGGCCATTCTTGTGTTCGACGATAAGGCAATTTCGTCGAATCACATCTATCTATGCATGTTTATGTGTTTACTTAGTATGTTTGTTTAATGTGACTACTCAATAAAACGTCATTCCCTGGATGTGCTAGGAAATGACCATATATGGCAGCACAGTGTTAGCATTATACTACTAATTTTTTCAGCAACAAGCTGCAGTCACCTCCTTATTTCAGAGAATAAACAATTTTACAGCAAATATCTGCATTCACCTCCTTAATAGCTGGCTAACAATAAGGTATGCAGCAGAACCTGTGCATAAAGCCACTTAAAGTGACCCCTCTAAAGCTCTTGGGTATAACTCTGACATGTCTTACACACAGCCAACCAAACGATGATTATTCATAGGGCACTGCGGTTTCTATGTATACTCAATGGTTCAATGTTCTAATTCTTGAAATAAGTCTGATTCATTATTAAAACGTCTCTCACTTTAATGTGTTGATGTATTATGTCAGGCAATAAAAAATAAATCTACTGGCTGGTCAAGGTTATGCTTTTTAGACCAAGTGAGTAACAGCTGTCTAGTCCTATTTTAAACCAAACCTTTGTACCAACTCACCCAATTTTTTATAAAGATTGGTGGAGAACCCTCTGCGACAGTGGCACATTTGATTGTGTTATGATGAACGAGTCGGATGCCTTTTGAGGCTTTTGCAAAGCCATGTAAAAGACTGCGACTGCGATAAAAAGTCGAATTTTAACTAACAATGGTATCACCTAACATCCCATTGCAATATTCTTTAGCTTAAAACTTCTATGGATTATCGAAGAACTGAAATGCCCTCTGTGCAATCATTTCCAGAACCATGTAATGTGTACCTGGAAGGATATCAGCGCAACTGACAAGCCATATATGTAGTGGAGAGATATTTAGTTGAATTGAACGTTGTTTCCCGTGGTATGATCAACTATTAATTCTAAGCAATGGTTTGATTCCCAAGGACATTATCATTCGATTGCTTTATGAAGCCAAGAGGCATTTGTGACAAAACTTTCTGCAGAAAACGTTGGAAAAAGAAATCCGTTCAGCTGATTATTATCGAGGCATTCTGAAACAGGATTGGTTGCTAAGGGAGAATATTGTTTGCCTGTGGCTCTCTCTTCGCATTTGAGGGGCAGAATTTTATGGTGCACCATTTGTCAAGTTATCAGTAATAACAATGAAAAGTGCATCGGTATCGGTTTAGAAAAGCCGCAACTTCAGTAAATGAGAGTGATTTGATCTTGTTGAGCACTGTCAAAAAGCTGTGCTAGTGATATATTTCAGAAAGATTATAGGAAGTGTTCAAAGCAATATTCCAACAGTAAATGTGTGTGGAACGATAAATGCATGCATGACACCTTAGTTAGTATAACTGAGTTTAGTTGATACATCATTGTCAAGCGAGAGGAATGTTATTTTGTCTGATCGATCAATTTGCTTAGCTTTCAACGGCTCGAACACTCAGTATTGGTGCAAACAAGTCAAACCAATTCATTCGACTGAATAATCTAAATGCACGAGTCACGATCTTGGATGAAAATAAACCTCAACCTGAGGTTGCACGAAGTTGCAGGTTTGGCGTTGTTATGCAAAGGCATAATATTTGCTTGCACTGTGGATACTTTAATTTATCTGAGTTATTTTGAATAAAACTCATCATTGAGCCTCAATGTATTGAACGTCAATGTGAGCCAGCACAGTGGCTGCCATATGAGAATTCGAAACGCAACATCATTCTGTATCAAGAATAAGGGCGGTGCACCTAAAACATCTCAAAGCCTCATTATATTCAAGCAACAACAGAGGTGTACGCATATCGTTTTTAAAAGTTGTGCAAAAGGACTCAAAAGGACAACAAAAGTCTGTCGGAAAGCCCTTGATAAGTGCACTTACATTTACAATCTTTTCACATTATTTGATAATGCATACTCATTAAACCTGCGAGTCCATTGATAGATCATTTGAAGTATAATAGAACCCCATGTTGTTTGAATAAAACGCATACCATGGATACTGTTTCGAGCACATCTTCCGTTATACCCAGCATTGAACTTTTTTTATCCGCAGCGCAACTTCAGCATCTAATCAATAATGTTCCATCTTAAACTTCCTAGGTCTCTTCATAATTTATCAGTTTCAAAAGGCGGCCCTTACGTGTCCAGTTTCCTATTGTGATTCGTGACCATTGCCTGGTGCTTGTGGACATGGTCGTGTGAAGCTCATACACATTAGTGACAGGCAGGGTGACAAATATAGTAAATTAATGCGTGCTTGCCTTTTTCAGTTGTGACATTTTTAACATAGTTGTATATTTAGATACCATGGCACTAAGACGAGAGGAACTCTCGTCATTTGTACGTTATCAATAGTAAATGCAGTTTTTCATGTTCTCGGTGGGCGTGTTTATACCATAAACTTATAGACAGGTCGCGTCGGGGGCGTATATTCTAGTGTTAGTTGCTTGCCATTAGACCAGGAGAGCAATGCAGATCGATTATATTTGTATGAAGTAATTTGTACCAATCACGAAAATAGTATAAATAAGATTTCCGGTTAAGAGAGCGAGAAGGCAGTGCTCTCGACACCATAGCGCACGTGGTCTCTAATACTACAGCCATCAGTGCATATACCGATGCTCATCAAACATTGAGATCAACAAGACATAAAATCTAACGCTAGCAACCGGACTAATGCATCGCTGCCAAATTTCGTGGCACTCTGTAAAGCACAAAACCTAAATTGCTGCGTTACAGAAGACTGAAATATACAACGCCGAGCGTCTATTAGACCACACAGTGCCACCAGCTCGGTAGAATATATACTGTTAAGCTTAGATGTTGATGTGGCATTTTGGATTTGTGGTGAACTGATATGCAAGCTTGCATCGCGTTCTTTCTGATATGGAGTCGTCAAATTACATTTGTCCCTTTTTCCGTTGAGCACATCATTTTAACGTTTCTGTTGCTGTAATTATAGCAATAGATTGGTTTGTATATTTGGTGACAAAAGTCTATTTATCAGGTGGACAGTCGCATAAATGCATGATCAAATTCAATCGATTGTCTTAGCTGACTATCTGCCTGGAGTATGTGGGTATTCTTTAGCTCGGCAGCGTATATAAACTAACAAATATGGTGTCATGTGTATAAATCGGGAACTACTTTTAACCTTCCAACAGCGGAGCATAAATACGATAGCATAAGTGTTCGAATCTGATAATAGAGTATTGACAATCATTCACCTCAGTCAACTCTAGGGACTAAACAGGCTATGCGAAACATCTAAAGCTAAAAGAAAAATACTAAAATGCTATCGTGTGGTATCTACCGGGTTAGAACTTAGCGTACGCCACACGAATCAGTATAGCTATGATACTAGTGCTGCCAGACATTAACTTGATTCGTGAGTAATGTAATATTCGGTTATATGCAGTATTGTATCCATCCACTCAGTAAAACTGGGCGAACTTATTGTTCTTGTTTGGTCCTTTTTAATGACGTACGGGTCGTCCTACGATGTGATCATTAGAAGGCAGTCCACCTCACCAAGGCGGAGGATAATAAACCCTGTCATCACCTGGTAGTAGATGACAGACTGCACTTATGGTTTGTTCAAGGGCTCCGTGCTGCAGCCAGCTATAATGTTGCCCTTGCGTGTCAGATAGGCACAATCTTTCATTGGTTGCTGGAATAATGTTTAGCTGTACTGGATTATCCCTTAACAGATGTTATATAGGATTCCGCTTCTTGATCAGGGGACAATAAGTATGGGACTGTAAATAACTCATGCCGAATGGCGCAAGTTCCGCTTTTACTGGAACTCACATTAATGACTTTTTATTCTTAATATCTGATGCATAGGTAGTGACCGAAGCTTATTCAGCTGAATGATCAATCGACCATAAGTATTCCATGTTACATTCTTGGTAGCAAACATTGCAGTCGAATCGTGCTGCATATGCGACAGCCATAACCATACGTTCCTGTGATACAATTATCGCCTTATTTTCCCTTCTTTATTTTTCGATGTAGGATATGTGTGTAAATACCATTTGCAAATATACACCCTTTTAAATTCTAAATGAAATATACGATTATAGCTGAATATTATACATCAAGTAGTCCATGTTTTATTCAATCATATACCGCCAACAGTGCGAGTAAAGTGAGCACATTCAGCAGCGCATGCCTAGTATCAGCAAAGTAATAAATGCGTCATATATTACATCAATGACAGACTCCAGTGGTAGAACATGTGATCATTACTTTGCGAACCACCTTTCATACTTGCATCAACATCTTACCTGATTTTACACTCGATTTTTCCCGCCAAGCGCCAAGCTTGAAATACAGTAACGGCTCATGACAAAATATAGCGGCTCATATTTTTAGCATTCAAAGTTATAGCCGTAATATGCATAATTCACTTGAAGAGCTATGTTTTACATATTTCAAAAAAGAGAAATAAGTGAGATGGTTTTGACAATCTCTTAGCACCTTCTACAAGCAATCACTTGCTGATTGTGAGATACAATCTACCTATTAGTATTCCACTCTAATGTCGGAGTTATCAGATTACAGCTGTTGGGAGACCTTCTCTTAATCTTTGTCAAGTAAGACATTGGCTCAAGAGAGGTTACCGCGGATTCAGCTTTTAATCACTGTTAATGCAGGTTCTACAATTAACGTGCGACCATGGAACGAATGCATGGTGATTTAACACCCAACACAATAACACCATATGGTACGAGCATGTTGTTGACACATTTTAGTTTCGATAATTACATTACTGTCGACTGTATTGGCAATTTTGACAGGTCAGTGGATAGGGTGATGCCAAGCCGATAGATGTATTGAATACAACCAAGCTGTCAAGCACATCAGCGAGTACACAACCAGCAACGTCAATGATTACACACACTGGGTTAGACAAACAGTCAACTATTAGCGATTACTTCTGGAGTAGTTAGTTATTATTAAAGTAAATTAAATGAATGGTGTATTTAACTGGTAAATCAGCGCTTGAATAGAACCACAAAGTGCTGCGTTCTGTTTGTTACCTTGACGCCCATAGGTCATCACTTGTTCCAGCCGATGTGTTCATAGAAATGCGATGCCTTTTTTTATTGCTTGTCATTTGAGTTCGCATAGATGAACATTAACAGCTATATCTGCTGTGCAATTCATATGCTCACATCAAGTGATAGCAGCCACAGTGTAAAAATAAATGTTAAGCGATCAATATATTCAACGTTAAGAGCGAATAAGTAGGCATGTTGATGAATGAAATGCTTGATATTAACGCCTGTTGTATTGTACAACGGAGCACACTCTAGTCTTCTCACTTGCCTAAGTACTATGCGATGGATATTGTGATAAGTATAGTACAACGTGCTAGAGTCTTAAGCTACATTGTCTATGTGCAAGCGATATCAATTCATATAGCTACATGTTAGGAACCTTTGTTGGTGAAGTTTATTTCTATTATCTGGATTCATCGATATGTGGTATAGAAGATTGCCATTTTCAATGTTGGGTACTCTTACCGTTCCAGCGACACAACTCGTCAACTATCGCTGGAAGTAGCAGTATTTCGTCTTGACGTCGTCGTCGTCATCCAATTAGCATAGCTCGTCAGGGACTTCGTCCAAATATCTGCTGTCGTATATAATCTCAGGGTGTCAATGTTGTACGGCAAATTATTGTCCCACCTCACAATGTGTGAATCGAATGCACGAAAGCAGCGCCAAGTTCGGTGTTTGCACTCATGGTTCAAACGGCAGAACGATTTTAAGAAGTGTTGCAACCTACTTTTATGCATTAATTAGGGGTATTCAATTTATATTAGATTTTGTAAACCTGAAATATCAAGAAAACATCATGAAATGCAATATGCATAAATAATAAAGTCAGAATTCGCCACACAGAGACAGGTAGTTACTTTGTAAGCAACATGGAACAGAATCCATTGGCATCCATATGAGCATACATGAACTGGCAATGATGTTTTACTACTTTTGAAGCGATTGAGGCATTTGTATGGTGACCATGCGCGATTGCCAAGAGGGATGTGGATTATTTATTCGGGATATTAATTTCAATGCGGACAATTTCCCATTTAATATGAATTATTAAGTATTCCGCTTCGTGACCAGAGGACAATGTATCGCAATATAAAAAAACTGTATGTCAACTTTGACCTGTAGATAGTGCTTTCGTGGTTAATTCATGGTTTGCGCAATGCATCTAAGCATTTAAGGTGAATAATTAGTGAATTCGTTTTTGCACCGATAGATAATGCTGTTTAATGCTGGCGCAGCGTAAGTTGCGTGCAATTGATCAGACATCATATGCAACATGACAAACTATATATTCTGACATTATGAAAGTGACTTGATATATGATATGATTTGGACGTCTCTGAAAGTAAGAAAACAACTATGCAAGTCGCTAAGGCTAATCTAGAGTTGTTTTAACTAGATCCATATGATGAACAATCTTATGGTGCGAATATAGATATTTGTTTGTGATTCAAAGATTCAAGTAAACATAAACGGCTTTTGTCCCCCGCAAATGAAGCGAAGAATCAAATCCAATATACGACTGTCATTATTAAATGCTGCTTGAATGGTATGCAACAATGGTTGGGTAACGAGAAGACAGAATACCACATCAATAATAATATACCCATTTTATACCCGTCTGTCAGTGACAGATGACACAAAAAAATTGATGGCCTCCGTGCTTTTGCCAGCAACAATTGTATTCTTGCGTGTCAGATAACCGCATCCTTAAGTCTGGTGCTATATTCAACCCAAGACGATTATTCTGTAGCTGTTACTATTCTATATTCTTTTTTTTAACCACGGATTAAAAACGTTGGTATTGTATTGTAAAATGCTCTTTCCGAGCGGAGGTGATTCCATCTGAAATAAAACCGCAGTAATAATTTCCGAAGCACTGCATCGGATGGGATAGGTTTGGTCGTGCTTAAGGATAAGCCAAGAAAGAGTTCATGTCTCTACCTGGTGTTGTTTATTGTCTCGTTGGTGAACTTGCTTTTTAACGTTGCAAGCAACGTACATTACAATACAGAGCACATACGTCAAGGGCGAAATGATTCCGCCACGGTTACGATTGATGGTAATTTTGGTGATGGCAGCATACCAAATTTGGCACAAACAGCTGCCCTTAATGGTTTTAGCACACTCGCCGCTAGGATTGAATGAATAACTACTGTGTTAAAGTTGTTTTTTTTTGCTTCTTAATTTTCGAATAGGAATGGCATATTGCGATGCTGTAAGTTGTCGGTTTTGTCCCATTACTGTCCTGTGTAAATAAATGCTTGGCATAGTCAAGAATTTCCAGAACCGACAAGTGATACAATGTTCGGACGAAAATTCGGTTGAAACAGAATCTGTCCTTCCTTGCGTTGTTATATGCTTTCTGTGCTTTATCGATTGATTGTCAGATGCAAGAAATATCTCTAGTTCCGCGAACGGCATTGTATGGCTGATAAAAATCTTCTAAAATCGTGACCTCGAACCGCTTGCTGGGAAAATGACCTATCGTCGCCACAGATCTGCTCACAGAAATGAGTGGGTTACCATGAAATTTATCTTCCTAACAAGGAACTAAAGGGATGTAACCGAGCGCCGAGAATAGAAAAACGGAAACTGACCAAGCAGCATACTCCTCGTCTCAAGTGTTTGTTGTGACATTATTGTCGTTCTCTGGGCGCATGTGTATGTTTCGAAGAAGGCCTACCACAGAAGCAACTTTGATCTTCACCTGCGGCTGATGTCGCCTCTGTGTCATAAATCATCCCTGTGATAAGACCAAGCTTTGCCGTTTATTCCAGCATATACATCAACTACAAGAGTAATGAACATAGAATCTTTAATGGCTGATTAGAATAATGATGTTGGGGTTCCAGATATTATATTTACGACAATAAATCATAGAGTTCAGCGAAGCTTCACCGTATATTCCTAAGACAACAACCGAACAGACGGTATCATACAATGTGAACCTCCCACCCAGCAGTTGGTAACAATCCTTGGATAAGGCTTACGACCCATTTCTAATGCATGAGTGTAATTCTGTATGTTCATATAAAGCTTCCATTCACCAAACTGACGTTATACATTTACAAGTACAGATATAGCTTGTATAGTACCAAATGACCGCGGGCAAAATGAATATAGGTTATATATCCCTGTAGCGTAACGTATGCAAACATAAAGATCATATCAGTGGTAGTCGAATTGTCCTCAGTGGTGCAAGCTGCAGATATTAAGGCCAGTCATTCCAATTTGTAAAGTTTACGGCAAACCTGGAGCTAAAACGATATGGCCTCTCACATCGATTTGGGACGGATCCAACCGGCCTGCTGTAGGTTGATGCCGTTGCACAAAGGCATACCATTTTGTGCAAGACTTTATAATATATAATTTGCGTTGGGCAATAGAGAAAGTGCAAGCCATGCAATGGGGGGAAATTAATGACATCCTTTCTCAGATGTACTGAACAGTTCTTATGTGTCCCGATAACCACTAAAAACTGAGCAATACTATCAAAAATAGAAGGAATTGCATGATCTAGTCATGACATGCCATCGGTTTGCAGTCATGCATATCCGCAATTAAGACTTGAATCATTTAACTAGTGAATAATGTCAGGATAATGATATGATGTAATGCCCCTTTCCTAGAGGTACATTGCTGCTCACATCGTGTAATATCTACAAGACTTACTAGACTGTGCAATTTAACAATGTACCTGCATCTGAATCAGCACAATCAGCCATGTTCAGTAAGACACCGATATGTTTATCCATTGGATGTCATTTCCGCTACATCAGGATGTTATTTCACTAATGATGGTACTTAATGATGCATGATGCATTTGCCAGTTCGCACGAAGATTCACTCGATGGCAGCTCGCAAGGCGAGAGATATTGCCTTCGTGTATGGCACTAATGCATGAGTATTTCTGCTAGGCAAATGTATGCTTCCCACGTGACGTGTGTATAAATGACTTCCACGAGTCACGTAAATGGGAAAAAGATAATATGCATTGCAACTAGAGCACTTGTATTACATTAAAAACTGCACTATGTTTGAGTAACTGGTAGATAAATTGCTATAGTGGCAACAACTTTCCTTTGAAAATGTGTCCTATCATGCATCTCTCATTATATCATCTCATTACAGTTTGCAGTGACATAAAAACAGAATTTTCACCATCAATATTGTCGCTCACCTCTCGGGTTTACGTACGTATCAAACAGTCGCCTGGATGCAGGTTATTATATGCATCTTATTGAGTGCATTCTACAGCAGAAAGGCCACCAGCTAGTTCAAAAGACACTGATTAACACATGTGTTCACATACACGTTTAGATCATATTGGCCTATTTCATGAATTAATGATAATATGCTTCATAAATATCTAATTTAAATGCTGATTACCTTACTGTTTCGATTGAACTGAGTGTTATCCAATTTGCATTGACCGTCTGTGGCATCGGCATAAAGGTAACCGCTGCATGTATTTTTTTTTCGGTTGTTGATTGTTTATACTTCACCCACATTGAGCTCGGTTCTTCTTTATTGCACCCATCAACGTCATGCAGTGGAAGGGTTCTTGTAGACAATAACGAACTGACGATTCCTGTACACTTACCCGCAGATGACAGATGGCGCCAGTGGATCTCGTGCTGTGTCACCTGTAGCCGTGATCTGGTCCTAGCATGGCTTCTAGCTAAACCAAGTTCTTGATTCTGGGTAGCCTTTGCAGACAGGGTCATTTTTGTAACACGTTTTAATTATGATTCTGCATCATGAACAATTATGATTCTGCATCACTTCCCAAATTTAGGTGATTGGTTTCACATGGAAATGTCAAGGATCTGCAGGGATAATTCTCCGTCTCAACAAGTTGACCGTATCTTAATATCTGTCTTTTACCGGATACGGGTCAGCTGTGACAGTGTTAACCATTCCTTTGTTTGCTTTTAATGCGGACAAATATTTCCCGATGCATACTTCGTATGAGTTTAATCGTGCTATACGCCAATCGTGTCTTTCGGGAACTCCATTATTGGCCATGTATTTTTTTCAAGAAAAGCAAAGCAGCATACTCTTATTACACTATTGTACGATTTGAAGACAAAAGTGAGTGTTGTACTTAAATAGTCATGGAAGAACAGAGCTCAACTTTGCTTGGGTCGCGCCAATAATTAAAATACAATTAAGTATTAATTTTGCTACTCGACTGATATACAAACAATGCTGTTAGCGCATATCAAACCATCGTAAATGCATAAAACGAGAAATGATGGAGTAGCTGCCACTATGCAAGTAAGGAATTAGCCAATATACCCGTTTTCTTCTTCAGGAAATTGAAATTAAATGCGCACATCAGTTTTACAATCACGTGATAATTTTTAGTATTTTCTGCCTACACCGTTTTTGCTAGACGATTGTATGTATGTTTGCTTTGACGTATACAGACAGGTCATGACAGCAGTTTATCTCCTTTGTTATCCGTTGATGTAGAAAAATGTGCAACTATTATTGCTTCATCGTAGTTAACGCTGAATGAATTCCTTCTTTAGACTCATCACTATCACGCAACGCTAAAAACAGAGTAAATGCCGATCGCATCTCGCCCTGTGGATTAACCATGCGTACATAACACCATATGCTGCTACCCAACATGCTTTCTTTGCCCGCTAACACAGTCTTTTTGCGTCCTACAATGAATGCAGCAGTGATTTACCAAATGGCATTTAGTATATTTACACAGATATTCAACCTGGCAGAGGATGGTACAAAATGACGAAATCATTGCGATTCGCGCTCCATTCATTGGCAAAGGCGTCCATCGCACGTGCTATTTGTCTGTCTTTATCGGGAGCACCATCAGCACCAGACTTGGATCCGATAATGAGTTGAGCAACAATATAACCAAACACCAAATGATTCGGAAAAGCTGGTTCTCAACAACACATGCGAAGAGAGCATTAGACGATTATGCGGTAGCATTGTGTGACAAAATATATAGATAAAATGATGGTATGCTGCAATGCTGACGCTATCCTTGAATTGTATGGTCTGATCAAAGGCTATGTTTACACAAGCTGCTATTAAAGGTACAAAAATGCATTGTCAAATTCATCGCACCAAATATCCAGCACGACTGGTTGTTTTAAAGTAATTCGTGTCTTAAAATTCCCAAACCACTTATTGTTTATCGTATTATGTCATATGCTACGCTTTCTTGTCTATTTCCTATTACACTTAACAAGGCATCTAATTTTGAACTTGAAATAATTGGTGATCCCACACTCTATCCACCATTGTGCAACAGGAGATTCTCATAGATCTTTACTTTAGTTTGTTCAATGGTACAGAACAGCAGAGCATGGTCAGCTTTACCAGGTGTTCACAACACTCCATTGAGTACGATAATATCCAGTAGTTATTTACAAAGCTGCATCCCATTTGCTACTACGGCCGATACATGAAACAAAACAATGATGTTTGCACATATGATAACGTAGATCGTGACGTGGTGCATCACAGTCTGATACCCAGACGGGCTGATGGGACAAGATCACCGGCGGCATGGAATCGTCGCAACTCTTCCCTGTGGTCACCTTCTTTTGTTATTAATATCACTACTGCTTAACAAATACACTGGATTATATCCCTGAAAGTTCAACTTAAATGCATATTATCAACCGCTCGCTTCCAGTTGGTGACTTTCAACACGCACCCTACGCACAAATTAATTAGTTAGTTTTATGTGGCATAATTTGACGTTAATTAGTTCCAGATAATATCTGTTGCCCCCATCGGTTTTTCCCCACACAATAAGAACAAAGTTTTCGGAAGATGAAAGCCTGATACTAATAATTAAATGTTGTCATACACTCTGTGCACAAGATATGCCATTGTATCACAATCATAAGTGGTCCATTCCATAACAGGACCCTGAAACATTGACGTTCAACACATTGAAGTTCGTTAATGAATTTCATTCACAATCACTCAGACAACCAATTAATATATCAATAGTGCAAGCAAATAATATGCCTTTGCATATCATAACCTCATCTGCAACTTTCGACGATTGCCAAAGATCAAACACCATTATGAGTAAGGAAACACGAAGTTTGCGAAAGATGATTGTTGATTAGTGCCATACTATGTTTGATCTTAACGTTTGAAGAATACAAACACTGCTATATGAAAGATGCAAATATGTTTGCCTGCATCATTTTTCGCCAATAGTTTCAATACCATACAAATCAGGCTTTCGCACCACTTCCCTGGTAAAGCATTTTTGATTGAATAAATGTACCTTAATGATCTCGAACAATACGTTTACATGACAAATCGGTCTTTGCTTGCCAAAAAATAGCTTTTCGATGCGTGAAAAGTGACTCGATGATTGATTACATTCGCTCATGCTTATGTGTAACCACAGCATCTTTATAGAAATTTGTATGATCAAAATAACTGCTTATTTATAGGTTGATATCTGCCCTGACGAGGGTAGACATGTGCGTGTTACAGATGGTGCATTATCCGAAGTCATGCGGGCGCTAGATGCACATAAGATGCTACATGCAGAGGGATAGACTTCATGGTATCGAACCAAAAGCAACTATTTTAGACCAGCTATATCAATATTTAAGGCAATCATTAAAGGCTTGCTGTCTTCTTTAGCGGCGGTTATATGCAATATCGACAAGCCGAACGAAAACCTACGAAATATTGTATTAATAGTTTAGTACTGGGAATAGCGAACTGTGCCACACATTCTGTCAACCGTTGGTGCACAGTAAATATTCGCTTGGTGCATGATGAATAATAGCTTGATTAATGATACACGTACCATGCAAATGCAATTTACGCCGTTTTTTTTGATTGCTTCAAGGTCATAGTAAAATATCACTCGCAACCCTATTTGTGAGTGATAGGTTTTGCATGAGTACTTCTGCTAATGTAGATAGGTACTTTCCAAATCTACCAGACGAGACCTTGGCGGTTGTATTTTAAACGGGCTGCTATTAACAAGTTTTGCCTTACAATTGAGATTTGAGCGGTTTGCCGAGTGTACATAAAACCTAAAAATTCCCTGATATATATATTGGTGCTTTATGCATATGCAGAGTAAAGTGAATGGATGTCTACGGTTTAATACGATTTTCGAGTTTCTGCAACCACGGAAAACGTAAAAATGTGGATTGTTTTTTGTGTGGGGTTATCATTTGAGCAATGGAAGACATTCATATCCGACAAGATGACCAAGCACAACCCTGACAGTGAATTGCAGAGGCTGACTTTACACGATTAGGCCGTTGGCCCACTTGTTATTGGCCATAACTCTGTTAAGGAACATATACGACTTATATTAGAAATCTACCCACGGTTGTTTGCTCCCATGTCAGCAAGCGCATATACTTTTGTGAACACTAATTATGACTCTTACTAAATGAATGAAATTGCAGGAATTGCTTTGTCATTGGCAAAATTAAAGGCAATAGCTATAAATGACAGTCATTTTTAATAGGCTTGACTACAAAAAAAATGGCAAACTTCTTGTATCACCCCTAGTTACCTAGTGACTTGCTGTACATCTCGAGCACTTCCCTTTTTCATCGTTAGGCGTGAGAAATTCTGTTAATTCAGTCGCAAAAGAATCAAAGGAAACGGATGGTCCTGTATCTAGGTCCATACTGAGAGACTGGCCTTCCACTTCCCATTAAGACCATTTTCTTCATCAATGCCTGGAGAATGCCCCCCTAATGTGACGCACGTTTGATTTTTTATACCCAGCTTTCCCCAAGTGACAGGTTGTTTTTTAATGTCCTTCCCGTTTTTCGTGTCCTTGAAATAGCTATTTTTTAAAACATGTTACGTTCCTGATATTGTCTTTCTGACGTTTGGGTGCTAGACATGCCTACCGGATCCAGCTTCTGCCAGCTCTAACAACATGTTTTCATAGAGGTTATTCCGTGCCTTAGTTATGTTAGCCAGATAGTTATCCTCATCATTACAATGCACCGGGATATGTAGTGCACAGATGTGACTGCAGTTCCTCTACCTCAGTCAAGAATAACCAGATGTCAGGCCATTTTTTGCAGTAGGAGGGGTCTGTAGATCAGGGTGGCAGTATGATATTTATGATCCTTAATCCTTATTGTCATTGTTTCAAATGAATTGTAACTGTACATTGATGTCAACACTCACATCCGATCGTAAACTGCAGCCAATGCCCCACATCTGCGTCCCTTTGATGTTTGTATGGATATACCAAGGAAATGGAACCCTGGTGGGCAAATATCATAGGTAGCATCAGTGTCTCCCTCCTTAAGCCAAGTCTCAGTAAATGCCATAACTTGTATATCTTTGTCTAGAATGTACTCCTTCAAAGCAGTTCACTTACTCACCATCTATCGCCTAATCAACAGTCTTAAACAGATGTGTTCTCAACTGTCGTTGTTTTTGATATCATCGGAGGTTGTAATAGACCACAGATTATCGTGGTATAGACGGCTGACTGTTTTTGTGCTGACGTGCGCATTGCTGCCGTCTGCGTCCAAGAACCATAAGTAACCCGAGCTGCAGTGCCTCTTCTGTGTGGTAATTGTTACAGGGATCTTTTTTGTAGGTTCTAAACTGCTTTAAGACCCCACCTGGTGACTTTGTGTCCACTGATACAAAGTCCTTTGACAGTCTTCAAAATATGACGCTTGAGTGTGGATTTTAAGTGGGACTCCATAGCTAGGAAAATGCCCGGAAAATATATATATATATATATATATATATATATATATATATAGATATATATATAGATATATATATATATATATATATATATATATATATATATATCTATATCTATATATATATATCTATATATATATAGTATATATATATTTATTATATATATATATATACATGTATATACATACATATATATATATATGTATCATATATATATATATTCAAATATACATGTATATAAAGGCATCTCTCTCTATATTTATATGTCTATCTCTATTTCTATCTCTCTCTCTCTCTGTACAGAAAGAGAGAGATCTCTCTCTCCCTCTGTCTCTCTTTCTTATATCTCTGTTGTTTTATCTCTATCTCTCTCTCTCTCTTTCTCTCTCTCTCTCTCTTTCTCCCTCTTTCTGTCTATCTTCTTTCTCTCTCTCTCTCTATCTCTCTCTCTCTCTCTCTCTCTTCTCTCTCTCTATCTCTTCTCTCTCTGTATATATAGAGGGATCTCTCTCTCTCTCGATCTCTCTACCTCTCTCTCTCTAATCTCTCTCTCTCTCTCTCTCTCTCTCTCTCTCTCTCTCTCTTTCTCTCTTTCTCTCTCTCTCTCCCTTCCTCTCTCCCTCTATATCCCTATCTCTCTCTCTCTCTATCTCCCTCTCTCTATCTCCCTCTCTCTCCCTCTCTGCCTTTCTCTATTTCTCCCCCTCTCAAATATCCCTCTCTCTCTATCTCTCCCTCTATCTTTCTCTATCTAGAAATTTCTCTCTAGAGATCTAAATCTCTCTCTCCCTCTCTCTATAGAGATATCTCTATCTCTCCTCCCTTTTTCTCTTTCTCTCTCTCATCTTTCTTTCTATCTCTCTCTATATATCTATATTTATATAGATATATATATATACACACACATCTCTCTCTCTCCTATATCTATATATATATATATATATATCTCTCTCTCTATCTCTCTCTCTATCATCTCTCTATCTCTATATATGTCTCTCTCCCTCTCTTTACCCCCTCTCCCTCTCTCTATATCTGCATTTATATATTTATATAAATCTATATATCTCTCCCTCTCTCTCTCTCTCTCTCTCCCTCTGTCTCTCTTTTCTATCTTTCTCTCCCTGTTTCTCTCTCCCCTATCTCTCTCTTTTCTCTATAGACTCTCTCTCTCTATCTATCTTTCTGTCTCTCTTCTTTTTATCTCTATCTCTCTCTCCTCTCTCTCTCTATCATCTATATATCTCTCTCTATCTCTCTATATATATATATCTCTCTCTCTCTCTCTCTCTCTATCTCTCTATCTCTCTCTCTATATCTATATCTCTCTCTCTATCTATCTATATATATCTATCTATATATATATCTATATCCCTCATAAATATGTAAGAGCGGAACAGAATGTCTACAATAAGAGCCTTCAAGCCTAACCCATCCTCGTGGCAACTGTCGTGGTAGCTTTCGAACTGAGAAATGCAGATGTAAGACACAATTAACCTACAGTGACCGTAACCTTTACGGTGCCGATAGAGTACTGTATTCAAATATCAGGGTGAAGCACTTCGTTAGGTCATTGTTCAGTGTCATTACGTGAAATAATGGTCACCTATGTTGACAAAGGTAAGCAGGTTGTGTCTTCGCATACTCTTGTCTGTTGGCAGAGGAGTGATGCAGAACACGAAAACGAACAAGAGGCGCCACAGAAAAACTTTCATCAGTCTTAGCTTTCACGGCTATAAATAATTTGTAAATACGCGTTGCCGAGCCTACGCCTAGTTGGATATTTTAATAACAGTAAGCATGGTGACAGAAATATATTGCTGGCCACGTTGGTTCATCCTTTGTGAACGAAGATATTTTCCATTCTCAAACGCTTGCTTCGCATCACAATTTAGTTGAGTCGCACTTTGCATGACTGATGACATGATGTCGAACATTTAGTAAATATGAGTATGACACAATCCAAATAGGAGACAATTATCTTATTCACTCTGTTAAACACCGGGCAACTACTTTGTCGACGATGTCAGCCAATATTTTATCCACGACGGAGATTGTTAACATCTACGCTATTAAACCAGAGGAAATGGAAACAAGATACTAAATATAGCGAGTTCTTCTATGCCAGGACTATTCAAGTAAACAACTCTAGTAAGATGAACCGAATGACAACAATTGGGTTGTGGACGCGGATTGATGCTACGTTTTACTTACATACCAAATAAGTACGGGACCCCCATGGCCCACAAAACTGCTCGCCCGATGAGGCTCCCTGCAACAAGCTTCTAAGCGCCTGATCATCTTGAGTGACGACTTGCGCAATGTATGGTGTGTAATTGCGTTAGAAGGTGTGTGATGGAGTTATTTACGTCAACGGAGGCTTTATTTGTCAACAATCGAGCATACAAAATGATAAAAGGATTCAGATAGATACGTTAAATGAATGTGTAACTTACTTATGTGTGACACATGCATTGGCAAGTAGACACTTGCGTCAAACCAACAGTGATCGCAGATATTTGTAAGTTGGCAGCAGCACAAGAGATTTGCCGAAGTTTTAGTACTTTAGTACTCAGTTGATTTAGTTTTCTTGTATAGGAGCATAGGAGTGTAAGATACGTGATAGTTAATTAAAATGTTTGCAATCACTACAAGAATTGTGCAACAAATCATAATAGCATCAGTCGAATGGATGCAATCGTTGTCTGAACTTATCAGCTGCTAATGATGTGAATTGAATCTAGTAATAAAGACGCATTGTGAGCAAATGCCATTCGATGAATATAACCCAGATCAGATAATATTTGATAAGTTGGATTTGAAATGAACATCCATCGCACCTTATTTTCAAGTAACCACTGAAAATCAGCAAATACGAGCTATCATCAATACACAGCTAAGCTTATTAAATGTGCGAACTGTACATGCATAATGCGAAGAGTGTCGATCGAAAGTCCGCACAGCTGAAATAACACATCTTATCACATTAGTAATTATGAATTGGCCATTAGCGTTATAAAAAAATACAAATGTAATATATAATTGAAATGCACCTGAAATCGGGGGCGATTCACAGGCAAAAATGAATATGGCATTGTGTGCTGATTGATCTATCAGTGAAGTGTTTCAGTCCTTGGCACTTGATAGGGGTTTTACTTCTTGATATGTCACTGAATGCCCAAGAGACTCTTGAATACTTGTCAGTCCGCCCATGATTCACTTAAAGCAAGTACTATCCCGCGGTGACGCCATGAATAAAAGCCATATTACCTAGTCAGGAGCAAGAAAAAAATGTTTGTCATAACAACCACTATCAGTCGCCACTTAAGTAAGTAAAGAAACCTACATTGTATCTTGTTGATATTTCTTGCGCTGATCGATTCTTTGGTTATCCATTAGCATCCGACACTTTGTACGCTATTGACTGTAGAAATAAAGTGGTATACTGGGGCCTCTTGCCACTTTTAACAACGGGCAAGGATAATTTCGATTGTGATGAATGATTACCCACTCTTAATTACCACCGCCTACTCGGGACAAGCTCATTTTCCTCACCGAGCTGCAACCTGGTACCAAGGCAAATTTACTGATTCCTAGGTAACGTGATATCTAAGAGGGCAGGACATTTATCAATGTCGTCTCTCTGCTTAATGGCAATCTGGCGTTATGTTCTGCGCAGCATATTGGTATGATTTACATATTGGGCGTTCTGTGGGCTATTGGTGTTTTCTCATTGAATGTAGTAGATTTAAGCAAGACCTGGTGTCATTCACATTCGATCAACAACCATTTGCTGATAGGCGCGCCATCTGATAGGCAAATGGCCGTGTCCACGCGTGTAACAATGTATATCCAGCACGTAACCTATTTAACTGCTTCCCCAAGTGCTATTTTACACAAATGTAAACGACCGGATTGAATGTTAGTCAAGGATTCAGGAACCTCAGAGAATGCGTATAACTTGAATGATCGTAGGGTCATATGGTACACGTGAAATATCATCGCGCTGAGCCAGTAACTTTTACTATGCTTTTCATCAACATCGACTCTCGCTGTCTCCATTTTGTGTGTATCATCAGGGTTATGATAATCGCCACTTTTTATTTTACCGGAAAACATGCATAAGCTCGTGCAGATAGAATGGAATCCTCACGAGTGAGATGATTAATTCCACACGCTCAGCTGTACACCACGTCATCTATATGTATGCTTGACTGAAGTTTTGTATTTGTCCAACTTAGGTACATGAAGCAACGAATATATTCAATGCAATCAGTCTTATAAAAGCAATGCCGTCAGGTCTAATTATTCAGAACAAGTGCAATCGCTTGGTTTCTTTCAGCCAGCCAGTAGATAGTGACTGGACCAGTTTATTTAGGGGTAGAAAATAAACAGGAGCTGTATCATTACTGCTAAATCATGGTAATGGTTTTAACTTTAACCTGCTTTAGTAGTATAGATGTGTATTATGCATTCGGGCTTCACATATCCTGCTTATTTGAGAAACGCTCGAGTTAAGCTCAATGAGGCGTGCTCAATCACACCTGAGCCTGTACAGTTATAGTACACACCACCAATGATTCAGGTTGACCAAAACAGAAAACCTTAATTTGCATGTTCAATATTGCGATTCGACATTATACAGCCTAGCAGAGGTGTCACGTGTGATCATGCTTTGGCTTAGCAAAGCTTATGAGATGCAGGATTTGTCATTGGTAATTGATAAGGGAATGACACTCATCTTCATTTGGTTGTGTTCAGTCCTTGGAAAGCGGTGACAAATGTAAGTAGATGGTGACTGCCACTTATGGAAATGACATGAATAGAGAAAACTTCAATGAGTGGCCCTGGTCATTTGTGTTTCCACTGGTATGTCGCGCTGCTTACGTTTGATTAAACGTTATACTTGGTCGACACTACTTTACTTTGCTCTAAATGGATGGAGTGTGAACGACACTAATTGAACAACGCAACAAAGCTGTTACGCGACTGCCTTTTTGTATATTCTAGTAAGGAAAGTTTGGCGCGTGATTTCAATGCGGGAAACACGATATGCCTGGGAGTATTTTTCTTTCACAATGTAACGAAAGGGCTCAGTAGATCCTATCCATCCGCAGGACAAGCACAAAAACAAGATAAAATCTGAATGAAATCAACGAAGCACCTCCCACTTCATATACATGGATCATTAACAGCAGGGACCACATGGGCCGGTCGATTAACTGCGAACTATGTTTCTTTTGCAACTAGCAGTTTGTGATTCGCTTTGCTTTAATTGGTTCTTCTGGTCAGCACCTTTTTTGATGCCCATTCTAATGGCCGGTGTACAATTCGTCAAACATTCTCAGTTATTGTGCAAATAGAAATTAATTGAGGCATTTATGTTTCTTACCGCCCAGTAGCATGTGTCATCATCTTGATTGGCAATTATCCGATATACTTGATAGATCAACGCAAAGTGTTAGCATGATCGTAAATTGCATGATGCAGCAGACATTTGCATTGGTTGGAGTATAATGTTTCATAGGTAACCACAAAAAAGGCGGAGAATCTGGGCAATTACAATGTCGAGAAGGCAAGCGTTATTGATTAATGTTCTATGCAACTAGAGCACAACAGACAACCTAGTCAACATTGGGTGGTTTAAAACAGCAACTCGAAAAAAAGATTACAACTTGATAACACGTCCCTCACTACGAATTAACACCATAGAAGAAATAAATGCATAACCGGCGACCCGCATTAACCTTTATAGAAAGCCCGAAATGAACCACGCATGAAAAGCGATTATACCGCGAGCGGGAGGTGCATGAACTGGGATGTCAGATACGTTATTCACGCATCGTATCTTAGCAAAAGAAGGCGCCTTCATTCGTTACGCAAAACTCGATCATCTTAGTTATAAGCTGTATCTGTCCCATATGATAATGATAATGCCACCAAGTAGCTGGTTTTATTATAGATAATGTCAACTGCCAGCGTGATAGGCTATGAAATTTGTTAAGCTGAAGCTGTATTAAAAACACTCAAGCAAAAATAAGCTGCATTTGCTTATGTTGATCCTCGCAACGGAAGTTAGTTAATCGCGCGGGGAGCACAGCAGCCAATCAGCTTAGCCCACTAGAACCAATATATATCTTTCTAGATGCGTAAGATAATATGATTTACCACAAATAGTTGTTATTTGCTTTGACACAACGTTAGCATGACAGTAGGGGGAATGTCGGTTACTTTTTTGTCGCTTTGTTACAGAAGTTTATTATGTAGAACACAATAAATTCGCCTTGTAAGTATTTTGGGCTTCATGGACATGTACAGTTGGGTAAGCACTTTGGTTGAGTTTTCAACAATATGCATGATCAACCTCAATGAAACCTCAAATTCCAGTTACAAGCACGGAACGTACATGACGCCTCGATATTCCATCGTTACTCACGCAAGCAATGTGTAGGAACACAATGAAAGCAGATGTCTGCATCTATGTGCACATTTATTCATATCGGGCATCAGTTATGGGGAGTCGTTTACAGCCATGTTCCAGTGACGTCATGAATGGTTACATCACAGTTTCCTCTAAATCCACACACTAATAAGCCTAAATGAGGTCCACACAGTCGTCACGAGCTTTGATAGGACTGCTAATGAGTGTGAGTGTTGTTACGGTCGCTTGGTTGATTAGAATGATCCTTTGCTGCTAATACAGAGGAAACAAACATCCCAAAGAGTAATCGGCTAGTGTCAAATGGTCCGCATTTAGATGTATGACGTATATAGCTCGTTAAGCTTCTGGATACTTGCTGCTGCGATTTATGGTATATATTTGCATAATGGCTTCGCGCGGGCATTTATGGTATTATAAACTGATACTTCTACAGCCACGTCTACAATGACACGTCTGTGATAACTAGTAATGGAGATTTTCATCATCGATATCATCTCATGGAAGAAATTCTATCAATTGAAACTCAATAAATTCAATGAATTACACGCTGTGGTACTGGCTCCAAAGACAACCTGTCCTGCGCTTTCATTCCTGATGGAGTGCCTTGCAGTGCGCAGTCTTTCCGAGTGGATTGGATGTCTACGCAAGCTTCAGGTGGGGGCTGGGTATAGGCTGATACAATGAGTGACTATGCAGTAGCGGTCACATAGAAAAGGATATTCTATTTAAACTAAATGGTTTTCGACCATCAATATTCTATGCTGAAAAAGATACGGCAAATGAGTAAGGATCCCCATGACCCACTATGAAGGTAACAACACAATGGGCTTCTCTGGGGCTCCTTGAATCAGTCAATGAAGCAGCCGCTCTAAATTGGTCCATAAATATTGACTCTGTGTGACCATTTATATAAGGAAAGATATCTATACCCATACACTGGAGGTCTGAAACACAGTAGTGACAATTAAAGGGGAAAAGAAGGCGTAGCCGCGGCCTAGAATACCCAGGCGGAGTAACATTGCATTGTTAGAGTACCTTAACTCTATAGGATATGATGAAACTCTACACACCACCTCACAGTTTAATGTCGTTGACTAGCGATTGGACGCAATACGCATCACACTTGTATGGTGCGTACTTGAAAAACCGGCCTTTGGGATAGAGTGTTAAAGTGACAATACATAATAATTTGGTGAAATATATCTCTATCAAATCTCATCCCTCTGATACTGTAGCAGTTTTTCGTGTTCTGAAATATGACTTGGCTATGCAACTTCCATGTAGAACTTTCAACCCCGTTATTGTCATTTGAATAAAGCATTGCTAGTAAAACATTCTAATTTATTGTCATCATGTTCAAATTCTATGGCAGTCGTTGTAGACGTGTTTCTGATGAGAAAGATTGTTTGGGAAATTTCTTGTTGAATGGACGATATACAGACAAAAAATATTTTTTTTCTTCATAATAACTCTCATTCGATGCTGCTCCAATCTTAAGGTACCGGGCGAAACAGGACTGCTGTATATCGTCCATTCAACAAGAAATTCCCCAAACAATCTTTCTCATCAGAAAAACGTCTAAAACGCAAGTCAAGACGCGTTTTGCCCGGGTTTATATTTCTCTACGCTTCGGTAGATAAATAGGTAAGTAAGCTCTCAATTTGGCAACGGAATTAAACAAAAATTCGTTCGAGGGACCTAGTTGTAGTAGTATTTCTAGCATGCCCCCAAAAGGCAAGAATTGTAATCTTTGGATACATTTTATTTGTATGAGTTGTATATATATATTTGGAGACAAATCAATAAAAAAAATAAAATTTCCTCATACAGAATAAATTTTCGGAAAAACATATGCTTCATATTACAAAATAACAACATATAACAAATATCTCCCAAAGGATGGTTTTTCGACATAATCTTTGTCGAGGCCTATGAGGTAGGCCTTTGAGGAGCATTCATATATATATATATATATATATATATATATATATATATATATATATATATATATATATATATATATATATATATATATATATATATATATATATATCTATATATATATATATATATATATATATATATATATATATATATATATATATATATCTATATATATATATATATATATATATATATATATATATATATATATATATACATATATACATATTTATATACATATACAGATATATACATATGCATATATGCATATATATATATATATACGCACAATCATATGTATATATTTATATATATATATAGCGGAGCAGTATGTGTCTACAGTAAGAGCCTCGAATCCTTTTCAAAAAATGGCAGCCGACGTGACAGCTTTAGAACTGAGGAAGGCAGATTTAAAACTCCATTAACCTACAGTGACCGTAACCTTTACGATACAGTGCTCTTTCACAGCTGAAAGAGCACTGTTATTCAAGCATCAGGGTGAAGCTGTCTGTTGGGTCATTTATACCCGACGTAACATGTAATAACAGTGACATACGTTGATATAGGTAAGCAGCTGATCTTCGCTTTCTGTTGTATGTTGGCCGATAACGAAAACGAATCAGAGGAGCCACAGACTGGTGCAATTATACATCAGCCTTAGCATTCACTGTTAAGTGAGTCATAAATACTACGTAAATGTACGTTGCCGAGTCTATGACCAGCTGGCTGTTCCAATATTAATAGGCATGGCGAAAGAAAATATAATTTCCTGTCGAGGTGGTTTAACCTAGTCTGCGTCCCAGACTCCAGGAGTTCCGCTACGCTTCTCGCCCTAGAGTCTACGACAAAACAAGATCTAAAACTTATGCGTCCGAATATTCATCAGGCACGTTCGTTAATCTTCGTGACCAATCAGCGTAAAGATTGTGACCCGGATTGCCTTAGTTGCTCGCGTCTGGCTCATGAAACTGGCTTGTGATACGCACCCTCGGTTTTATGTGACGTTATGTACATTGTTGTGGTCTGCGTCCAATGGGAACCACTGAATAGCTTCTGGTATCATGGGGCGTCTCAAAAGTTCAAATTGGCACCACAACAAGCGCTTTGATAGCTTAGCTGCATGATAATATGCTTACGTGATACAGTCAGCTAAAGAGACCAGTTGTGTGTCTGCTTCTCTAGCCGACTGTGTGATTAACGTTGCCGCTCAGCATGAAACAACAATTCGGGGTGTTGTAGAATGTGTGCCCGGCTCATAAAAATCACTCGTCCGGTTGGACAATTTGACTTAGCAAGTCACTTTTACGACATGAAAAATCACTAGTCCTGGCCAGCGGACAACCATTGGTGTCGAACCCTGACCCATTCCAAGCATTAGACTCTTGGCGAGACTATTGAATATCATTAACATGTAAACAGGGCCCGCAGCCAAGGGGCTAGGGGACCTTGACTAGTTTAACCTTTAGAACGGAGATATTTTAAAATCTCGACTGCTTGCTCCGCATCACACATCAGTTCAGCCGCGCGTCGCACTTTGCATGACTGATGACATGATGTCAAACATTCGTTCAAATATTTAGTAAATATGATTATGCCGCAGTCATATCCGAATAAAATAGGAGATGATTATCTTATCAACTCTGTAAACCACCGAACTATTGCTATATCGACGAAAATGGAAACATGATGCTAAATATAGCGAGTACTTCTATAAAAGGACTTCGTTCCCATTTACTTCAAACTGTATTCATTTGGGAATTATCTCCTTGTTACCTTACCGGGGCACAATGATCCTGAGGAAGAATATGCAATATGTGACGCTGGGTCAAAGTAATGCAAATTTACCGCATTGACCTATAGAAGAGGGCACTGGTTATTTGGACGAGCACATTAACAATCAATTCCAGCGTACAACTCCAGAAAGATGAACTGAATGACTAAAATTGGGTTGAGGACACGAATACGCTACCAAATTTGATTCATCCTACTTTCTACTGGCATACCAAATAAGTATGTACCCCACCGCCAACAATACTCCTCGCCCCATGAGGCTCCCTGCAGTAAGCTTCCAAGCGCCTGTTCAATCTTGAGTGACACCATGTATGGTGTGTAATTGACTTGGGAGGTGTGCTGGAGTTATTTACATAAAGAAAGACTTTATTTGACCATTGTCGAGCATACTAAATTAAGGATTCAGTTAGATACGTAAAGCGGAAGGTGTAAATATAACGAAAATGAAGACAAAACAGCGGTGATCGCAGCATAAGAGTATGCTAATTTTTGCTATAACAGAAGGAATTGTGCAACGAAAGCATATTTCTAATCATATAAACAGAGACCTATTATTTCTTGGACCGATAATGTTACGAAATTATTCAAACTCATGACGGAGCTAGGCACACTGACGGAAGGGGTTACAAATGAAAGTACTCACGCAGTATTTATGTATTCAGTTATATATGCGTTCTCCCATCTGAAATGTGTGGCAATATCGATATTATGAGACAAACATGATTTCATAGTATATTATATGTGCTGTCCACATCAACCGTTATAGATATTTTAATTGCGTAAGGTACACAATTACTAGATCAGGACAATTTTGTATGTCCGTTCATCTCTGATGTTTTATTTAATAGCAATAGTAAATTGTCTTGATTCAGAGTCGGCATAAGTCGAAGGGATGCACCAGATGATACATTTAAACATATATTAAACGGGGAAATCGTTGTCTAAATGTATCAGCAGCTAATGATATGAATCGAATGTAGTAGTCAAGATGCATGGTGAGCAAGCTCAATTGCCTTTCGATGAATTTAACCCAGATCAGATAAGATTCGATCAGTTTGATTTGAAATGAACATCAATTGCAGTTCATTCCAAACCACTAAGAATAAGACAATACTAGCTGGTATCCAGGTATGACTAAGCATATATAATGTGCGAATAGACATGTTATGTTCTTCATTTTAAGCACAATACAAATTGCGTCGTCTGAAAGTCCGGCCTGCTGAAATAGCTCATCACATGAAATTAGGAAATGTATATCACAACATATGTCTAATTACATGTCTGAAATCTTTGACAGCTGAAAGATTCAATCAAATGCTCATCTGATCTAATGTATTTGCATCATATGTTCTCTCTTAGATGTGCTGAGTTGCTGATACGACGATAAAGGGTACAATGAGACCAAATCTATCGTAAAATAATGTGAACGTTTGAATGCAGATAGTATTTGATTTAACTGGACATTGACATGAATAAAAGTAGAACAATGCATGGTGTGGACCTGTTGGAATATCGACTCTCTTGTTCTGCTTATGATGATGGCACACAATTAATCAACATTACCTTATGATATGCAAATGTTGAGTGAGCAGAATTTCCCCAAATGATAAATATGGTACAGCTCTTGGCATTTTGCCACGATTTTAGTTGCCCATCGTTTAGTGATCAATATATGATCTAAGACGGATAAATACAGCATGTTGCGAAAGCTTGTTTCATGGCATATATGAAGTCATGATACTATGATACTATGTCACTCTCGATCGCTAACATACATATTACATTAGGCCGGTAGTTGGTCGGTCGTTGCGAATTCTTCATTATCATACATCGGTCCTTCCCCTTCACCGCCTTCATTCGTCGTGTATTGCCGTACAGTTTTTTGTTAATTGTGAAATACGCGCTAAATTGGCCCACATCGAAGAATCATTATGACTGTATTCATTTGTGTTTCCGCATGGTAAAAATGCTGAGGTGTATGTCCGATAATGGTCGATGATTTCCTGTTAAATATTTGCTACACAAAATATCGATTTGAATTATGACATGCAATGCCCGTCTTCTTAACACGGAAGACTTTATGGCAATCGATAAGAACATGTATGGAGTCAATTAAGCAAAGCCAAAACAGACGCAGTTAAGTATATCAGATGAAGGTAAATTACTATCAGATGGTGGTACATCCGCCACTGCAAGAGAGGAAGATATCATGAGATTCATTTGATATGTTTGGATGGATCGATTTGTATTCTAGGAAATGTAAGGTTCTAGGCACAGGTGGTAGAGATTGATAGTGAATGTCATGCTGTGATGCTAGTTAGTAGAAGAATCTCTCAACCGATTCAAGCTTGTAACGCTTCAACTTTATAGATGAGTCAATCTTTAATACAGCCTATAATTACGCTTGGTCTGTTGATACAGAATAAACGGGTCTGTTGAAATAGCTCACCTGCTTTACTGAGAGCTGCATATAAGCAAACACGTGTGGAATCTCGTGTTGGTTTTTGATGGATATCTTAATTTGGAGTTGTCAAAAGCGCGCGATGTTCCTCATCAAACAATGACGAACCAGTGCGAGGGTAGCGTATGAACCCCGCTATTTAGAATCAGCTTGCCACGTCCCCTTCCTCTATTAGTATCAATTACATCCCCTAGCAATCTTTTAACTAAAATTAAAACAAACCCTCTTCCCCGATGGGGCGCGAAAACAGTAGCATGTGAAATGTGAAAAATCGCATTCTCGATTTGGTATCAATCAGTGACTCTTCATTCCCAATTGGTGACATACGATTCATTGGAAAATGCAAAATGAAATTGCTGTACTACAAGTTGAAGCATGAGGAGGGCTCTGGCCTTATATACCTGGTACAAGGGGCCTTAATCAGAGTGAATGAAATAATTTGCGTTTCATTTGAAAGATACACTGTCAAATGTCCAGATGCGTTAATGCAGGGACATATCAGGACATTATGACAGCAGTTGCACTAAATTATCATTGAGGAAGTATGTTAAAATTATATGCTGCATGGATATAGGAATGTTTCGGGTAATTGAATACCCGATTTCCTGCAAAAATCATGCATTATGCATGAACCGCGAAGCAGGCGCATCGAGTTGAAAAACTGCTGTGGTGTAAATGTCCTACTCCATCATAGTCCATGCCTGTCTTTTCATATGCAATATCTAACACTAGGCAATGATTGATATGTGGTAGCAAAGAAACCCCAGTGTATAGCGATAATGGTATGACCTGAACCTCTCAGACAATGAATGTTATTTTATGTCACTTCATTCCAAATAAATGCCTTGCTGATTCATAAATGCTTACAATAATTTATCATCCAAGCTTGTGGATATGACAGCTATTCGCATCAAACGTTTGAAAGATTAATACGAAGGAATGCATAAATATCACTAATCAGATTGTGCCCCTTTGTCGATTATATTCAGCTAAAATTGTATTGACTTGCTAACACAATTATCATCAAATAACATTATGCTGGGATCGTGCAATAACACATAACATAAACTATCACATAAGTAACTCCGTGTGAAGGAAATTCCATTGTGCCGTCATTGTAAAATGATGCACATTTGTATTCCCTAATGCGCAACATAGCTACTTTGCATTCGATCAACAGCGCCTTGGAGACGGTAATCAATAATTGTACAGATCTTGTTTAAGATGAATGTGGTCTAGTACGACACTGCACTACAAGGCAGACATTGCATTGACAATTAGGTCATAATAACCCGCTAAAAGGCTAGTCAGATCAACGTCGATGCCATTTTGTCGGCCGC
Source organism: Urechis unicinctus (assembly GCA_034190875.2). Taxonomy (NCBI): domain Eukaryota; kingdom Metazoa; phylum Annelida; class Polychaeta; order Xenopneusta; family Urechidae; genus Urechis; species Urechis unicinctus. The sequence continues at coordinate 3,269,271 of CM067354.1, forward strand.
AGTGCATGCATTGAGTCACAACTGCTTTACAGCAACTATGTAAGATATTATATGCGTATTAAAGACGAAGCTTCAATTGAGGAGCGTTTTCTTCAGCGAATATCTACTGCAAATTAGCATTTGCCATTTGTATATGTTTGAGAATTTTCTAAGAACTATCACACAGGAGCTCATTGGTTTGGCGCTTAATTCGTCACCGTTAAGCTTGCATGGTATAATAGATGAGTGCTCTCGTTTGTTATTTTACTCTCCGTTGAACGAATTTTATGCAGTCATTCCTTACAACATCTTGCATCGACTTGAAGATATTCGAAATGAACTACTTGTATCACTTTTGGTTTACTGCATGTATAGAGGTGATTTAACCCTTCTGAACATAACAAACAAAGCCAGGGCAATGGCGCTATTGAAAGAAAGGACATAATCGATTGAGTAATTGAAAGAGAGAAAATAGGCTCTAAAAGTTAACGAGCTTTATAATTACACAAAAACGTAGCGCGTTAAACTATTAACGATTGCGTCCTTATTATTGTATTTCAGATCACTATATTGCAACAAGAAGAGTTTGGCCTTTTAATAATGGAATCGTTCGAGTAATAGACACTGTATTCCCATGGTATGAGCATTACAAGAACTTCAGCAAGAACAAAGTGGGCAGTAAAACACATTAATTATAATGAATAGATATCTTTTCGCAACCTTAGTCATTGTTAGTCTTATCGTTAAAATTTTTCTCTGATAATCTATAGCAACAAAACGGAACGCATAGTCGACATGGTGACATCCTTATATAGCAACGAGCAGACAAGATCGGCCTTTTGTGAACTATCCTTAACTCCGTATGAAAATAGCAGACAATACGAATACAAAAACGCTGTATCGTAATGACCATTCCATAACACAGTGCTTGAACGGGCGTTATCTGGCATAAGTGATAGTGCTTTGGATAACAGTTGTCACTAACAGGTGTATATGCAAGGCAATTTATTGATTGCCGTGCAGCACGAACAATTAGTTACGTGTTTTGCTCCATACATTGGTTGAATATTGAGTTGAATCGATGGTTCAATCGATTTATCGCATGTCATATAAGGTATCCCTAATCATCTTGCACCCGTAACATCATTTATCTAATACAGAGAAAATAACATGTTCTTGAAGTCTCCTAGAGCTATACGCGCTTCAGAACTGATTGGGTTTCTTTTAAATCATCTGATCTACCAGACTGTCATTACAGTCCGTTCTTGCTTAGAAATGACGTGAATACATACACAGTATAACATGTTCCCTTGTCATAGAAATTATTTCATCTGGATAGACTTAATGCGGATAACCGAACGCAGCACTAATGTCTGCACGCGCCACAATAAAAAAATCATCTAGATTCGGCAAATGTAATAAAGCGTCCACACTTCGGTTGTGCTAGTTCAGTGGTGCTACCTTTGATCTACCAGCTCATTACGTGGTTGATTATGTTCGTTGTGCTCACGTTATGCCATAGTTTTACAATTATGGGTATAGAACAGCGGTCTCTAATGCGCCTAGCACCGTCATTAGTAATAGTGCTCCTCTAACACCGTCATTAGTAATAGTGCTCCTCTAACACCGTCATTAGTAATAGTGCTCCTCTAACACCGCCATTAGTAATAGTGCTCCTCTAAGACCGGTTCCTACATCATTAGTCGATTATAGGTTGTCATGTACCCAGGGGTAAGTCGATAAGACGGATGAAGATTGTAATTCCTTTTAATCCCACTTCGCTAATTGGCATAGGCCTTTGATGCTACTGAATAAAATATTATAGTGTCGTTAACGGGTGCATCATAAACCTAAACACCCTCAACAAATGGATATCATACAGCAACAGTAATCACGACTGCACGCATCAGATGACCACATATCTTTAACGCCGTCCCACCTGGTAATGGATGAACAGTCTTACGAGCTGTTGTTGATATAATTGTAGCGTCGTCTAGTGACGGATGTCTTTTTTATGTAACTTTATATAATTTCAATAACCCCGGGCAGCTTGACAGAGTGAACCTTTTTGGGGAGCTTTAAAACTCTTTAATGAGAGATTGAGGATGATAAACGGCACGGACACTGTGAGAGGCATTTTCTACCCCAGACCGGGCAAAATATAAAGTTTGCATTTATTTAATATTATACTTATTATCATAGCTTCTTAAAGTCTATTGTGCGGCGTGGCATGGCAATAGAAAGCACTGCGATACGACACTGCGTTCCCGCCTACAACCATTGCAATGACGTCCGCCCAGCATTCCCATGTGATTTGTTTCCTCAAGGTAGCGCCACCTTATGATGGTTGTGTATTATAGTTAGGGAAGCGATCACCACAAAGCCACTTGAAGTAACCCCTCCTACACACAGCCAACCAAACGATGATTATTTATAGGGGACTGCAGTTTCTATGAATACTCTATGTTTCAATATTCTACTCCTTCGAAAGACTCTCACATATATGTGTTGATGTATTATAGCAGGCAATAATAAATAAATCTATTGCTGGTCAAGTCATGTCCTTTAGGCCAAGTCAGTAACAGCTGTCTGGTCCTATTTTAAACCAAACCTTTGTACCAACTCACCCAATTTTCTTTGAAGATTGGTGGAGAACCCTCTGCGACAGTGGCACATTTGATTATGCTGCGATAAACGAGTCGGATGCCATTTGAGGCTTTTGTGAAGCCATGTAAATGACTGGGATAGCGATATAAATGTTTTCAGTTGAACTAATATTGGTATCACCTCAAATCCAATTGCAGTTTTCTTAAGCTTCAATCTTCTATGGATCATCGAAGAACTGATATACCCTCTGTGCAATCATTTCCAGAACCATGGTCATACGTCTCTGTAAGAATAACAGTGCAACTGACAAACCATATATGTAGTGAAGAAATATTTTGTTAGGTTGAACATTTGTTTCCGAGGTATGATCAACCATTAATTCAAAACATTAGTTTGTTTCCCAAAGACATTATCATTCGATTGCTTTCTAAAGCCAAGGGGTTCAAAATGAAGACATAAATTCCATTCGTGACAAATCTTTCTGTAAGAAATGTTGGAAAAAGAAATCCATTCCGCTGATTATTATCGAGGCATTGTGCAACAGAACAGGTTGCAAACGAGAAATATGGTTTGCCTGTGGCTTTTTCACCGCATTTGATGAGCAAAATGTTATGGTGCACCATTTGTCGAGTTATCGGTACTAACAATGAAAAGTGCATCGGAATCGGTTTAGAAAGGCGGCAATTTCAGTAAATGAGAGTGATTCGATCTCGTTAAGCACTGCCATAAAGCTGTGCTATTAATATATTTCTGAAAAAGTGTAGTTAGTGTCCAAAGCAAAATGTGGCATCAAAGGCAGCGTGTTGTTGAAAATCAGTCGTCACGATGCGGACACTATCTGAATCATAGCACGCAATTGGTGTTTCGAATAGCATACTGACAGTAATATTGTTCTGCTATTATCTTTCAATATTCCAACTATTCATGTGTGAGGAACGATTTATACATGCATGACACCTAAGTTGGTAAAACTGAGTTTAAATATACATCAATGTCAATCGCGGGGAATGTTACTTTTGTCTAATCGATCTATTTACTTAGCTTTCAACGACCCGAACAATTCATTCGACTGAGTAATCAAAACGCATGAGTCACGATCATGGTTAATTGGCAATGTAAACCTTAATCTGAGAGCAATATGAGCCGCATTATTTAAAAATTGTTTCTAAGGCGATGAATATAATAAGTACTTCTGAATTCTATAGACTGATAATTATCACTATTAGTCAACGATTACCTTCTATTAGTTCCTGTTGGTATCAGTTTGTAAGGCTTAATATTCGATGGGGCATATGATTGTGAAACCATCGCATTAAACATCGATTTGGACAAGCAATTCTTGGCGGGCGTTCTTGATTTGGCCGGAGGTGATATCAGGATTTGTCCAAATGCCTGTTTTGCATAACCAATAAGATCTGCTTAGCGGTTAAAAGATGGTAAGAAGGGCATATAGCAATATTGCAGCAAGATATAGCATTATTGCGTACGGATCGCTAGCATCAGTCTCCTTGCATTTATTCTGCATGGATTTGCATATATTACCATCACCACAACCACCGATCACAAGCGTAGAGTCTGAAATTCTAGCACTAAGTTTTGTACTATATCACATTGCCGACCCCGGTAAGCAAATCTACATTTGGAAGCATGGAGATGAAGTATTAATCACTAGCTTACAGTGTCATTCTATACTCGTTTGGTATAAATGAAGGTGCAACGCCTGTGTAGGGGCATTGTTAGAACGATAAAGCCTATTAATAAATAAAAATAGGAGACTAAATAGACTATGCGAGCGGCTTCAGTAATGTTTGAAACTATGACTTTCAGATTAATATGCAGTAGGTATTGTATACAACTGCAATATATGGTCTATAAGTATCACATATTATATCTTTTTGAAAGCTAGGTCATTTTCAGACAAATATCTTTCCGGTCTAACAAAGAGGTTGTATGAACTTAATGCGATACACAACTGGATAGTGCATATTTTATGGTCTTTGTTGTGTTGTAACCAAGGTAATATTGAATGATCTACTTAGACCAAGTTTCGTTTATATGTGTGATAAGATGATTGATAAAGCTCTCAAACCGAGATAAGGTGGTTCTCTAGGCGAGATAAAGCTCTCAAACCGAGATAAGATGGTTCTAGGCGAGAGTTACAAATTATTCCAAAGGCAGAATGTACGTTATGGCACAAAGCATTGAACCGCATTTTGGTTGATAAAATCTGAAAACAAATTGATTACCTTTCGGAATATAGGCACCATGCAAGACTCAACGCAGTAACCTCTACTTTGTGATTTATGATTGCGCCAGCTTCTGTAAAGCCATCTAAATATGTATAACACTCCAACACAATCCAAATGATGTATCATATAAGACGACTTGGCTTAGTCTTGCAAAGCGATGTAGTGCAAATATAAACGTTTTTGTGATAACCCATATCGCATGTCATGGTGATAGCAGACCCTTTTCCATACTCACTTCAGTAATCGCGTCCGCTTTTTTAATCGATTTGTCGGGCATCTTAAATTACCGTCGTCTGTATTGGCAAAGTTGACAAGTGGTTGGACAGGTCGAGGCCAAGTCGACAGATGTATTGAATGCATCCAAGCTGTCAAGCACATCAGCGAGTACACAACCAGCGACGTCAATGATTACACATTGGATAAGGCAAACAGTCAACGTTTAACGATTGATTCTGAAGTAGTTAGTTATTATCAAAGTAAATTAAATGTTGGGTATGTCTTACAGGTAAATCAGCACAGAAATGGAATCAGAAAGCTCTAGATCCTTACCTCGCCTTGACACGCATAAGTAATCACTTGCTCCAGCCGATGTGGTCCTTGAAATGCAATGCCATTTTGTATCGCTTGTCATTTAAGTTCCCATACCTCAACATTAACAGCCATAGCTGCTGTGCAATTCATATGCTCATATCACGAGATAGTAGCCACAGCGTAAAAAGAAATGTTAAGCGATCAATAAATAGATGTTAAGAGTGAATAAGTAGGCATGTTGATGAATGAAATTCTTGAAAATAGCCTGTTATATTGTACAACGAAGCACATTCTAGACTTCTAACTTGCCTTAGAACTATGCGATGGATGTTGTGATATGTGTAGTGCAACGTGGTAGAGTGGTAGAGTCGTAAGATACTTTGTCTAATTGCAAGCCATATCAATTCATATAGCTACATCTTAAGAACCTTTGTTGGTGAAGGTTATTTCTACGATCTTGATTCATCGAAACCTGTGGTAAAGAAGATTGCCATTTCAATGTTGGGTACTCCTACCGTTTAAGCGACACAACTCGTCTTGACGTCGTCGTCAGCCTATTTGTATAGCTCGTCAGGGACTTCGACCAAACATCTGCTGTCATATATCATCTCAGTTTTTCAATGCTATTCGGCAAATTATTGCCACGTATCACAATGATATGAATCGAACGCATGAAAGCAGCGCCCAGTTCGGTGTTTGCACGCATGGTTCAAACGGCAGAACGATTTTAAGTAAGTGTTGCCACCTACTTTTATGCATCAATTATGTGTATTGAATTAAAATTAGATTTTGTAAACATGAAATATCAAGAAAACATCATGAAATGTCTTATGCGTTAATGATAACGTCAGAATTCATCAATCGGGATTACAGCGGTTAGTACGGTTACTGACCTGTTATTCTTTGGTGATATGTGCTATTCTATACAATACCAATACTTTGGGTTTATTAATAGCGCACTCGACGTGCTGCAACGTTGTAATTAAGGGGCATATTGTAGCAACCATATTAGCATAAATGAACTGGCAACAATGATTTACTACTTTTGAAGCAATTGAGCAGATGTATGGTGACGTGCGATTGCCAAAAAGGAAGTAGACATTGCGTGCCTGATACCTGCAAACAGTTATTTATTCGGGATATTAATTTCAATGCAGGCGATTTTCCATTTAAAAGGTATTATTTAGGATTTCGCTTCGTGACCAGAGGACAATGTATCGCAGTGTAAATAACTGTACATAAACTGGGACCCATAGATAGTGCTTTCATGGTAAATTCATGGTTTGGGCAATGAATCTAAGCAATTAAGCTAAATAATTAATGAATCATTCGTTTTGCACCATTAGATAGCGGTTTAATGCTGCTGGCGCAGCGTAACAAACAGCAATAACACGCATTTGTAACTTCACTTCATCGAAGGATAGTTACTTGTTTTAACTGGCACTTTGTACACGTTAATTATTAAAAGATTTGGCTCGCCATGCTTACTAATCGGTATATATATACGACGACACCTTGGCAAATTATTGTATTTAAATACTTTAATCAATTTGGCAAATCTAAACAGTTAAAGACTGCAGTAATTCTGGCGACATTATATATTGAGTAATATACGGCGAGGAGGTTTTATTAACTCAATTGTGTAGTTCGCAATGACAGCTTCAACCCAATACGCAAATATTCTTCGCCACTGCACCTTGTTTGCCAAATAATCGATTGGCACTTTTAACCATCTCCACATGATATTGTGTACACATCGCATCGACAAAGGTGCCATGAATATATTATATATTGTTCATTGGAGGCCACATATCAACCATACCTGAGACAGAAGCCCTCATCGGCCATGTTTATTCCCCTATATGTCCCATTTAGGTGATTCCTATGGTCCTTGTGCACAAAATGGCGAACGCAAACAGCTGATATGGTCGTCACAATCAAGGGTACGGCAATCGTCAGATAACCACATCCTGTACTGAAGTCTGGTGCTAAATTCGACCCAAGACGATTATTCTGTAGCTGTAACTATTGTATACTCTGATTTTTCAATCAAGGATTGAAAATGTTGGCATTGTATTGTAAAGTGCTCTTACCGAGTGGAGGTGATTCCATCTGAAATAAAACCGCGGCAATAATTTCCGACGCACTGCATCGGATGGGATAGGTTTAGTCGTACTTAAAGATAAGCCAAGAAAGAGTTCATGTCTCTACCTGGTGTTGTTAAATGTCTCCTTGGTGAACTTGCTTTTTAACGTTGCAAGCAACGTACATTAAAATACAGAGCTTATAGGTCGAAATGATTCCGCCATGGTTAAGATTAATGGTGATTTTGGTAATCGTGGAATACCAAACTTGGCACAAACAGTTGCCCTTAAAGGGTTTTGCACACTCACCACTAAGATTGAATGAATAACTCCGTTGTGAAAGTTGTTTTTAGCTTTTGGATTTTAATTTTCGAATATGTGTTAGAATCTCATAAGATAGGAATTTGTATATTGCGATTCTGTACGTTGTCGGTTTTTTTTACTACTGTCATGTGTGAATGAATGTTTGAATGGTCAAGTGATACAATGTTCTGACGAAAATTCTGTTGAAACATAATTTGTCTTTCCGTGCGTTTCTATAGGCTTTCTGTGTTTTATCGTTTGATAGTCAGATGCAAGAAAATATCTCTAGTTACGCGAATAGTACGGCAGATAAAAATCTTCTAAAATCGAGACCTCGGACCTTTCGACACTACCGACCTGCTCACAGAAATGAGTGGGTTGCAATGACATCTATCTTCCTAACAAGGAACTAAAGGGGTGTAACCAAGCGCCAAGAATAGGGAAACAAAAGCATACACCTTGTCTTAAGTGTTTATTGCAACATTATTGTCTTTCTCGACACGCAGGTGTATGTTTCGACGAAGGCTTAAAACTCTGATCTTCATCTGCGCCAGATTTCGCCTCTGTGTCATAAATCATCCATGTGATAAGATCAGACTTTGCCGTTTATACCGGCTTATATATCACCTACAACAGTGTTAGCATCATAAAGGGCTTATTAGAATAATGGTGTTGGGGTTCCACACAGGGTAATATCTATGCTGTGGAATGTAGCAATGTACCTGCATCATGTTATTTCCGCTACATCAGGATGTCATTTCACGTTTCAAAGTATACGCTCTACATAAAAGAAGGTAATCTAAAGCTATTGGTGCTTGGGCATGGAAAAGACTCTCCATCACAAGAATGGTTAAATGGTTAACAGTAGGCGACACTATGAACATGTCGTTATGTTATGCAGATTCAAAGCAGATAGCTCTCTGGTTTGGAACGAAATGAAAAACGCATCTGATGCTATTGAAATGCGTGTCCTTATATGGATCGCCGTGTTATGTTTTAAGTCACAGTATCGAATGCAAGCACTATCCTCCCCTTCAGCGCAGTGGTCATTATTTCGCCTGTGCAATGTACGTATTATTCCCATTCTATAATGTTGCTCAGTTTTGAAGGAAGCAATTGCCTATCACGCTGGAACAATGAATTATGCCAGTTATCTCCCTCGCCCCAGTCGTATGCAACCATACAACCCATCCTTAACCATGACTGTAGTCACTCGTTTATATTTGGTTCTTCCAACATTGCCTGCGTATAAGCGATTTATCAATCAACAAGTCACAACGCTGGCGCATGTATGGCGTTGACATAGGTCTTATATACGGAACGCATAATCCATGGTAAGTCTAATCTAAATGATTGCAACGTACGCTTCTTGTACTGGCAAGACGGAGCTCCCAATATTCGACGTTTGATACTGAAAATAACTATCCCCCACTTGTCATGCTGGTTTTCATCTGCACCATAATTTAAGGAGAAAATGGTAATTGTTTTCATTTCGATTCATTATCCATTTTAAGCATTCAAACGTTTTGTGAAGCTGAAGCAAGGAAATGACCTCTGAAGGCGGATACTAGGTCATGTTCGAGTAGCACATTCAATAAGATTACTCAAACCGTGTATAATTCACAGATGTTAGTGCTAACATAGTGCATCAGAAGATGGCTCCTCTCAGAGCACTTACCCAACCCTAATGGTGGTCGCTTATTGTCACGGTGACTGTGAGATCAATACCGCTATAATGTGGTTTCCATTTGTCAATGTTTGCGTTGGCTGTAATTTAAAAACCCTTTTAGGGTATATTCGGCTAAGAACTATCTACGACACTTCTGTAAGGTGTTTCCTGCACCAAACCTTTTTGCCAACGATATTAGCTAGCAGACTGGTGAACATAGGTTTATCTCCAGTGTACGACTCGTTGATCCAGTTTCATGTGGCACATATCGCTGGGATTAACCAATGCATGCGATATTTAACACACTCCAAGTGATCTACAGATCAGCTAAACGACCTCTTGGCGGATAATCAACTAGAATATTGGAACGATTCACCACTCACGATTTTCTCCCTCTGTTATTCTATTTATATTCCTCTCTCGACTACAATCACGCACACACTCTAACACATACTGTCTAAATAAACTCTTATTCCAAACAACCCCAAGCTCAGCAAGTTGTTTTTATGCGTGAATTTTGTTGGATCGGAAAATTGTATCTAATATAAAATGGTTAACTATCTATACGTATTTAGTAGTCAACGCCGCAGCCTGGTCGCCGTCGCTGTAGATAAACCAAGTATTAACAGTGAATATGGGGGTAGATTGGGAGATAAATGCGGATAAGAGGCAAACCGAATTATATCTTGGGCCATTTCAATGCTTATCTTTGTGTATATAGTTCAGTTGTTTTAAATCGAATACTATTGGCTTGCATATCATGCTTAATTGATATTTTTGCAAAATAATCTATGACGTATTGTTGCTTATTGAGGTACTTAATGGTGCATAATACGTTTGCCAGCTCGCATTCAAGGTCTACTCGCGTGCCACATCATATATGTATAGCTGGTTCGTTGCAAGGAATCTCCCTACAAAATATCCGCCATTATTCACAATGGACTTCACTATCTGTACTCTCAGCCGAGGCAGAAAATCCGACAACAACCTCAAGCAACTGTTAGTAAACGGTTTCTTAAAAAGATATTTCATTGAGAAGAGTGCTGTGATGTCTCCGAACCCTAGAACACGACGATCGTCTATTAACAAGCGACTATATGAGAGCATTATAGCCAAAACATTTTTATATTAGGTGTAGAGAACTATGTATTTTAATCATTGTCAATGCCAGATTAAATTATTATAGTTTACGGTTGATTTTTTAATACTGCTAATACCAAACATAAATCGGTTAATAGGAAGTTAAGATGTATGAATGGTAGGAGATGATCATTGCCTATTTCACAATTAACGCACGAGCTAGATTTCCGTAGCCAGTAAATATATCCGTTATCGCTCTGAGTTTTGCAACAACGAACAGTGAAATTGTCCCTCATTATTGTACTTAGCCCGGATGGGACGAATTGCTGTGGATGAACAGTGTCCTCCGCGTTTAGTCGAAAAAGCTACCTTGCTGATGATATATCCCTCAATGGCAAAAGGCCCTCCTTGAGGTCATACAAGATAACTTGTATCTTTATAAAGACCATAAAACGTTCCGGTGCAATCAGTTTTGCCGCCATTTGAGCAGAGAATAATTAATTAAAACTTTTAAATCTAATTTAAACGCGCCGGGATTCCATTTATTAAATGCTTGCTACATATAGCATGGAATGACGCAACTCGCAACACATGCGAAGAGAGCGTTAGACCATTATGCTGTAGCACCGTGTGATAAAATGTTCAGACTAAACGATGGTATGCTGCAATGCTGTCGCTATACTTAAATACCTGATGGGAATTGTATTGTACGATCAAAGGCAATGTATATTCAAGTTGTAATTAAAGGTACAAAAATGCATTGTCAAATTTATTGCACCGAATGTCCGGCACGACTGGTTGTTTAACAGTTATTAATGAATTAAAATTCCCAAAACACTTGTTATTTATTGTAGTGTGTGATACGCTGCGCTTTCTTGTCTATTTTCTGATACACGCAACAAGGTGTCTAATTTTAAAATTGGTGATTCCACACATTATCCACCATTGTGCAACTGGAGATTCTCAAAGATCTTTACTTTATGTTTGTCTAATGGTAAAGAACATCAGAGCATGGTCAGCTTTGCCAGGTGTTCACAACACTCTATTGAGTACGATAATATCCAGTAGTTTTTTTACAAAGCTCCATCCCATTTGCTACTACAGTAGATACATAACACAAAACAATGATTTTTGCACATATGATATCCCGCCCCTCTGTGGTGCATCACAGAGGGGCGGGTGGGACAAGATTACCGGCGGCACGTCACCTTCTTCACTGTGGTCACCTTCTTTTGTTATTAATATCATCACTGCTTAACAAATACACTGGGGTATATCCCGGAAAGTCCAAATTATATGCATATTTTCTGCCGCTCGCTTCAAGTTGGCGACATTCAATACTCACTCTGCGCACAAATTAATTAGTTAACTTTATGTGGCATAATTTGCGTAATTTTTTCCAGATAATATCTGTTGCCCACATCTGTTTTTTCTCCCACACAATAAGAACAAAGTTTTCGAAACATGAAAGCCTTATACTAATAATTAAATGTTGCCTTACACTTATGCCCAAGGTATGCCATTGTATCACAATCAAAAATGGTTCATTCCATAACAGGGCCCTGACACATTGACATCCAAACATTGAGGCTCTTTAATGAATTTCATTCACAATTACTCAACCAATTAATGTATCCATATTGCAAGCAAATAATATGCTTTTGCATATCAAAATCACACATGCAAGTTTCGACGATTGCCAAAGATCAAACACCATTATGAGCAACGAAACACAGATGTTGATAAGTGCCATACTATGTTTGATGTTTTCATTTAAAAAATACAAATACTGCAATGTGGAAGATGCAAATATATCCTTGCCTGCAACATCTATCGCAAATAGTTTCAATACCATAAAAATCAAGCTTTCTGTGCCAATCTGCAAAACACTCCCATCAGATAAAATGAAATTGTGCGCGAGAAGTCCAATTGCCTTTCAAATGCAATGAATTTCATGTCGTGCATATCGATACCGATGGAAGGCATCATCAACTTTTGTCGACAAATGAAATGCAATTTCAGTCCGAAAGATTAAAGTCACCCTGGCGTCTGCGTTCATTTAATTTTTGGCGTTGACAATTGGCATATTGCATGATCACTACCGAGTGTAATGTTTCATGGGATCATTCATTAAGAGCAACGTTTTACACGTGGAGGGGAAATAGGTCATATGTATTGCAACTAAAACACTTGCATTAAATTAAAAACAACACAGCAAACTGCACTATGTCTGAGTAACTGGTCTATAAAGCTGTTAAGTGGCCATAACATTATTTCGGAAGTGTGTCCTATCATTCTTCTCTAATTTTATTAACTCATAACGACCGCCGTGATATAAAACAGCATTTTCGCCATCAATAGGGGCGAGCACGCTTGATCAATATATACGCTTTCATAGGCCAGCTATTATCAACGTCATCTGAAGCAGATTTGATCAGTTTTGAATCAGACTAATTTCATCCCCAACAGACGCATCGGAAGGTTCTGTTAAATAACAACTTTTCGGCCACTCGGGATATAAAAATTAAACTAATTTAGGCAAATGAATTTATCCCTTTTCACTAGTACAAGATTCAATTTTATCCCATTTATATGTACCTTTAGTACCTTTTGAAGTAAATGTTGCCAACGTGTCAGTTTGCAGGTAAAATAGTCACGGTGTGACAGGTACAGCTTTTTGAGGTTAACACCAAAACCCATAACACATAACATCAGCCCGTTTGATCTCCAATTGAAGCTCTTGGTAATCGTACGTCAGCCCGAATGACCCCGAGAGCCCAATTAGCCAATCACAACTCACCCATATCTTTCACTGTAAATACTGCTGCCTGGTGCCAGATCGTTTAGTAATGCCGCGCCACGTTTGTGGAACGCACTTCCTGTCGCACTTCCTGTCGTCGGTTGAATACGCTTGATGCAAACTCAACACATTTCTTTTTCGCCATGGCTATAACAATTAACTGCCTGTTCTAGCGCCTTTGACAAGGATTATTTCATGGAAACAGGTGCTATAAAAATACAATATATGTTATGTTATGTTATCAGGCACACAAACAGAGACACAGAGAAAATATACGAGAAAGTCAGGAAGCACCACGAAAGGGCTACAATAAAGGTCAATAGAATTTGCATTCACATGGACACCAACCCTCAGATACCTACAATGACGTCGCGACCTAATAATAATTGTCTCTCTTAACCATCCCCATGTTTATACTTCTGATAATTTCGAGCATTATTCATGTGCAAATAGTATACTCCACTACGATCACTGCGTATTTGTTATGTACAATAGCTTCAATATGAATGGCAGTAATAACCCATTTAATATAACAGCTCGGTTAATAGCAGCGACTTTGATAAATATTCATTGGTAATGAAACGTGTAAACATTGTTTAAACATGATCATACAGCTGTTCATTTGCCCATCTGTAACATTGTCCTTATTTTTGTAAATTACATAGCCAGCATATGATGAGTCTCAGAGGAAATCAAGATAAGAGAGGCTTAGTTAGCCGCCTGGAGATTCATCAATTATTTATAAGGTTGCATCCTAGCTAATATTAGCTTTGCCTTAATAACACTGATGAAATTTCATTTTTGGAATTGTT
>CM067354.1:3288384-3376115 GCA_034190875.2 Urechis unicinctus
TGCCACACCTGACACTTACGCAGGTATGTAATTCTCCCTTACTTGTTAATAAATGATGGCATGTATGTTATAAATAAATAATTTTTGTTTCAGCTGTCTGGGTAAATCTATGTTTGCCAGCAATCATGTAGAGACATTGAAATATCTCTCCGCCACACAATACAAGCTGATGAAATTGGGTCAATACATTTTCATAGCAACGGTGAGCTGATCCCCGATATTGCATCCAACTGTATGCCAACTAGAGTACTATTGTATTGGTGCATGCCTTATTAGTCAATGGACATTACTGGCTGGAATTAGATATAACTTACGTGGAAAACTGACACTATATATACATACAAAGAGCACATGCATAAATAACATTAAAAGGAAATAATGGGTAATTAAAGCTGTAAGGATGTAGTAAAGTGCTATTTGGTAATTGTGAGCAACCAACATCGATTACAATTGATCTGCTGATTCGCTCCAGTGGATGTATTGCGAACCCATGGCGATGTTATGGCAAATCTAATGAGTCCGTTTACCCCGATTGTAACCACCGAGACAGCATCAATACTCATATATAGACTGCCTAGAATATGTATTAAATAGCGATATAGGAAAAGCAACACGCAGTGCACATGTGGCTTGCACAGACAAATCGTTATACCCGACACATGTCAGCACGTGATAATTCGGACGCATTGGACATCTAAATAATGACTATTATCGCGCCATTTCTTCGTTGTTGTGCCGTGCGTGTTTCTGCATGGCTCGGTTCACTGGTCGAGTTTATTGTCAGATATATTTTTTCTAATATGATAGTAAGGAGCTACTAAGGATATGATGTCCAGCTGACAGTCGTTTCAATTGTTATCATAATAAACCTGAGTTCAAGCACAGTACAGACTGTAGTTTGGTACCTGCATGTTGCATTGTTGCACAGAAGCAACAATTGTGGGCGGTTTTTTTATATCACAAAACGAGTTTCCTTAAAATGTGTAATAGTTGAAATTTCCCTTCTCAAAAAGAGAGTGAAAACGTTCTGTGGTATTAAGAAATGTCGCACCGGTTCCCTGGTAACACACTTTCTACTCTATAAATCTACCTTAATGATCTCGGGGAATACGTTTACACGATAAATAGGTCTTTGCTTGCCGAATAATAGCAGACATCTGCGTGTTACAGATGGTGCGTTTTCCGTGAAGTCATGCGGGCGCTAGACGCACATAAGATGCTACATACAGAGGGAGAGACTTCGTCGGCATGGATGTCGAATCAAATGATCAATGTTAAACCAGTTAAATCAATATTGAAAACAATTGAGATACGGCTCATCAAATGTAATATCGGTTCCCTGATATTGTTTTCAGCAAACCGAACGAAAATATACGAACTATTGTATTAATAGTTAAGTACTGGGGATTGCGGACTGTGCCGAAAATGGTGCAGGCACACCACAATATCACAAAATCTTTCAATCGTTGGTGCACAGTTGATATTCGTTTTGGTGCACGATGAATAATAGCTTAATAAATTATACACGCACCATGCAAATGCAATTTACGCCATTTTGTAGATTGCGAAGTTACAGCTTTATGACCAGAATAGTCATCCCTCGCATCTCTAATGTTGGTGATATTTTTAGCATGAGCACTTCTTCTTGTGTGGCTAGGTACTTAACTTTCAAAATCCACCATACGAGACTTTGGTGGCTGAATTTTTAACGGGCTGCTATAAACAAGTTTTGCCTTACAATTGCGATTTGAGCGGTGTGCCGTTTGTACATCAAACCGAATAATTCATTGGTGACCTTCGCTAAGCGCCTTCCGTGGAGCTGCAATTTATCTTCAGTCCGATTGGACGTGTTGACAGCCTTACCGGTTGACGTGGAGATATATTTATCTGCGCTAGATGTACGTGTCCTGATATATATCTACGGTCAAATTAGAGGTTTCTTAAACCACGGATTTCAATATTTGATTAATAATACTCAATGCTTTTTAGATGCCGTATATTGATGGTATCTGACCACGCAGAAGTCAGATATAACAGAAGCCTATTTTCTGTGACGGGTTTCTTACCTGTTTTTTTTTACCTAGGGCACTTAGCCATAATTGACAGAATTCACGAAAGTGACATTTATTTTACTTCATTAATCAATTATGGTGAGGAACAACAGAACTAATTAAGTAACTACTTACAATAATCATTTTCATGCTCTTGTCTTGTTGATCAAGACAGATTCAGCTACTTATATACCACATAATAAGTATTCAGTTCAATTCTTATATACCACATAATAATTATTCAGTTCAATACTTTAGACAATACAGTATGTGATAGTGACTTGCATCGCAATTGTGCTACGTTTAGTATCGAGGTCTACAACCACGCTACGAGTAAATGAAAATACGTGTGGGTTTGTGGCAATGATCTATTCAATCCATGAATGATAAATAATGATTTTTTGCAATAAGGAGGTATCTTTCTATTTGTCAGCGTCGCACAAGAGCCGATCTATCTTACCCAAGTACTCCGTTCAGTTAAACGCGCAGCGTTCATATTGTGATAGTTTGAAGGCATGACGTCGATTACATGCAGATAATAGCGACCTCCTTCCAATCATATTCAGGAGTATGTGGATGCGCTTTGGTACGATTATTCTGATGTCGCATTTATTTGCAATACAGAATTAAGGTAGTAATGTTTTAGAATTTAGTTCCATGATCAATGGAACAATTGCTGTTCAGGCAGGTTAAACTATACCGCTTGAATAGAGAAGATCCTGCGTTACAAGGGACAGGCATTTCAAGCTACGATCGATCTCCATGCGTGTCTGGAATAGCAATAGGGGCCTTCATTCTCGGGTTTCCGTCGTGGCCGTTAGGAGGGCCACCGTCGCGCACAGCGATTTTTACCGGAACTTGGGGCATGTTTCGTTGCCTGTCAAGTTATCAACGCTTTGTTCATGCTTTATCAGTTGCTGTTTTAAGTTCATGCGTTGTTGCGCGCATTCTTGAAGCGTGTTTGATCATATAGGTCGCCGAAGGTATCAAGCGTATTCTGAACTTCGCTTAAGTTCATCTGAAAGCTTTCGCGTCGCAATGAGTACGTTTTAAACAGTTTTTTGAAACACAGAGATTATCAAAAGTAGTGATCCAAAATGTTGCCAACTACATTCATCTCCAGTCGTCTGGAGAGTATTCTGCAAGAACATCAGAATTCACCCGATATCATTTCGAAATTAGTGTGCGTGACTGTTGCTACACAATGCCATCACTGTCCCCGTCTTAGTGAAAAGTACCCCAGCTGCAAACTTTCCTCAAATATAGCGAATCCCTTGTTCGAGTTATACGAAAACTGAGCTCGTACAATTAGTAAGAAATGCCTGCAACACCATAAATATTTACAATGAATGAAGAACTATTAGCATAGAAGGCCAGCAAGTCAATTTCCAAGATCTTAACAAACATTCTGCATGACAGGCCAACATGTCAAGCGCATCTGAGATTACTGATGACCAAATACAAATGTAGTTCTAGCAGGGTGGTGTCCTAGACCGAGCCACCATACAATGTACATATCTGGTACCATAAAGTCTGCTGGATGTGAGTGCACAGGGTAATTCTTAATTTATATAATTAGAATATTTAACTTTAAAAAGTTGAATGCAGATATATCACACATCTCATTTATATGTATAATTGCCTATGAAGACTTGCTGGTAAAATATTTACTTTGCGTTTTGTTTAATGTGGTGTGTTCGTTTGGTGGAAGAGAGATAAAAAGTTTCTAATTCATTTTCTCATCTTGCTTTGCAGAGATGATGGTGGTTGCAAACATGATGTGACCATGATTTTTGACTTCAATACCAATGCATAATCTAATCGAGCATTACCGCCTGATGAAGAGACACATCGCACGGCTTGTCGCCTTGATTATTTTGATGTCTGGCAATTGCAATTACACAGTCGATATACTTGTCACGTCAGTAATACAACTGACGGAAACTCGAGAAAGAGGAAGAAAGCTTCCCAATTGTTCGTCTGATCAATAACACGTCTTGATGCGCAAGGGGCGCGATAAACAATGTCTTGGTCTCCTTAACAATGACAAGGGGTTAATCTTCTATATGATACCACCCACACAGCATAATCTGTAAAATGCCAGCAACTGACGAATTTGATTTGTAGCACTTTCTGACATTTTCTCAACAATGCTGACGAAGATAATTGTCACAATTATTGGCGTAGTGATACTTCTATACGGTATTTACCACGCTTCTGGCGTTCTCACTGGCTGACCCCATAATCATTGTTAACTTGTACCCATCTAGTGCAGACCATTCGGCAATTCTGTCTATTACATGGCCTTTTGAAAGTCCATTAGCTCATTTACGACGGGTCGTACGAAATTAGTTTCCATTGCTTATATCATTCAGCTTCTTAAATTAAAACCGAGATAAGTTAGAGCAATAGTGCAGGAAAATGATAAAATGAGCATGAGTAGTTATTTGACTAAGTTATTAGTCGTCGGCTAATCTTTGTATGCAACGTTTGATGGCTGTTTTTTAGGCGCCGACGCGAACAAATGGTCAATGAATCAAACGTAGAAATCAGAAATCGAGGGGATTTATATTTCTAGAAGAACACTCAGTGAATTTTATTCATATTATATTACTGTCAGCATGTTTTTTTTCTAAGCATTAGAGCATTTCTCTGTGACACAATTATAGCTAGTGGTGGTGGCAGTTACTGCATCAATAGACATGCATATTTACAGGACGTTTGCATATTGAGCTGATGATGATGGTGACGGACAAACAAGGTGATTTTTCTAAACATCGATGATAGGTATAAACCTGTGAATAGATATTAATTCGCTACTCCTCTTGTACTTTGCCCAAAAAAATAAACATTAACTGAAGAGTAAAATGTACATAAATAAATGTCCTGGAACAGGCAAAGCAGCAAGTAAATACTCAGCGTTGATAAAACGACCAGTGAGTGTGCCCGACATATGCAAGCACATACACTTCTGACAACACAATTCAAGATTTTAGCCAAGACGAATTGTTAAAATAGCGCTGACATTTGCGAGATGTAAGGCACAGCTGATCAATAACATTTATACTCGAATAAGCTTGACTACAATCAAGTGACATATAAGGCTGCAAATTGCTCATTCAATGCCATACTGGCTCAGGTGATTGCCATTATACGAGGAAGTATCAATGCACCAATAGGGATGCAAGACGGTAAACACAGCACCCTGTGAATGTCAAACTACTTATAGTACTGCTCTTGGCTTAATCATAGATCTGATGTACATCTCGAGCCCCCATCTTTGTCCCCTTGGGCGTTATATGCGAATAAAAATGTTCCCACAGTTGCAAACCAATAGAAAGAAAATGATGTTCCTGCATCTAGGTTCACATTGAGAGTCCACATCTAAAGTCACATGCAGAGTGAAATACTGGTTTACGACCAGCACTTTATCACTATCTGGAGAAGGTCTTCCTGAAACATTTGCAACATTCTTTGTGATTGACAACCTAATTTTCCGGATAATGTTCATCTGATCCACACATACACGGGTTAATATTTCCAAATAAAGCATCCATGATAATTTCACCAATCTTCAACATGTTTGTCATTCTGAACTATTCAACCGATAGTACAGCATGCTGACAATTGATTAAAGTCAGTTAACGTACACACCACCTGCTAGATACGATGACACTAGATTCTAGTCAACCACGTGAGAAATAGTAGAAAATATTCATGCCAACATCCGCAAAAGACCACGTCTCCCCATTAGCACATAACAAGGCTTGCGTGGTAGATTTTATAAGCTAAATACCGCCCTATGATGAGATTATCTTCTTTGACAATAATATGACCGTAACAATAAAAAATTCCAAATGTTTATAGTAAGCAGACAAATAATTACCAAATTAGTGCGATATCTGGATGTAAAGAGCATGTCGTTCTTTAAACCTCTTTTGCACTGGAGCCAATTAGAGGGCACAGGCTATGAGTAATGGATCGATGTAAAATCACTGCCTGGCTCATGGAACAACAATAGATAACAACTTTACAATACCTTCCAGATGTCAGCAAGAAACGACTTTATGCCCAATTGTACCTCATTAGCGCCTGACAAAAAAAAACACTCCTCAATATTGTAAACGCAGCTATAAATCACCACAGCTGCTCTGGGCTCGAGCCTTTAATAACTTTTAGGGTGAAGGTGTCCTCCTATTGTGCGAGAAATCTCATTCAGTGCTCAGGATTCTATTCGCACCCTGGCAAAAAAGGTTGAAGAGAACCACTGCATTGTGTGAAGAATAAACAATACTTAACAAAAGAGAACCGATTAATTGTCTTTTGTTAATGTAAAGATCTGGCATCACAATGGTGTGTGCATAGATTATGACTTATATTTCACCAAACCCTCTTAAGCTCTAGCGAACGAGCTTTTGGAATATGAAAGCAAAAGAGAGGTATATCACATATACTTGCAATATACGGAAAACGTGTTTATATGTACCCTAAAAACCCCCCATACACTTACAATCGCACACGGGTTAATTAAATGACGCGTCTAATGTTACTGAATTAAAAAAAAATCAATGGCCTATTACTCATGGGTTGGATCATACACTTTATTCATCGTTACAATAATATTGCTGTTGTCATTAATGATCTTGGTATGCCGTTTCACTGCTTGATACTGACGTTATATACTCTATTTGTCAGTAAACAAGCTTTGGATAAACAGGCGCTGAATGGCAAACAATGAGAATTGGATTGAAATTTGCTATTTGTATATGCCAAACAATACAAAACGCTGAACTTATACCAATAGCTGAAAAACGTTCGTGTTTTAACTATTCAGTATATTTTGTGACATGCAGCACCCATGCAATCAGTTTTGATTAAAAACTAGGTTTATTTTGCCTCGCCTATTCTTCATGCGAGAATTTTGTCTTAATTTTGGGCAAAGTGTCCGAAACGTTAACACTCAATGTAGACACTTCATTACATTGTGTTGCCTCGCCATACTCTTGTAGTGGTAAGTGTAACTCCGTGATAGAATGATGCATAGAACGAAAGCGATCAGAGAATTAACCAATAGAAGGGCAGGGAAAGATGACCAATGTTCAACGCTTGACGGTAAATAAAACATGAACAAACTTACGGAAATCGAGTTGATAGATTGGCATCTACCCCAGACAATGATCAATGGACCTATAATAAAGCAAACTGAATTCCTTAATTGTCTGGCGCACATACTGATTGTTACCATTGTTTGCACGCTGCAGCCATAACACAAGTAACAAGGCTACGTCCGCACGGCTTGATTAATCGAGGGAATCGTTGCACCCGCACATAGCATGCCGTCGATCCTAAGTGTTGTGTCGTTCTGTCCAGTGACATAAGAGCCGGTAGCCGAGGTGGAAAGAACTAAATTGAGTAAATAGAGAGTGAGAGAAACCGAGAAAAAGACAGGAGAGTACAGAGGTCACATTTTGACTTATGCCCATCCAACCTCCCGTTTCTCGTTGCTATACAAGGATCGGTTTGTCATTGTATTACAATTATATAACATTGCGGTGCTTTATTCATGTTACGATTGCTCCATAACCATCTTAGGTGCAGAAATACCCTCACAGTAAAATGTTACCGTACTTGTTGCTCTAAGGTAACAACCAACCAGGACATATTCAGGTGAGGTCGGAGAGTGGTGTTATCGTTTCCGATGAATTCTTTGATCATATCCATAAAGAAATGTCATACTTTGCTAATTATGCGGACATCGTCATAATTATTGCGACAGTCTTTTTAGTCATACATCCGTTATTATCATAGCTTGCGAATGATAATAGCAACTGCCACAATTATTTGAATCGTTTTCCAATCAGTTAACATGGGTTGATGAAATATAGAACAAATTATGTCTGCAATCACAAGGTTTTTAAAATATGTTACTGTACATATATGGCTGAGTTCAGAAAGAGAACTGGGACTTGCGTTGGAAAAGGGTACTTTATGTGGTATATTGGGGAGTAAAACAATCGGTCGATTATTCGTGGTATCAAGTTGCGACAGACATGCAAAATAGATATCGCTTGTTTTAAATGGATCTGTTAGGCCTGCAGTACAAATGCTGCCCCAAAGAAAAAGAATTCAGCATTTTTTAACACAAAATGAAAGTGATTGGGATAACAGAGATTAGAACTTTGAGCAGGATTCTATAAACAACTGGGGTAAACATTGGAACAGTTGAAAGAGAGTTTGCGTAACACAACGCTGTGTAATAAATCTAGTGCGGCGCCAGGGGCGGAGGTGCGAGGGGCTGGCACTTTGCATTGTACGTATAACGCAATAGTAAGAAGTGGTATTTTGACCAAGTTGAGCTACAGCGATGCAAACGCATGGGTACGGTTGTTTGCATCATTAGTAAAGAAGGACGTGGAATATTGCCATTTCTTGCAGTATATGGCATATAAGAGGTTTGTGTAATTAGTCAATGTGTCACAATTGCGCATATTTAGTGAGGTAATTACAACATATTACCGTCCAATAACTCGAACCAATTAATAGACACATGTTGCAAATGGAGCCCATCCCTGTACCATTCTTTAAACACAAAATTACAATTTTTGTTTATTCTTCATTTATATTGGAAAGGTGAATTCGTAATGAAGCGCTTGAATCAAACCTCTAATTCATACTGAAACTTACTTGTTTCAGTTCAGTGTATTAATTATTATTTGCTGCTTCCGGGATTTAGAGGCCTGATAACCCCTTTAAATATATGTATACAAGGCATTAGTGATTGTTATTTGCGGTAGTGTAACAACGTGTCAGCCGCAGTATCCACGCAGTCAAATTCCAGCCATGCCAGTCATTGACTAATAAGAAATGCATCAATGCAATAGTTCCCTTTAAAGATTCGTTTCGGACAGATCACGCAAAAATGATCATTTTTATGTTGTAGGTGCGAGTATGAACTCTCTTTGATTGTGTTGTTTAAATTTTTCAATCGATGCTACTAAAACATCGTCAATGAAACAGATACGAGACTCTTTTTGACCGTATATCGTGCATCCAGTGTTGCAGCGGCTGCATTGGGTGAGTTACTCACTAAATCGACGGCTGAAGCACATGTTGGTCTGTGGACAGGTCACGTTGGGGTACTTTGACTAGTAAAAGACAGTCCTTCAACAAAACATGTAGCTATAAGGGTCGATTAATAACGCTTTGCTGTATATATCAGCCGTAACTTTGCTGCTGTGATCCAATGGAGAGGATCCAAAATGCTGTGAGTGTAAACAAAGGAAATCCAACTTGAAATAATCAACTGGCATTGTAGAAAATACTTAAGTACGTGCTGCGGGGTAGTAACTCTAAACTAGCAACAAAACACTAAATAGCCAAAATCATGAATGTGTGCTGGGTGAAGCCAGCTTTGATGGCTGCATCTAATTGGCTGGATGCGACTGTGATCTTTCTAGGTTTATGGAATGCGAACGTTTATATGGTAATATATTAATATGATTGGTCTGACAAAACCATCGTTAGCAAGCGACATATTTTATAAACCATTCTATGGTTTGTTGACAGAAGTAACCACTCATCCGAGTGACGTGGCATAGCTTTTTGTTGATTTGTGGTAGACTTGTAAGAGCATATTTGTCAGTTGTTTTAAGGCGTTTAAACGAAGTGTATAGTGCGACACCTTCTTGTTGGTTTGAGCTCGCCACATTGTGTATGCATCTTTAGCCACGCGGCTGACAGTTTTGCCAGCCTTATTGTGTCCTTTATATCAGTGACATAATGGCTGTTTGACATGATGTGCACAAGTGAGTCAACTTTTAATTATATAGCAACAGTAATTTTGAGAGCAAAGCCAATTATTGATTGCTCATAAATTGTTTTCAACCCATATGTGATCAAGATGAATTAACAACACCAAAAGGCGGCAACAGATACATCTACAGTAGGGCGAGATGAGGGGACCCCACCGTTCTCTATTTCACTGTCGTGCTGTCAGATGCTGCCCAGAATTACTGATTGCATGTGACATGCAAGGACCACTTTATTGCCAGCACAAAACGGACACGTTGACAGCATATGTTACCTCTAAGCTGATTCACCGGAACTCATTAGTGATCGAATTAGTACGATGTTCTGTCTTCTAGGTACCAAGCTGCTAAGAACATTATGCATTTGAGAACAATGTGAGTTCAAATGTATCTGGCACAAGAATATCACTGGTTGTCATCAAAATAAATCAACATGTTTTGCTCAGACTATTGATGTAAAACAAGCAGTATATGACAGATTAGCATCTCGCCTCGTACTGCCACTAAGATTTTCGTTTTAGCAACAAAGTTTATTAATTACTTGAACATTTGTTTTCTTCTTCAGCGTAAACTATGTATGCTTGTCGTGTAGAAGGCATTCGAATATGAGCCTACACAGCTTTCTATAAGACCGAAACTACAAACGGTACCTCACTAAGGACACAAACACGCGGTGAACATTGGGCCAGTCTGTTGACTAAGTCTTCTAATTACGCTTCGGGTGTCATGGTGTTAATAAGATACGACAGCTATTTTGTGCGTCCGTCAATCATGGACCGCACTCTGACACTTATGATTAGCGCGTCACTTGTAAGGAACGACTCGGCTCAAACAGCTTCATATCTGGTGGCTTTACCGCAATCACTTATATTTGCAAAACCATCTTTGCATTGCATTCGCAGTTAGCCTCTTTTGACGTGTCCATAACAGGGTCATCTGTTTATTGGTGAGGTAAGCAAGTGAGAGCACAGGTCGTCGTGTTTGCTACTTGACGTCATCGTGATGGACAATCGAGCTCCATATATTAATTAGATAACAGGACCTGACAAGCCGGGTCCATGCAGTTAAATATAATGCAAGTTATTGATATAAACTTTTAAACAGTATCTGTCAGGCAGTAAATGGTTTTATGATGCTTGCTCTCTTATTTATATGATTGTCTAATAAGAGTGTCCTGTTTATGGACAACTCTCAAGTTCTGTCCCTAAAAGACACATGCTTTGCTACGTTTAGCACCGACAATTTAATAAAGTTACACCCTCCCTAAGTAAAAGTGTCGCCGCAAGTCAAAGCAGCACTTCCACCACATACTTGTTTGTGGAAATCGTTTATTTTTCAGAAACCCAATATGCTAATAATACAATCTTGCATTACCCACCGGTTCGTCAAAATTTACTGTATTTTGTCTGACGTGAAATACAGCCTTAAAGTATAGCTTTATAGTCATACCGAGGCTGTTTGCCTCGAAGGAGAATACGGGGCCCGACTTCTAACTTGCACTAGTTGATCTCATCCTGTGGTTATGTTTTTACACAACTGTATCTACTAGTTAAAAAAATACAGGCCTTCTACGTCAAGATTCACATATATATATATATATATATATATATATATATATATATATATATATATATATATATATATATATATATATAGATATATATATAGATATATATAGAGAGATATATAGATATATATCTATATATATATATATATATATGTGATATATATATATATATATATATATATATATATATATATATATATATATATATATATATATATATATATATATTATAAATCTCTATATACTATATATTATATTTATATATATTTTTATATATATACATTCATATATAATATGTATATATTTATGAATTTATATATGCTTGTATGCATAAGCATGCATAGATATATATATGAAGCTAAATAGATACAGAGATAGATATATTTAGATAGATAAATAAATTAATTTATATATATATATATATATATATATTAGATAGATATATATATATATATATATATATATTTATATATATGTGTGTGTATATATATGTAAAAAAGATTATGAATCCAATTTGATAGCACGACTTATTGTTGACCCCTTCTATGTCGTTATATCGGATATTGTGTTGTGCTATTTTGGAAAGTAGAGATGTTTAAACATTCTCCTTCTCACTACATTGACCAACAAGCATGTCAGGGACAAAAATATTCTCTGCTAGTGCTTTCCCAATAGTTGTTAGGCACGCCTTTTTACCAGACAGACATTCTTGATGATACACCAAGATTTCCCCTGCCACGGAAATGCAGTTACACAATTATTAGTAGACACTATTCACATTGTGCATTTAAACATAAAGCCAGTATGATAGCCTTATGTAATTGTCAATCTGTCCAGTGTGATTTGTAATTATCCTCCAAAACCTAGTTAATCAGTTCTGAAGATCATCATAATATCCGATGGTGCATTTATATCCGGCAAAGATTGGCACAAAAAACTTAACCAATGAGCAGTAACGTGTAGCAAAATGCTTATCTATCTCAGAGGCGGCTAAAGGTTGTCCTAGATAAAGCCTAACCGAAAAAGTATACCCTTGCCAAGTGGTATAGACGCTAGGCTACTAACGGCTGTTATGCGTTCTAAACTGTTCATCAGGATGAATAATATACCACGGTAACTTGATGATTGATGATAGTAGCACACTGAAAAATAGCAGATAATCTGTTTCAGAGACGCGTGACTTTATAATATAGTATGACCCGGGGCTGGTTATGAGAGGCGAGAGACAATTATTATTAGGTCGCCGACGTCATTGTAGATATCTGAGGGTTGGTGTCCATGTGACCTTTAGTGTAGCTCTGCTTATGAGCACGCTCTTTCTTGGTGTTTCCTGACTTCCTCGTATATTTTCTCTGTGTCACTGTTTTTGTGCCTGATAACATATATTGTATTTTTATAGCGCCTGTTTCCAGGAAATAATCCTTGCCAAAGGCGCTAAAGCAGGCAGTTAATTATTATAGCCCCGACTAAAAAAAAATGTGTTGATTTTTGATCAAGCATTTTTAACCGACGATAGAAAGTGCGACAGAAAGTGCGTTCCTCAAACGTGGCGCGGCATTACTAAACGATCTGGCACCAGGCAGCAGTATTTACAGTGAAAGATAAGGGCGAGTTGTGATTGGCTAATCGGGCTCTCGGGGTCATTCGGGCTGACCTACGATAACCAAGAGATTTAATTGGAGATCAAACGGGCTGATGTTAATTGTTTGGGTGTTAACCTCACAGAGCGGTATTTGCCACACCGTGACTATTTTATCGGGAAAGGTATATATAAATTGGACAATATTGAATCTGGTACTAGTGAAAAGGGATATATTCATTTTCCTAAATAAATGTAGTTTTTATATCCCTAGTGGCCGAAAAGTTGTCTTCTAAAGGAACTTTCAAATGCTTCTGTTGGGGATGAAATTAGTCTGATTCAAAACTGATTTAATCTGCTTTCCGACAACGTTGATAATAGCTGGCCAATGAAGGCATTTATATTAATTAAACGTGCTCGACCTTATTGATGGTAAAAATTCTGTTTTTATATCACCGCAAGCCGTTATGAGTTGATAAAATTTGAGAAGAATGTTAGGACACACTTCCAAAATAATGTTGTAGCCACCGCTAAACAGCGTTATAGACAAGTTAATCAGACATCGTGCAGTTTGCTGTGTCGTTTTCAATTTAATGCAAGTGTTATAGCTGCAATGCATATGACCTATTACCCCTCTACGTGACGCTCGTAAGTCTTTCATATAAATGACGTTTTAGGAGTCACGTAGATGGGTAATAGGTCAATTTTGTTGCTCGTTATAGCTCATTTGTTAAGTTATATGTGGCACCCGTTGCCGGTTATAAATGCACGATCGGATACTATGTTATTTAATTTGTGACACTTAAATGCGTCAACAACATGCTCATACCATATGGTATGTTGTGTCGGGCGTTAAATTCCCATGAAGTCGTTCCACGGTCGCACGTTAATAGTAGAACCGGCCTTAACAGTGTCTTGAAACAATGTATTACTTGTCAAAGATGGTGAAAGGCTACAAACAAATGTTCTGCTATATTTATCGAAACAGACAAGTTGAAATCATCTGCACTACGAATACAAATCGAGGATTATCAACACCAATGACAGAACGCGATGCAAGCTTGCATTTAAGTTCACCACAAATCCAAAATGCTACATCAACTATGAAAATGACAACAAGATGGATGTAACATTAGACACCACGTACACTATGGTGTCGAGAGCACTACCTTCTCGCTCTCCAAACCGGAATTCTCATTTATGTTATCTAAGTGATTGGTACAAATTACTTCATGCAATTATCATCGATATGCATTAGTCTCCTGGCCTAATGGCAACCAACTACTACTTCAATATGCCCCCGACGCGACCTGTCAAATATGTTTATGAAATAAGGTGCCCACAGGGAGCCTGAGAAACTGCATTAAATGTGGAACACGCCATTTCTGTCACTCGTGGTTGATCCATCGATTTATCTTAGGATGATAATATATTTTGTACGCTGCGTTTTTGACCTAACCCCATCGACTAATGATAACGTACAAATGACGTGTGTTCCTCTCGTGTAGCTGCCATAGTACCTAATTATGCTGCTATGTTAAAAATGTCACAACTGAAAAAAGCATTTGTTTCATTGACGTCTCTATAGCTAAACCTTTTCATACTGAGAATAACTATCCAGCATTTTGCCGTGTTGGTTTTCATCTTCACCACAATTTAAGAAAACAATGGTAATTGTTTTAAGCAGGCAAATGTTTTGTGATACAGGATAATGACCCCTCAAGATGGCATACGGAGATTACCCAGACCTTGTATCATTCGCAGATGGTAGTGCTCACATATCGCATCAGTAGATGGCTCCTCTCAACGATATC
Source organism: Urechis unicinctus (assembly GCA_034190875.2). Classification (NCBI taxonomy): domain Eukaryota; kingdom Metazoa; phylum Annelida; class Polychaeta; order Xenopneusta; family Urechidae; genus Urechis; species Urechis unicinctus. The sequence goes on from CM067354.1 coordinate 3,303,204, forward strand.
ATATGCAACGCCAGTTCATGGCCTTAATAATATCACCGACAATACTACCAGTGTAATTCTATTACGTACCAATAAATGACAATTCGTCGTAACAGTGGCTGATTATCCTCAATAAGCAGTCAAACGTAGCTCTTAATGAATGATCCAATAAAACATTACACCCTGTAGTGATCATGCGATATGCCAAATTATCAACGCCAACAATTCAATGAACACAGACGCCAGGGTGACTTGAACTTTTCGGACTGAAATTGCCTATCATTTGTCGACAAAACTATATTTCAGACATCAAAGTTGATAATGACTTCCATCGGCATCGATGGGAGTGTTTTGAAGATTAGCACGGAGATCTGGATTTTTATAGCATCGAAACTATTGGCGATAGATGATCCAAGCAAGGATATATTTGCACCTTTCACATTGCAGTATTTGTATTCTTCAAACGTACAGATCAAACATAGTATGGCACTAATCAAAATCTGTATTTTGTTGCTCATAATGGTGTGTGTTTGATCTTTGGCAATCGTCAAAAGTTGCAGATGTGGTTATTACGTCAATTTCAATATGGATATTAATACTCATTAACAAATGGGGGCCCATAATTCATTGCGCCGGCATGCATAAGTGCTTAAAATCCACGGATAAGGTTCCACTCGGAAGAAAATACGAAGCCATCTTCTCGATGCCATTTTGCCTCAGTTGGCCGCTAGGGGCAGGTTGCGTGACGTCATACCTGCAGCGCGGCCTCCAAGAGAATTTGACAGCGAGCAAGCGAGCAAAGCGAAAAGCGTTTTTGTGCATTTTAAGATTACACCGTATTTACATGAAGCGTTGTCTTCTTCTGATGAAGATAACGAGGCCCCATAGCATAACATTGGGGCAAATTATGTCCATGATTATTTATTTGAGCCAATACGGGCGGGAGTTGAATCATCCAAGTCACACTTCGAAAGGACACCGGGATCTCTAACTCAAGAGTCCGCTTTGGTTGAAGAATCCACAAAAGATTTCGACGAATGGTGAGTTTTAGAATACCCTTCCCAAGCTTTATTGAACTATGATAACTGGTAAAAAATAATCGTTAGTATCAGTTACACAATAAATTTACATATTCTGTAAGTTGAGGATAGTATGTTGACAGACCAAACTACTACAACAAATAGTACCTGGCTAGTGAATGTAGCTTTGTCATGTACCCTCAGAACATTTAATATTGTGGACAGATGTTTGCATGCAGTATATAAAGTATTTTCCTTTTACATTCATTCTTTGTGCCACAAATATAACATTACAATGACTCTTTAATTATTTCTCTAACTTAGGTGTAGCTGTCATCACTGCATCCCAATGGACACAGCCAGAGTGTGTTACAGAAGTTTGGAGAGAGTGATGGCTATAACGGAGGAATGGACATGCATCACCAAGAATCCCAGATTCCTGGCAAACTGCCTGAACACAAATGAGCTGGAAGCGTCCAAATTTGAATCTATTATTGCTACCAAAAAGGACACTTTGAGGTTGAACAATCATATTTATTGCTATGGGAACATCAATCCCGCTGTGTAAAATGTTCAGTGTTCATATTGATAAACTACAATATATTTCACATAGCCAAGATATAACACCAGTAACATGAAATCTAGAAGCAGAGCTTACAATAAAATTACAAAGTGAGGGAATGGTTGACAAATGACAATTGTTTTTTTAACTGTACAACTTATTTCAAAACCATGGACAACTAATTGATATATTGTTTCAGATTATTCAGGTATCTAGCATACCGCCAGTTTATATTCTGGATATGGCACAGACCGGGCAAAATCAACAGGAAAGTGCTGGCAGCCTGTGTGGTAACACCTGTTACTGAATCCATCCCTGACCCGGGCGGCAAATAGACAAGTTATCTACAATGGAGCTGAAGAAGATTTCTTGGTCAGGTTGAATCGACACCTGTGAGCACCTACGAGAAGATCCTTTCAGGTTTCTCGTACTGGGAGGCAATAGGTGGTGGGACAGTCCTGTCCTCGGCAAGGACCTCAGCAAGTCTGTAGCTTGGGTATTTTTGCCTGAGATCAAGCTCCTCAGCAATGAACTGATGTACATAGTCTGAAGCAAATCAACGTTATTCATATTTTATGATAGTCATATAATAAGTTAGTTATATTATATGCCCATATTGAATTGGGTAACAATGTTTGTGCATATGAAACTTATTTGCGTTTCGGTAATGAATGTCAAAATAACATGTGTTTCATTTTAGATTAATGCATATACACACCAAAAGAAATTGGTACTTTGACAGGCTTGACAACTGGGTCTCCCGGTGTGGCTTTGGAGTAGGACACTCTCCATTGGGACTGACCTCCTTGAGTGATGGCATGAGCTGTGTTCGAGTTTTCATTGAAGTGAATAACTTCTAGGAGCAATCTGGATATATATATAGTAGGTGGATAACATATTGCTAAGTAAGAATTGAAACTTGAGCACATAATTCTACAAAGAACATTACAGCTGTCACTACACAAATCTGCTAAACTTCCATACAACCCCAATTCAAATATACAAAACCGAATTTCAAAATATGTTATTTCATTGGCATTACCTGGCCTCCATGGTGGCATAGGGATAGTGGACACACTTTGGTCCGAAGAATATGACCACTTTGTGATACGATTCCAGGCTTGATGTCGGCTTTGACGGGGAAAGCCTGCCAATGTAGTTTAGGAGATGCTTGCTAGAGACTTTCAATTCCAACTCTTTGTGTGGCTTCGATCCTATTTATGGTTCACACACATATCAATACAGATTACATTTGTATGGTAAAGTAGTACCACAGAGGCATGGATTTTACCATTTTGACTCATTTAATTACACTACCACTGAAGTAAATATTTCTATAAAAACTTATATGATTCAAAATTAATACCGACCCTTCAGTATCCACTTCTTGTCCTCCAGTAGTGTATGCTCACATTCCGGGTACAGCTCCCAATGCCCCACGTGCTCATTGACGATAGTGGGTGCCCCTGGTGACACTTTTGGTCAGCAAGTTGCACTGTGTCCCTATGCAGTGCTGAGATGGGCTAACTTGGGTACCTCTTGAATATTTCTTTATTCCAGGAAAGATGGAACTGTGTCTGTAGGGACTTGTCAGCCATCTATGGTATCAATACAATAAATATGCTACAATTTCATTCATCATAGCCTTAAAGGAAGTAAATGTTTACAAATTGACTGTGAAAAAACACATGGATACATACATCAGAAGTTATCCCTGCCAATGCATTTCATCAAATATAATAATGCAGCTGCCTTGTGACACTTACTGAAACATTTGCCTGTACCCCAAATGACAAGCGGACGCTGTCAGAGGCGAAGTTTCTTCGCCTAGGTCGGCAGTGCTTGGGTGTGACACCTCAGTCTGTGATTCACCACTGTCACTTGATTTAGCTATCCGCTCAGCTGCCAGTACCATTTCATTTTCTACCTGCATGGCGAGAAACAGCTGGATTGATATACTGGCAACTTGGTGATAAATTCATCAACATCTAAATAAGTATACGTCAACAGATCAGGACTAGCCTAAAGGTTCAGCCAACAGATGTTTCCTGTTGTCGTTGTCTTTTCTCCGAGGTACTCCGTCGCTTAGTTTGACTGTCATCGACTCCAACGTGGCTAAAGAGAGCCGGTATAGCTTCTTTTCAGAGCCTAGGTTTCTTACGAAATCCTAGACTTCTGAGCAGCTCTGGGTCAGTCTCATAAGCACCATTCTCGAAATATCAGAACATAGAACTGTCGTAAGGGTAGGTCTCCAATGTTTACGCTTGTCTTTAGGAAACAGAAAAAAACTAACGCCTGACTTCTGAATGTTCGCGAACAACTCGAGTGACGTCAAAATCGGGAAATTCACGAATTTTACCGAGCGATATCTTGACAGATTCGACGTGGAAAAATGTAAGAAAATCATTTTTTTTGACCTTTAAAATGATTTTTGCCGCCGGTATCTTGTCCCATAGATCAAAAACCACGCGATCTACGTTATCATATGTGCAAACATCATTGTTTTGTTTCATACCAGTCGTGCCGGACATTCGGTGCAATGAATTTGACAATGCATTTTTGTACCTTTTATTACAATTTGAATATACATTGCCTTTGATCAGACCATACTATTCCCATTAGGTATTTAAGTATAGCGACAGCATTGCAGCATACCATCAATTTGTCTAAACATTTTGCCACACGATGCAACCGCATAATAGTCTAATGCTCTCTTCGCATGTGTTGTTGAGGACCAGCTTTTCCGAATCACTTGGTGTTTGGTTATATTGTTGCTCAACTCATTATCAGATCCAATTCTGTTGCTAATGGTGCTCCCCATGGAGACAGACCAATAACACATGCGATGGACGCCGTTGCAACTGAAGGGAGCGCACATCGCAATAATTTCGTCATTTTGTACCATCCTCTGCCAGGTAGAAGACCTGTGTAAATATACTAAATGCGTCAAACATGAGGCTGGCCCTTACACACCTATTTAGTAAATCACTGCTGCATTCATTATTGGACGCAAAGGATATCAAAGGAGATAAATTACTGTCATGACCTGTCTGTATACGTCAAAGAGAAATAATCTATAAGCCGCTAGCGAGATTGGTGTAGGCAGAAAATACTAACAATCAACAAATGATTATAATACCGATGTACGCATACTATTTTAATTTCATGAAGAAGAAAACAAGTATTGTAGCTAATTCCTTACTTGCATAGTGGCAGGCACTCAAGCGTGTCTCATGTTATGCATTTACGATGGTTTGATATGTGTCAGTCTAGAAGCAAAATTACATCGTTATTGTATTGTAGTCATTGGCGTGATCCAAGCACTCAACAAAGTTGAGCTCTGTTCTTCCATGACTATTTTAGTACAACACTCAATTTTGTCTTCACATTCTACAATAGTGTAACGATAATATGCTGCCGTGCTTTTTTTGAACATAATACATGGCCAATAATGGAGTTCCCGAAAGTCACGATTGTCATATTTTACGTTGTAACTCTAATAGAGTATACATCGGGAAATATGTGTCTGCATCACAAGCAAACAAGGAAATGGATAACACTAACAGCTGACCCGTATCCGGTAAAAGACAGTTATTAAGAAACGATTAATTTGATGAAGCGGAGAATCATCCCTGCAGATCCTTATCATTTCCATGTGAAACCGATCACCTCCAGATGGGAAGTGATTCCTATGCATCTTTTCCATTCGGGTTTTGTAAGATCGTTATTACTATAAGCTCTACTTACAAGTCCCATCCGAGCCAATCAACTAAAAAACACAGCGCTTACTATACGAATGCACAACAGTAATTGAAACGACCAACCATAGTTTTGTGGTTTTGTTCCTGATGCAGAATCATAATTAAAACCTGTTAAAAAAATGACCCTGTCTTCAAATGTTACCCAGAATCAAGAATTGGGTTCAGCTAAAAGCCATGCTAGGACCAGATCACGGCTACAAGCGACGCACCACTATACCCACGTGTGGGTAAGTGCAGCGAAATCATCAGTTCATTTTTGTCTTAATGGGCCCTCTCTAATTACGTTAATGCATCACGTTGATGGTTGCAATAAAGAAGAACCGAGCTCACTGCCTGTGAAGTATAACAAATAAATAACCGAAAAAATACATGCAGCTGTTGCCTTTTTGACAATGCCACAGATGGTCAACGCAAACTGCATATCACTAGCCCTGCCAGTTGAATTGGAACAGTAAGAAAATCAGCATTCATATCAGATTCTTATCATGCATATCATCATGAATTTATGAAATATGCCAACATGACCTAAACGTATGTGTATGTTAACCAGTGTCTTTTGAACTGGCTGCGGCCTATGCACGAAGGCAATATCTCTCGCCTTGCGAGTTGCTTTATTCCATACTAGATGGAGCAAGCATTTAGTAAATTGAATCTCGACAATTCTAAAATAGATTTGAAACTCTTAATGATCAGTCTCTGCTCAAATGGCGGCAAAACTGATTGCACCAGAACGTTTTATGGTCTTTATATAGATACCAGTTCCCTTTTTCGACCTCAAGGGGCGCCTTATGTCATTGAGGGATATATCATCAGCAAGGAAGCTGTTTTGGCTAAACGCGGAGGACACTGTTGATCCACAGCAATTCGTCCCATCCGGGCTAAGTACAATAATGAGGGACAATTTCACTGTTTGTTGTTCCAAAAACGGATATATTCACTGGATGCGGTAATCTGGCTCGTGCGTTAATTGTGAAAAAGGCTAACTATGATCATCTCCTACCATGCATACATCTTAACTTCCCTTTAACCGATTTATGTTTGGTATTAGCAGTATTAAAAAAATATACCGTAAACTATGATATTAATAATCTAGTATTATCAATGATTAAAATACATAATTCTCTACACTTATTATGGAAATGTTTTGGCGTTCAGAATAGCTGCATTATGGTAGTGGCTTTTTCATTGACGATCGTCGTGTGCTAAGATTTGGAGTTGTGTATACATCACAACACCATCTCAATTAAATACCTTTTCAGGAAACCATTTACTCACAATTGCTTGACATTATTGTCAGCTTTTCTGCCTCGGCTGTACAGATACAAGAACCACTGTGAATAACGGCGGGTTGTTTGTAGGGAGATTCCATGCAACGGATCAGCTATACATATGTTGTGGCCAGCGAGTGCATCTTGAATGCGTGCTGGCATATGTATTATGCACCGTTAAGTACCTCAATTAGCAACAATACCGTCATAGATTATTTTGCAGATATATCAATTAAGCGCGAAATGCAAGCCACTAGTATTCGATTTAAAACATCGGTATTATCTACACAAAGTTAGGCATTGAAATGGCACAAGATATAGCTCGGTTTGCCTCTTATCCGCATTTGTCTCCCAATCTACCCCCATATTCACTGTTATACAGGGTTTAACTACAGCGACGGCGACCAGGCTGCGGCGTTGGATACTGAGCACGTATAGATAGTTAACCATTTTATATTAGATAAAACTTTCCGATCCCACAAAATTCACGCATATAGGCAACTTGCTGAGCTTGGGGTTGTTTAGACAGTATGTGCAAGAGTGTGTGCGTGATTGCAGACGAGAGAGGAATATTAATAACATTATAGAGGGAGAAAACTCGTGTGTGGTGAATCGCTCCAATATTCTATATGATTATCCCCCAAGAGGTCATGAAGCTGGTCTGTAGATCACCTGGAGTGTGTTGAACTTCTCATCGAGTGTTTTATCACAGCGATATGTGCCGCATCAAACTGGATCACCGAGTCGCACACTGGAAATAAACCTATGTTAACCAGTCTGCTAGGTAATATTGTTGGGAAAAAGGTTTGGTGCAGGAAACACCTTACAGAAGTGCCGTAGATAATAATATTGTTTTTAGACGAATATATCCCAAAAGAGTGTTTGAATTACAGCTAACGCAAACATTGACAAATAGAAAACCACATTATAGCGGTATTGATCTCACAGTCACCATGACAATAAGCCACAACCATTAGAGTTGGGAAATTGCTCTGAGAGGAGCCATCTTCTAGTGCGCTATGTTAGTACAAACATCTGTGAATGTCTGGGTAATCTTATCGAACATGACCTAGTATCCGCCTGGTGGGGTCATTTCCCTGTTTCACGAAACATTTGCATGCTTAAAATGAATAATGAATCGAAAGCGAAAACAATTACCATTGTCTAATTACATTAAGGTGCAGATGAAAACCAACATGGCGAATTGGGGGATAGTTATGTTCAGTATCAAACGTGGATTATTGGGAGCTCTTTTTTGCCAGTTAAAGACAAATATAAACGCCATACATGCGCCAGCGCTGTGACTTGTCGATTGATAAATCGCTTATACGCAGGCAATGTTGGAAGAACCAAATATAAAAGAGTGACTACAGTCATGGTTAAGGATGGGTTGTAAGGTTGCACATGAATGGGGCGAGGGAGATAACCTGTGTAGCAGGTTCAAGCGTAAGAGGCTATTGCTTCTAACAAAATTGCGAAACATTATAGAATGGAAATAATACGTACATAGCACAGGAGAAATAATAACCACTGCGCGGAAGGGGAGTATAGTGTTTGCATTCGATCCAATGACTTGAAACATAACACGGACGATCCATGCAAGGGCACGCATTTCAATTGCATCAGATGCGTTTGTCAATTTGTTCCAAACAATAAAGCTATCTGTTTTGAATCTCAATAACATAAAGACATGCTCATAGTGTCGCCTACTCATTTGTGTGATGGAGAGTCTATTCCGTGCCCAAGCACCAAGAGCTTTAGATTACTCTCTTTTATGTAGAACATATACCTTGAAACGTGAAATGACATCCTGATGTAGCGGAAATGACATCCAATGGATAAACATATCGTGTCTTACTGAACATGGCTGATTGTGCTGATTCAGATGCAGGTACATTGCTAAATTCTACAGTATAGTAAGTAGATATTTTTGTGTGAGCAATAATGCACCTCTAGGACGGGGCCATATTTCATATCATTATCTTGATATTACCATTCACTAGATATTAAAATACTAGTTAAATGCACGACTGCATTCCGATGGCATGTCTAAACTAGATCATGCAATTTTTTCTATTATTGATAGAATTTTTTTTTTGTGGTCGGGACACATAAGAACTGTTAAGTACTTCTGACAAAGGGTGCCATGGCTTGCATTTTATCTGTTGCTCAATGCAGATTATATATAATATAGCCTTGCTCCAGCTCCTTGCTTTAGCTCCAGGTTTGCCGTAGGCTTTACAAATGGGAATGACTGCCTTGATATCTGGTGCTTGCACCATTGGGGACAATTCGACTACCACTGATATGATCAATATGATTGAATATTTTTCACTGCAGGGATTTATCACCTATATTCATGTTGCCCGCGGTCATTTGGTACGATGCAAGCTTTAGATCTACTTGTAATTGTATAACGTCAGTTTGGTGAATACGAGTAAACAGAATTACAATCATTCATTAGGAATGCGTCGGTAGCCTTATCCAATGATTGTTACCAACTGCTGTGTAAGAGGTTCACATTGCATGCTACCGTCTGTTTAGAATATGTTGTCAAAGGAATATCTGATGGAGCTTCGCTCAAGGATGATTTATCTGGTGGTTAGCTTCGAACCCCAACAACTCCGAATAAGCCATTAAAGATTCCATTACTCTTGTTATTATAAGCCGGAATGGAACCCAAAGTCATTATCACAGGGATATTCCGATTCTGATAAGCCATTCCAAGTAGATGTAGATATTTCCATGTGTCATTATTCTCCCTGTAGTTACTTTTGTAGTTGATATATAAGCCGGAATAAACGGCAAAGTCCGGTCTTATCACATGAGATGATTTATGACACAGAGGCGACATCTGGCGCGGGTGAAGGTCAATGTTATTTCTGCTATAAGCCTTCTTCGAAAAATACACCTGCGCCTAGACAAAGACAATTAATGTCACAATAAACACTTAAGACGAGGAGTATGCTGCTTAGTTAGTTCAGTTTCCCTATTCTCGGCGCTCGGTTACACCCCTTTAGTTCCTTGTTTAGAAGATAGATGTCATGGCAACCCACTCATTTCTGTGAGCTGATCGGTGGCGACGAAAGGGCATTTTCTCAGCAAGCGGTTCGAGGTTTCTATTTTAGAAGATTTTCATCAGCCATACAATGCCATTTAAGACAAATTTTATACATCTGATTACCAATCGATAAAGCACAGAAAGCCTACGGCAACGCAAGAAGGACAGATTCTGTTTCAACAGAATTGTCGTCAGAACATTGCATCACTTGTCGGTTCTGGAAATTCCTGACTATGCAAGCATTCATTAACACAGGACAGTGATGGGAGTAAAACAAAGCCGACAACAAACAGAATCGCAATATGCCATTCCTATCGTATGAGATTCTAACACACATTCGAAAATTAAAAGGCAGAAGAAAAAACAACTTTCACACAGGAGTTATTCATTCAATCGTAGCGGCGAGCGTTCAAAAACCCATTAAGGCTAACTGTTTGTGCCAAGTTTGGTATTCTACGATTACCAAAATAACCATCAATCTTAACCATGGCGCTATAATTTCGACCTTTGACGTATGTGCTCTGTTACTTTAATGTACGCTCCATGCAACGTTTAAAAGCAAATTCACCATCGAGACATTTAACAACACCAGGTAGAGACATGAACTCGATCTTTGGCTTATCTTTAAGTACGACCAAACCTATCCCATCCGATGCAGTGCGTCGGAAATTATTACCGCGGTTTTATTTCAGATGGAATCACATCCGCTCGGTAAGAGCACTTTACGATACAATGCCAACATTATTATTCCTTGATTGAAAAAAAAGTATCGAATAGTAACAGCTACAGAATAATCGTCTTGGGTTGAATATAGCACCAGACTTCAGTAAAGGATGTGGCTATCTGACATGCAAGAATACCATTGTTGCTGGCAAAAGCACGGAGGCCATCAATTTTATTTGTGTCATCTGTCACAGACAGACGGGTATAAATGGGTTTATTATTATTGATGTGGTAGTCTGTCTTTTAGTCACGCAGCCATTGTTGCATACCATTCAAGCAGCATTTAATAATGACAGCCGTATATTGGATTCGATTCTTCGCTTCATTTTTGTTTACTTGGATCTTTGAATCACAAACAGATATATATATATATATATATAGATATATATATATATATATATATATATATATATATATATATATATATATATATATATATATATATATATATATATATATATATATATATATATATATATATATATATATATATATATATATATATATATATATATATATATATATATATATTTGCACCATGAGATTGCAAACCATATGGATCTATTTATTTGAACAACGCTAGATAAGCCTTAGCGACTTGTATAGTTGTTTTCTTACCCTCAAAGACGTCCAAATCATGTCATATACCACTTTGCTTTTACAATGTCAGAATATATAGTGTGTCATGTTGCATATGATATCTTTGATCTAATCAATAGTCTATAGAGTTAAAAAGTATCAATGTATCACCTGTCGGTTGAATAAAAACGCTTGGTGAAAACCGTTCAACATTGAGCTGCATATGACAATTGAGTGGTGGGATTTTTTTAATGAAATAGTGTGGTCTTGATGCTGCAATGACGTAAGCAACATAAGTACACTTCTCGTAGTTTCATTAATGCAGAATGCCGAACCATTGATTGTGATGACCAAATGAGCTGTTTGCGTTCGCCATTTTGTGCACAAGGACCATAGGAATCACCTAAACGGGATATAAAGGGGAATAAACATGGCCGATGAAGGCTACTGTTTCACGTGTGGTTGTTGATATGTGGCTTCCAATGAAAAATATATAATATATTCAAGGCACCTTTGTTGATGCGATGTGTACACTATAACATGTGGTTAAAAGTGCCAATCGATTATTTGGCAAACAAGGTGCAGTGCTGAGGAAAATTGTCGCACTGGGTCGAAGCACTTTTTTTCTGTCATTGTGAATAATACAAGTGAGTTAATAAAACTTCCTCGCCGTATAATACACAATATATAATGTCGCCAGAATTACTGCAGTCTTTAACTGTTTAGATTTGCCTTAACAAGCCATTCCCTAGACACCAAATTGATTAAATTAGTCAAGCACAATTATTTACGCAATAAAAAAGTTTTGGCCAACTTGCCACGATATCTTCGTGTCGACGTATAAATATACCAATTAGTAAGTATGGCCGGGCAAATCGTTAAGTCATAAACGTGTACAAAGTGCCAGTTAAAACGAGTAATTATCTTTCGATGAAGTGACCATGGCGAGTTATTCCTGTTGTGAAAAGGCGTCTGAACATTGCTCCGGCGTCCATACATCCATGCAAAACAGCATATTTCGCATTGCAAAATAATGTGAATAAAAGCACAATAAATAAGCACAATCATCAATAAATGAGCTGAAACAGCAATAATTGAGCACAATCATAAACATATGAGCACAGTCATCAATAAATGCTAACAATGTAACCGAATGAGTGCCTGTTTCAGTAAACCCTTGTCCCTAAAGTCATGACAATGAGTTTGGAGCAATAGCAGCAACGTTATGCTTGCTAAATTATTAATATACAAATGTTGCTGCTAAATGCACCCCTTTGAATCGACTGATTGTTTAGGGTAACTCTGAAGAGCTAAGCCAATGGCTGGTTTAGCCAAAAGCATATTTGCGCGACAACAAAAAATCACAAATGATGGCAGAGATGACTGATCAATTGCCCCTGTAATACATTCATACAAGATGTGGACTAATGGATTCCAAAATAATCATCATTGCCAATCCTGCTCGAACATTGCGCAGTTTGGTTTTTCTTAATGGATATCAATTATGTTTGACCATCTGCATGTTTAAACAAATCAACTACCTTCAAAGTTGTCACATTGCTGCCATACTGATCGACGCCAAAAGTGTGTCACCACCATAGCATCATCATTCAAAATGAATTTCTCGAGCAGTATGTATTGCTTTGTCGCTGTCAATATAGTGTGCAGTTGTTGAGAGGTACACATGCCCCATCTATGATCTACGCTGAAACTTACAGTTTGAAATGCCCTATGACTTACAATTAACACAAAGTACACCGCAGGCTGCATTCAGTCTCGAAAAAATAAATTAATGCATACTCAGATCTGGCAATTCAAGAAATTGAAATATTAGATTTACATATGTGCCTTTCTAATTCAACAAGATTTGCGCACACGATATAAGATCAACTAGAGCAATCATATAGCTGTTTGAGAGTGACTTAAATCATTTGCCTATTAATTTACAAATGCGTGTTATTGCTCGTATGTTACGCAGCCCCAGCAGTATTAAACCGCTTTATTTAACGGTGCAAAACGAATGATTCATTAATTATTTAGCTTAATTGCTTCGATTAATTGCCCAAACTATGAATTAATCACGAAAGCACTATCTATAGGTCACAGTTGACGTACAGTTATTTATACTTCGATACATTGTCACGAAGCGGATTCCTAAATGATACCTATTTAATGGGAAATTGTCTGCATTGAAATTAATATCCCGAATAAATAACTGTTTGCAGGTATCAGGCACGCCATGTCCACATCCCTTTTGGCAATCGAACGGTCACCATGCACCTATCGCAAGTAGTGAAAACATTATTGCCAGTTCATTTATGCTAATATGGATGCTACAATCTGCCCCTTAATTACCACGTTGCAGGACGTTGGGTGCGCTATCAACACTAATATACCCAAAGTATTTGTATTGTAAAGAATAGCACATATCACCAACGAATAACAGGTAAGTAAACGTACTGACCGCTTGTAATCCCAATTAATTATTTCCATGTTGCTAGCAAAGTACACTACCCGTCTCTGACATGAATTCTGACATTGTTATTTATGCATATTGCATTTCATGATTTTTTCTTGATATTTCAGGTTTACAAAATCTAATTTCAATTGAATACACATAATTGATGCATAAAAGTAGGTTGCAACATTTACTTTAAATCGTTCTGCCGTTCGAACCATGGGCGCAAACGCCGAACTAGGCGCTGCTTTCGAGTGTTCGATTCACACATTGTGAGGTGGGACAATAATTTGCCGAACAACATTGAAACACTGAGATTATATATGACCGCAGTTATTTGGACGAAGTCCCTGACGAGCTATGCTAATTGGATGACGACGACGACGTCAAGACGGAATACTGCTACTTCCAGCGATAGTTGACGAGTTGTGTCGCTTGGACGGTAAGAGTACCCAACATTGAAAAGGCAATCTTTTATACCACATATCGATGAATCCAGATAATAGAAATAACCTTCACCAACAAAGGTTCCTAACATGTAGCTATATGAATTGATATCGCTTGCACATAGACAATGTAACTTAAGACTCTAGCACGTTGTACTATACTTATCACAACATCCATCGCATAGTACTTAGGCATGTGAGAAGTCTAGAGTGTGCTCCGTTGTGCAATACAACAGGCGTTAATATCAAGCATTTCATTCATCAACATGCCTACTTATTCACTCTTAACGTTAAATATATTGATCGCTTGACATTTGCTTTTACTCTGTGGCTACTATCACTTGGTGTGAGCATATGCACTGCACGACAGCTATGGCTGTTAATGTTAATCTATGCTAACTCAAATGACAAGCAATGTAAAATGGCATCGCATTTCTATGAACAAATCAGCTGGAACAAGTAATGACCTATGGGCGTCAAGGTAACAAACAGCACGCAGCACTTCGTGGTTCCATTCCATTTCTGATTTACCAGTAAGATACATCCAACATTTAATTTACTTCAATAATAACCAACTTTTTCAGAAGCAATCTCTAATAGTTGACTGTTTGTCTAACCAAGTGTGTGTAATCATTGACGTTGCTGGTTGTGTACTCTCTGATGTGCTTGACAGCTTGGTTGTATTCAATACATCTATCGGCTTGGCATCACCCTATCCAATGACCTGTCAAAATTGCCAATACAGACGACAGTAATTTAATTTTCGAAACTAAAATGTGTCAACAACATGCTCGTACCATATGGTGTTATTGTGTTGGGAGTTAAATCACCATGCATTCGTTCCATTATCGCACGTTAATAATAGTAAAACCTGCATTAACAGTGATAAAAAGCTGAATCCTCGGTAACCTCTCTTGAACCAATGTATTATTTGACAAAGATTAAGAGAAGGTCTTCCAACAGCTGTAATCTGATAACTCGGCCCTTACAGTGGAATGTTAATATGTTGATTGTATTTCACCATCAGCAAGTGATTGTTTGTAGAAAGTGCTAAGAGCTTATTAAAACCATCTCACACATTTCTCTTTTTTGAAATATGTAAAACATAGCTCTTCAAGTGAATTATGCACATTACGGCTATAGATTTGAATGCTAAAAATATGAGCCACTATAGTTTCTCATCCGCTGCAGCATTCGTTACTGCACAACGATTTCAAGTAATTGGCTATGGGAAAAGTGTCAGCTTGGCGGGAAAAATCGAGTTTAAAATCAGGTAAGATATTGATGCAAGTATGAAACTTGGTTCGCAAAGTAATGATCACATGTTCTACCACTGGAGTCAGTCATTGATAAAATATATGACGTATTTATCAGTTAGAAGATACGAGACATACGCTGCTGAATGTGCAAGCTTTACTCGCACTGTTGGCGGAATCTGATTAAATAAAACATGGACTACTTGATGTATAATATGCAGCTATAATCGTATATTTCATCTTGAATTTAAAAGGGTGTATATTTGGGAAGGGAATTCACACACATGTCCTACATCGAAACATAACGAAGGATAAATTGGGCGATAATTGTATTACATGAACGTATGGTTATGGCTGTCGCATATGCAGCATGATTCGACTGCAATGTTTGCTGCCAAGAGTTTAACATGGAATACTAATGGTCGATTGATCATTAAGCTGAATAAGCTTAGCTCACTACCTATGCATCGGATATTAAAAATAAAAAGTGTGATTTCTATTTAAAGCGGAACTGGCGCCATTTGGCATGAGTAATTTACAGTCCCACACTTTTTGTCCGCTGATCAAGAAGCGGAATCCAGTACAGATCAACATTATTCCAGCAACCATTGAAATGTTGTGGCATCTGACACGCAAGAACAACATTATAGCTGGAGCCCTTGAGCAAACCATAGGTGCAGTCTGTCATTTACTACCAGGTGATGACAGGGTTCATTATCCTCCGCCTTGGTGAGGTGGACTGCTTTCTAATGATCACATCGCAGGACGACCCGTACGTCATTTAAAAAGGGCCGAAAAAGAACAATAAGTTCGCCCAGTTTAACTGAGATGATGGATACAATACTGCATATAACCGAATATTACATAACTCACGAATCAAGTTAATGTCTGGCAGCACTAGTATCATAGCTACACTGAATCTTGTGAGCGTTCGCTAAGTTCTAACCAGGTAGATACCACTCGATAGCATTTTAGTATTTTTCTTTTAGCTTTAGATGTTTCGCATTGCCTGTAAAGTCCCTAGAGTTGACTGTGGTGAATGATTGTCAATACACTATAATCAGATTCGAACACTATCCAATTTATGCTCCGCTGTTGGAAGGTTGAAAGTAGTTCCCGATTTATACACATGACACCATATTTGTAAATTTGTATACGCTGGCGACATACTCCAGGCAAATAGTTAGCATAGACAATCGATTGAATTTGATCATGCATTTATGCCACTGTCCACCTGATAAATAGACACTTGTCACCAAATCTACGAACCAATCTATTGCTATAATTACAGCAGCAGAAAAGTTAAAATGATATGCACAACGAAAGAAGAAAAATGTAATTTGACGACTCCATATGAGAAAGAACGCGATGCAAGCTTGCATTTCTGTTCACCACAAATCCAAAATGCCACATTAACATCAAAGCTTAACAGTATATATTCTACAGAGCTGGTGTCATTGTGTGGTGTAATGGACACTCGGCGTTGTATATTTCTGTCTTCTTTAACGCAGCAATTTAGGTTTTATGCCACCAAATTCGGCAGCGATGCATTGGTCCTGTTGTCAGCACTACATTTTATGTCTTGCTGATCTCAATGGCTGACGGGCATCGGTATAGGCACTGATGGCTCTAGTATAAGAGACAGCGTGCGCTATGGTGTCGAGAGCATTACCTTCTCGCTCTCTTAACCGGAAATTTCATTTATATTATTATCGTGATTGGTACACATTTCTTACAAATATAATCGATCTGCATTGCTCTCCTGGCCTAATGACAAGCAACTACCACTAGAATATGCCCCCGACGCCACCTGTCTATACGTTTATGAAATA
Source organism: Urechis unicinctus (assembly GCA_034190875.2). Lineage (NCBI taxonomy): Eukaryota > Metazoa > Annelida > Polychaeta > Xenopneusta > Urechidae > Urechis > Urechis unicinctus. The sequence goes on from CM067354.1 coordinate 3,320,148, forward strand.
AATATGCCCACCGAAAACATGAGAAACTGCATTCACTGTGGAACGCACCATTTCTGTCACCCGTTGAGGCTCCATCGATATATCGTAGGATGAAAATGTCGAAAATTCCTCTCGTCTTGATTCCATATAACCTAAATATACAGCTATGGTAAAAATGACACATCTGAAAAAGGCACGCATGCATTAATTGACTATATTTGTCACCCTGCCTGTCACTAATGTATATGAACTTGAAATGACCATGTCCACAAGCACAAGGCAATAGTCACGGATTAGATGCTTATGTTGCGTTGCGGATCAAAAAGTTAAATGCCGAGTATAACGGAAGATGTGCTCGAAACTATATCCATGGTATACTTTTCATTCAAACAAGATGGGGTCCTATTATACGTCAAATGATCTATCAATGGACTAAATGGTAAATGAGTATGCATAATCAGATAATGGGAAAAGATTGTGAATGTAAGTGCACTTATTAAGGGCTTTCCGACAGACTGTCGTTGTCCTTTTGATTCCTTTTGCACAGCTTTTAAAAAGATATGCGTACACCTTTGTTGTTGCTTGAGTATAATGAGGCTTTGAGGAGATGTGTGAGGAACATCGCCCTTATTCTCTGTACAGAATGATGTTGCATTTCATATTCCCATATGGCAGCCACTGTGCTGGCTCACATTGACGTTCCATACATTGAGGCTCCTTGATAAATTTCATTCAAAATAACAAATTAAATTATCCACAATGCACGCAAATAATATGCCTTTGCATAACAAAGCCAAACCTGCAACTGCGAGGTCATTCACGCCAATACAGCGAGTTGCCAATGATCGAACACCATTCTGAGCAACGACATGCAGCTGTTGATTAGTGACATACTATGTTTTATCTCTACATTTGAAGAATACAAAATTGCTATTTGAAAGATGCAAATATATTTGCCTGCATCATCTATCGCCGATAGTTTCAATGCTATTTAAAATCCAGCTCTCTGTGCCAATCTGCAAAACACACCCATCAGAGAACTTAGGGATGATCCAGGGTTGTATCATGATCACCCTTGCAGTAAGATATTACTGATTTTTCTATATGCCTTTCAAATGCAGTGAATTACATGTCGTGGAAGTCATCAGCTTTAAGGTCTGAACTATAGTATCGTAGGCAAATGAGGACAATTTCAGTCCGAAAGGCTAAAGTCAGCCTGGTGTCTGCGTTCATTGAGTTTTTGGCGTTGATAATTGGCATATCGCATGATGAATACACGATGTAATGTTTGATCTGATCATTCACAAAGAGCTACGTTTGACGGCTTAATGAAGATTAATAGCCACAGTTACGACGAATTGTCATTTATTGATACGTAATAGAATTACATTGGTAGTATTGTCGGTGATATTATTAAGGCCATGAACTGGCTTTGCATATGATATCGTTGAGAGGAGCTATCTACTGATGCGATATGTGAGCACTACCATCTGCGAATGATACAAGATCTGGGTAATCTCCGTATGCCATCTTGAGGGGTCATTATCCTGTATCACAAAACATTTGCTTGCTTAAAACAATTACCATTGTTTTCTTAAATTGTGGTGAAGATGAAAACCAACACGGCAAATTGCTGGATAGTTATTCTCAGTATGAAAAGTTTTAGCTTTAGAGACGTCAATGAAACAAATGCTTTTTTCAGTTGTGACATTTTTAACATAGCTGCATAATTAGGTACTATGACAGCTAGACGAGAGGAACACATGTCATTTGTACGTTATCATTAGTCGATGGGGTTAGGTCAAAAACGCAGCGATAAAAAATATATTATCATCCTAAGATATATCGATGGATCAACCACGGGTGACAGAAATGGCGTGTTCCACATTTAATGCAGTTTCTCAAGGCTCTCTATGGGCACCTTATTTCATAAACGTATTTGACAGGTCGCGTCGGGAGCATATTCAAGTAGTAGTTGGTTGCCATTAGGCCAGGAGACGATGGTAATTGCATGAAGTAATTTGTACCAATCACTAAAATAACATAAATGAGAATTCCGGTTTGGAGAGCGAGAGGGTAGTGCTCCCGACACCATAGCGTACGTGGTGTCTAATGTTACAGCCATGTGAGCGCATAACAGCGCCAATCAAACATTAAGATTAACACATCATTAAATGCTGGCATCCGGATCATTGCATCGTTACCGAATTACATGGCACTCTGTGCAGCATAAAGCACAAGAATTACTGCGCAACAGAAGCCTGAAATATTTAACGCCGAACGTCCGTTACACTACACAGTGACACCAGCTCTGTAGAATATATACTGCTTTGTTGTCATTTTCATAATTGATGCAGCATTTTGGATTTGTGGTGAACTGAAATGCAAGCTTGCATCGCGTTCTTTCTGATATGGAGTCATCTGATTACATTTACCTTTTAAAAAACTGTCATTGGTTTTGATAATTCGTGAATTGTATTCCGTAGTGCAGATCATTTCAACTTGTCTGTTTCTATAAATATAGCAGAAGATTTGTTTGTAGCTTCTCTCAAGTAATACATTGTTTCAAGACACTGTTAAGGCGGTTCTACTATTAACGTGCGACCGTGGAACGAATTCATGGGAATTTAACGCCCGACACGACATACCATATGGTATAAGCATGTTGTTGACGCATTTAAGTTTCACAAATTAAATAACATAGTATCCGATCGTGCATTTATAACCGGCAACGGGTGCCACATATAACTTAACCAATGAGCTATAGCGAGTAACAAAATTGACCTATTACCTATCTACGTGACTCCTAAAACGTCATTTATATGAAAGACTTACGAGCGTCACGTAGATGGGTAATAGGTCATATGCATTGCAACTGTAACACTCGCATTAAATTGAAAACGACACAGCAAACTGCACGATGTCTGATTAACTGGTCTATAAAGCTGTTTAGTGGCTACAACATTATTTCGGAAGTGTGTCATTCTTCTCAAATTTTATCAAATCATAACGGCTTGCGGTGATATAAAAACAGAATTATTACCATCTATACGGTCGAGCATCTATAGGTTGATTAATATGAATGCCTTCATTGGCCAGCTATTATCAACGTTGTCTGAAAGCAGATTAAATCAGTTTTGAATCAGACTAATTTCATCCCCAACAGAAGCATCTGAAGGTTCAGTTAGAAGACAACTTTTCGGCCACTTGGTATATAAAAACTAAACCAATTTAGGAAAATGAATATATCCCTTTTCGCTAGTACCAGATTCAATGTTGTCCAATTTATATATACCTTCCCAGATAAAATAGTCACCGTGTGGCAAATACAGCTCTGTGAGGTTAACACCTAAACAATTAACATCAGCCCGTTAGATCTCCAATTAAATCTCTTGCTAATCGTAGGTCAGCCCGAATGACCCCGAGAGCTCAATTAGCCAATCACAACTCACCCTTATCTTTCACTGTAAATACTGCTGCCTGGTGCCAGATCGTTTAGTAATGCCGCGCCACGTTTGTGGAACGCACTTCCTGTCGCACTTCCTATAGTCGGTTGAATACGCTGGATAAAACTCAACACATTTCTTTTCAGTCGGGGCTATAATAATTAACTGCCTGCTTTAGCGCCTTTGACAAGGAGGATTACCCTGGAAACAGGCGCTATAAAATGTTATGTTATGTTATCAGACACACAAACAGAGACACAGAGAAAATAACAAAGGCTATCAGAGACACAAACAGAGACACAGAGAAAAACACCGAGAAAGTCAGCGTGCAAGAAAGCAGAGCTACACTAAAGGTCGTAAGCAGAGCTACACTAAAGGTCACATGGACACCAACCCTCAGATATCTACAATGACGTCGTCGCCTCTCATAACCAGCCCCGGGTCATACTATATTATAGAGTCACGCGTCTTTGTAAACAGATCATCTGCTTTTTTTCGTCGAATTTGTTGTCAAGGTTGTATCAAAGCAGTGTGCTACTATCCTCAATCATCAAGTTACCTTGGTATATTATTCATCCTGATAAACAGTTTAGAACGCATAACAGTCGTTTCTGCTCATTAGTTAAGTTTTATGTGGCACCCTTTGCCGGATATAAATGCACCATCGGATACTATGGTGATCTTCGGAACTGATTAACTAGGTTTTGGAGGACTATTATAAATCACACTGGACAGATTGACTATTACATTAGGCTATCATGCTGGCTTTATGTTTAAATGCACATTGTGAATGGTGTCTACTGATAATGTATTACTGCATTTCGGCGGCAGGGAAAACCTTGGTTTATCATCAAAAACGTCTTTCTAGTAAAAAGGCGTGCTTAACAACTATTGGGAAAGCACTAGCAGAGAATGTTTATGTCCCTGACAAGCTTGTAGTGAGAAGGAGAATGTTTAAGCGTCATTACTTTCCAAAATAGCGCAACACAATATCCGATATAACGACATAGCAGGGGTCAACAATAAGTCGTGCTATCAAATATTTCGTATTTCTCATTTTTCTGGTGGATTCATAATATTTTTACACATATTTATACATATAAATGAATATATATATTCCTATCTAAATATATCTTTATCTCTATCTATTTAAGCTATATATATATATATATATATATAGATATATATATATATATATATATATATATATATATATATATATATATATATATATATATATATATATATATATATATATATATATATATATAGATATATATATATATATAGAAAGAAATACATATGTATATATTTTTTAAAATTTGTATATATATATAATATCCTATATATATATATATATATAGATATATATATATATATATATATATATATATATAGAGATATATATATATATATATATATATATCTATATATATATATATATATATATATATATATATATATATATATATATATATATATATATATATATATATATATATATATATATATATATATATATATGAATCTTTTACTTAGAAGGGCTTTGTTTGTTAACTAGCTGGTACAGTTGTGTAAAAACATAAGCACAGGATGAGATCGACGGACCCCGTATTCTCCTTCGAGACAAACAGTCTCGGTATGCAATAAAGCTTTACTTTAACGCTGTATTTCAGGTCGGACAAAATAGAGTAAATTTTGACGAACAAGTGGGTAATGCAAGATTGTATTATTAGCATATTGGGTTTCTGAAAATTAAACGATTTCCACAAATAAGTATGTGGTGGACCTTTGCTTTGATTTGCGGCGACACTTTTACGTAGGGAGGGTGTTACTTTATTAAATTATCGATGCTAAACGTAGCATAGCATTTGTCTTTAATGGACAGAACTAGAGAGTTGTCCATAAACAGGAAACCTTTATCAGACAATTATATAACTAAGAAAGCAAGCATCATAAAACCACTTACTGCCTGAAAGATACTGTTTAAAAGTTTATATCAACAACTTGCATTATATTTAACTGCATGGACCCGGCTTGTCATGTCCTGTTATTGATGTGATTAATGTATAGGCCATACCTAACACTTATGCAGGTATGTAATTCTCCCTTTCTAGTTAATAAAGGATGACATTAATTGATGGTAAGTTTTGAAACAAATCATCAGCTTTATTGTTAAATATATATATATGCCAGCGTTCGTGTAGAGACACTGAACTACTCTGTGCAACACACTGCAAATTGATGAGATTGGGTCCAAATATTGTCATAGCAACAGTGCCCGATAATGCATCCAACTAGGGAACTATTGCATTGATGCATTTCTTATTAGTCAATGAATATTGCTGGCTGGAAGTTTACTGCGTGGATACTGCCGCTGACACATCGTTACACTACCGCACATAGCAATCACTAATGCCTTGTATTGTGTACATATATTTAAAGGGGTTATCAGGCCTCTAAATACCGGAAGTAGCAAATAGTAATTAATACACTGAACTGAAACAAGTAAGGTTCAGTATGAATTAGAGGTTTGATTCAAGCGCTTCATTACAAATTCACCTTTCCAATATAAATGAAGAATAAACAAAAATTGTCATTTTGTGTTTAAAGAATGGTACAGGGATGGGCTGCATTTGCAACATATGTCTAATACTTGGTTCGAGTTATTGGACGGTAATATGTTGTAATTACCTCACTAAATATGCGCAATTGTGACACAATGACAAATCAAATAAACCACTTATATGCCATTTACTGCAAGACATGGCAATATTCCACCGTCCTTCTTTACTAATGATGCAAACAACCGTACCCATGCGTTTTCATCGTTGTAGTTTAACTTGGTCAAAATACCATTTCTTACTATTGCGTTAAACGTACACTGCAAAATACCAGCCCCTCGCACCTCCGCCCCTGGCCCCGCACTAGATTTATTACACAGCGTTGTGTTACACAAACTGCCTTTCAACTGTTCCAATGCTTACCCAGTTGTTCATAGGATCCTGCCCAAAGTTCTAATCTCTGCTATCCTAATCACTGTCATTTTGTGTTAAAAAATGCTGAATTCATTTTTCTTTGGGGCAGCATTTGTACTGCAGGCCTAACAGATCCATTTAAAACAAGCGATATCTATTTTGCATATCTGTCGCCACTTGATACCACGAATAATCGACCGATTGTTTTACTCCCCAATATACCACATAAAGTACCCTTTTCCAACGCATGTTATTCGACTAGGTGAGCAATCGTAACATGAATAAAGCACCGCAATGTTATATAATTGTAAAACAATGACAAACCGGTCCTTGTATAGTAACGAGAAACGGGAGGTTGGATGAGCATAAGTCAAAATGTGGCCTCTGTACTCTCCTGTTTTTTTCTCTATTTCACTCACTCTCTATTTACTCAATTTAGTTCTTTCCACCTAGGCTACCGGCTCTTATGCGGCTATGTCACAGGACAGAACGACACAACACTTAGGACCAACGGCATGCCATGTGCGGGTGCAAAGATTCCCTCGATTAACCAAGTCGTGTGGACGTAGCCATGTTACTGTGTTATGGCTGCAGCTTGAAATCAATTGTAACAATCAGTATGTGCGCCAGGCAATCAAGGAATTCAATTTTCTTTATTATAGGTCCATTAATCATTGTCTGGGGTAGATCTATCAACTCGATTTCCGTAAGGTTGCTCATGTTTTATTTGCCGTCAAGCGTGGAGGCTTGCAATCAGTAGCAACATTGCACCATTGCCATTCCCTGTTGCCCTTTGCGAAACCTCAGCATCTCTTATGCAGCAGCACAGCAATGTCGTTGACTCAATCCAGCACCATAAGTACGTCAACTAATACTGATATAAGGTAAGCTACAACTGCTCATTTTTTTGCAGCTGATATGAAGAAAACATAGGACATTGGTCATCTTTCCCTGCTCTTCTATTGGTTAATTCTCTGATCGCTTTCGTTGTATGCATCATTCTATCACGGAGTTACACTTACCACTACAAGAGTATGGCGAGACAACACAATGTAATGAAGTGTCTACATTGAGTGTTCAATGAATGTGTTTTTTTATGTAGTTCAAAATTTCCAAATGATTTATGAGCTCAGATTTTATGATACATCTTTTTACATTGCTAACACTATGATCTTATAGACACTATAGACGGAATGCATCAAATCAATAATTGAGTGTTTTTAGCTACGTCAAGAGGGCTTACTGTGTGGTGATTATGAAAATGAGTGACGATGTTATGAGATCAGCATAAGCACATGGGACTGTTGATCAAACGTCAAGGGGTTAGGAGTCTGAATAAGGACCGCACGACTTATTGAACTTTTTGAACAAATATCGACACCAAAAATTAGGTTTGATTATAAACATATAAACATGAAAATACGCCATTCCGACGTGAAATCAATACTCGGCTTTGTGGTGTCATTTATGAGCCGCGTAGTAATATATAAGCACATACACCTCTGACAAAACAAATTAGGGTTTTAACTAAAACGAATTGTTGGAGTAACGTTGACATTGGCGTGATGGAAGGCACAGCCGATCAGTAACATTCATACTTGAATAGGATTGACTGCAATCAAATAACATTGCGGTCAATAAGGCTGCAAATTGCTCATCCAATGCCATACGGGCCCAGATGATTGCCATTATACGAGGAAGTATCAATGCACCAATAGGTATGCAAGACGGTAAACACAGCACCCTGTGAATGACAAACTTACTCACATACCTGATGTACATCTCGAGCCCTCATCTTTGTCCCCTTGGGCGTTATATGCAAATAATAATTTTTCCACAATCGCAAACCAATAGAAGGAAAATATGTTTCCCGTATCAAGCTTTACACTGGGCGACTGGCCGTCCACATCTATAGTCACATACAGAGGGAAATGCTGGTTTACTGGCTAGGGCCTCATTATTTTCTGGTGGAGGTCTTCTCGAAACATTCCTTGTGTTTGAAAAGGTAATTTTCCGGATAATTTTCATATGATCCACACATACACATGTTAATGTTACAAATTAAAACGTCCATGACAACCTCATCTATCTTTAACATATTTGTCATGCTGAACCATACAACCGATAATACAGCATGCTGATAAAAGTGCTCACCACCTGCTAGATACGGTGAGAATAGATTCTAGTTAACAAAGTGTGAAAAGGTGGGAAATAACTATACCAACATCCTAAAAAGACCATTCCCATGTGCCTAAATATATGATCATGTTACCTTCACTGGAGCCCATTAGAGGGCACAGGCTATGAGTATTCGATGTAAAATCACAGCTTGGCGCATAGAACAACATAGATAACCACTATAAAAGAGCCTTCCAGGTGTCAGCAAGAAACCACTTTATCCCTAAATGTTCCTCAAGGTTGCATGGTCTGCAAGCCCCATTAGCGCATGACAAAACAAAACACACCTCAAAAAGTAAACGCAGCCATGAAACACCCCAGTTGCTCTGTGCTCGAGCCTATAATCCTTTTTCTGGTGCAGGTGTCCCCCCATTGTGCGCAAGATCACATTTATTGCTCAAGATTCCATTCGCATCCTGGTAAATCAAATTGAAAGAGAACAACTGTATTGTGTGAATACAAAACAATACTTAGCAAAAGAGAACCGATCGATTATCCTTTGTTTATGTAAAGTCCCGGCATCATCATGCGGTGTGCATAGATTATGACAAGTATTTCACCATATCAATACAATTAGCGGAAATGCACTACGGTAAAAACCTCACTTACAATCGCACACGGGTTAATTAAATGAACATTCTGTTGTTACTGAATCACAAACCAATGGCCTATTATCCATGGGTTGAATCATACACTTAATCCTATCGTTACCATGGTATCGAAATGCTGACCAGAAGATTGTTTGTTGTCAATAATGTTGTTGGTATGCCGTTTCACTACCTGGTACTGACGTTATATGATCTCTTTGTCAGTAAACAAGCTTTTAGACATTCCGATGAACATGCACTGAATGGAAAAGCATGAGAATTGGAGAAGTATTGCTATTTGTGTATGCCAAACAATACAAAACGCTGATCTTATTCAATATATTCATTGATAAAAGTGCGTTTTTGATACAGTGATGATCCTTTTCATCTGGTATTGCAATAGTTGGCATCTAATTAAAAGCATTACTGGCTTTGTCACAAATTACAGGGTCTTTACATTGCAGTCAATAGCAATAGGCAAACTGAAAAACGTACGTGTTTTAACCATTCAGTATATCTTGTGATATTCAGCAACCACACAATCAGATTTCATTAAAAAGTCGGTTAATATGTCAATGAGAATTTTGTCTCATCAACCCTTCATGCGGGAATTATGTCTTAATTTTGGGCAAAGCGTCCAGAACGCTAATGTTGGAGTAACATCGGCTTATGCTATGAACACCGATTGGATATTACAGCTTTTGGTGCTTAATTGTCCCTGGTTTTATGCTTAAAAACCCCTTGAAATCATCTATCGCACTAATGGTTAACTTATATTTTGTTTTATAGAATAATGCCAGATTCCTGTGCCAGACACCGATAAAACGGCTGCAACATCAAAATGAAGAAAACTGCTTGGCAGATCTTCGCCTTAATGCCACAACGTTTATTCTTCGTGACATTACATTATAGGTCGGGTATCGAATTCACAATAACATTAGAATTAATGACTCTTTGAAGACTGGTAACTGCACAACGGTGACTTAAGCACCCGCATGTTCATACGTATTTAAAATAATTTAAAACCCCTTCACACAACATTGCTACCAATTAAATGATATATCATGTGGTGATCCATGGCTGCGTTTTCAATATTGTTGTGTGTTTGTTTTGTCAATGATAAGGGTAGGTGTGTAGAATCTCTTGCAAGATACAGTGTACAGTATGTTTAGGCATGTGCTGCACAAGAATATAAGGTTAAGAACATGAATACTTTGCGTTATTACGATGCTGTGCTGGCTTTGCTCTGATCGGCACAATTGGCCTGTACAATTTAAGATAGGTGTTACATTCGGTCACACAAATCATGTCTCTTACCGATGTGAAATTAGTTCGATATAAGCGAGGATAGCAGCGACAGTCCTGATATAATCTATTTATATTTACATTGGTTCGGATTGCGTGGTAATTGAACTTGATACCAGTAAACCAAGAAAAGATCATGCGATACAAGACTGCCTCAATGTCTCATTTTGTACAAGCAACACTGCCCCAATGGTTATGACAGGTATGGATACCAAGCAATAAGCAAGATTAGTCACTGCACCCTATGATAATAAAGATACTCTATTTGGTTAGAGAGGCTCTATGATTAAAGGCAGCCCCAATTATATTCGTTTTAGATGTATCTAGGGCCAACCTTTGTTAAAACAGACCATGGACGAACAAGCCTTGAGTGAAGGTTTAATTCAATACCATTGCGCAAATCGGCCAAGAACCCGGTGTAATTTGATATTCCAAGTCGCAAAAAAACGCATCTTATTCCCACACTGTTTGATCGCAAGCAGATACGCACCAGCACAGTATGGTAATACCGCGACGTATTCATGTTCTCATCCTAATATTCCTATACAGGGCTATATAGTGACCATGGTTTGCAGTATTATAATTTTTTGCTGAACGGATAACTCAAATATAGGAATAGCTGGATAGCTGTATCAATGATACGTAATCCAAGTTGTTTCCAATGGATTTTTCTTACATTCCGGCATATTGCGTAACAATGTTTATCAGTAGCTACATACCTTGGTGATGCAGAGACGTATTACATGTTTAATGCACAACAAGTATTAGTCCGATGTCTGAATCAGTGCTAGAAACATCTCACGCTGAGACGCCCTTTCTATATTTTCATTGTGATAGTTAGTGTTGTACGTACCGTCGTAGCCCGAAAGCAGACCATCACACTAATGGGAAGACCAATGAACTCCTTTGATCAAATCTACGGGTATCAGATGAAGCCAATCTTGGACACGTGTTAGGGCAGTCTCCTGGCATGTCACATGATGAGAGACGCTATCTATGTATATTGATTTTTATTTAGTTAATGTTGTACGGAGGAGCGTCTTCGTCTTCATCTGTTCATCACTGTGGTACAACGTATTCGGTTACGCATTAGTATTGTCAATACTTAATGTGTGATTAATGTTGCGGTATTTTTATGATCGAACTATCATCGGCTTTACTTTGACATTATAGATGCGTAATGCTTTAAAATTTGACTTATTAGCTGTGCCCATCATATGAGTTACATTGTTTCCCATAATTCGCCGGTGTGCGATACATAATGGTGAAGACTAAGCCGCCTTCCTCAACCGCCATATAACACATGCTATTTAAACCAACCAACAGGTTGATGAGGCATATATACAATGTTTCTAAACTATTACTACACTGCCAAAGAAAAGGCATATCTGTGTAGAATATTTACACTGATAGGCTCTGCGCGAGGTTGCTCATGTTCGATATCGCTTGCAACTATTGATCCATATGTTGTTACAGCATGGCATCTTGCATTTTTTGTGAGAGACAAATGAGGTGCAGCAAATCGTGCGGCTATCTATGCAGCACGTTATGCGCGATATATTTATATGTAGCCTCTTCCAAGTGCTCTCAGTATATAACATTCTGCTAAATGCGATGAAAGATCCACAGGCGAGTAATATTCATCGCCTGTCCTGTTTCAGAATGCCTCGATAATAATCCGCTGAATGGATTTCTTTTTTCAGATGCACAATGCTTGACACAAATGAAATTTATGCCTTCATTTTGAGACTCTTGGCTTCAGAAAGCAATCGAATGGTAACGTCCTTGGCAATCAAACCATGGCTTGGAATAATAGTTGATCATAATTCGGGAAAAATGTTCAATTTAACCAAATATCTCTCCACTACAAATATATGCTAGTCAGTTGCGCTGATATCTTTACAGAGACATATGACATGGTTCCGCGCTATATCTTTACAGAGACATATAATGATTGCACAAAAATTAAAAACCTAGCATGTCAGATGTGGTATATCTTCGATAATTGGTAGAAGTTTTAAGCTTAAATCCGAAGAAGCATCTCAATAGATTGCAATAGGATGTTAGGTGATACCAATGTTAGTTAAAATTTTGCTTTATATCGCTGTCGCAGTCATTTACATGGCTTCGCAAAAGCCTCAAAGGGCTTCCGACTCGTTCATCATAACACAATCAAATGTGCCACTGTCGCAGAGGGTTCTCCACCAATCTTTAAAGAAACTTGGGTGAGTTGGTGTAAAGGTTTGGTTTAAAATAAGACTAGATAGCTATTACTGACTTGGCCTAAAAGGCATAACCTTGACCAGCCAAGGGCAATAGATTTATTTATTATTGCTTGCCGTAATACATCAACACATTTATGTGAGAGACCTTTTTAAAAGGCTGAAAACTTAATTTCAAGAAGTAGAACATTGAAACATAGAGCATACATAGAGACCGCAGTGCCCTATAAATAATCATCGTTTGGTTGGCTGTGTGTAAAACATGCTAGAGTTAAACCCAAGCGCTTATAACTTTAGATGGGTCATTTTAAGTGGCTTTGTGGTGATCGCTCCCTTAAGTATAGTACACAACCAGCATTAGGTGGCGCTACCATGAAAAACCAAAGCAAATAAGAATGCTGGGCGGATGTCACTGCGATGGTTGAAAGCGGGACCGCCTTATATTGTCATGCCACAATAGACAATAACAAGTATAGTGTTTAATAAATGCAACCTTTATATGCTGCCCGGTCTGGGGTAGACCCAGCGAGAACGCCTCTCACATTGTCTGCGCCGTTTAACATACTCGATCTTTCATCAAATAGTTTTAAAGCTCCCCGAAAGGGTTCAGTCTGTCAAGCTGCCCGGGAATTATGAAATCATACGAAGTTACATGAAATAGACAACCGTAAGGCGACGCTAAATCAAAAACAGCACATGGGATCCAACGTCAGGAGGCTCGGCGTCTGTTAAAGATATGAGGTCATCTGATGTGTGCAGGCGACCATGCGTCCGAATGGATGAGATAATTCTACGTGGTTTTAAGAGATAAAAGAAACATGCCATCCATATTTGTTTTATACAAAGGGCGTTTTCTTGAAAATATGGGAAAGGGTGAACATGGTATAGAAAATAATGAATTGCGAATATTTGGTTATGAATCGCCTGATTGTACTCCACGTAATCAATAAATGATACGGCTACTGATGGAACAGACACATGGCTATACTTGGCAGTTGATACGGGTCATCGAGCAATCTGTTATATGATAAATCTAACAACTGTATGGGGATATGCGTGCAGTAGTTATTACTGTCTCTGTGTGATATCCATTTGTTGAGGGCGTTTAGGTATATAATGCTAACGACATTTTAATAGTTTTCAGTAGCAGCAAACGCCCATGTTAATTAGCGAAGTTAGATTAAAAGGAATTGCAAATCTTCATCCGTCTTATCGACGTACCACTTTGTAAGTGACATCCTATAATCGACTTTAGGGGAGCACATTTACTAATGTCAGTGTTTGGCTCATTTGCGACCATAATCTAAAAACTATGGAGTAAACATAGAGTACAACGAACAGAATCAACCAACGTAATGAGCTGGTAGATCAAAGGTAGCACCACCGAACTAACTCAACCGAAGGATGAACGCTTTATTAAATTTTCAGAATCGAGATGATCTCTTTAACGTGATGCATTCGAAAATTTGTGATGGGTGGATTTCACCCCTGAAGTGTCATGGCTTTATAATGAAGGAAGCACAACCCCAGGCATTTAGATATAAGTCCAACACGATGCACCAGCACTGACGGCAGCCTTGACATGATCGACATGAGGTTCAAACCGCTTCAGCTTCGACAGCTCAGTTGCTGCTATGTATGAGAATGTATAATGACTAGCTGCAATCAGATACATTAACCCGCCAGGTTTCAATCAAATGTAGCACATACATGTTATCACCAGATGGCTGCTGGAATGAATGTTATGAACAAATACAGTGTGTTGCTATTTCATAGCGTCTGCAATCGCTGTTCTGCAATTATAATTCTGACTGCCCTCAGGCAGGTCATGATAAATAATCGTCTATCGTCAGACCGCACGTCGCCTATGTGTGATCGTTAATTGAAGTACACTTGCATCACGTATATTCTATCAGCCTTAATCCCTGAAGCAGTGAGCATAATGTTGGAGCAAAACGCGGCATCATAGTAAACTTCACGATTAAAAAATATTTCGATCGATTCCCTACTAAGTTTGGTAATGATAGCCAAAATCTAATCGGTGACCTCAGCTATATTTATGGCCTTTCTAAAGTTCGATTTCTTATTTTGTGACGGTAGATGAATTTAAACTCACATATAGCACACAGTAGACTCTAGAACAGTTTGGGCGATAATACAAACAAATTGTAGCTATTGCGTAGTTACTAGATCAGTTTGCTATTCATTTGCTAGGAGGCTGTTTTCAGTGCGCCCTAATCGATTAATTATCAATTATTTGGTGTAAGGATTATAAACGAGTCATGGTAGCAAGAACACAAAAATTAAAGCTAAAAAAAAATGATTCCAAGGTAGTGTTTGACATATTTGCTAACAGTGAATGGACAGCCCAAAGAAATATGATGCATCGCGCTTTTTTGTGATTGACTGCATCTCTTATGCTTGGTAATGTAGTGGGGTAATTCTTCAATAACATGACATGATAATGTGCACTTAGCATTCCCACCACCATTGTCTGTGATACGAACTGACAGCAAGATAAGCCACGACGCTTGTGACGAACGCAACATATGCTGTCTGGTCATGTAGCGTAGCTGAAGGGAATCGTTGTTGCTGCGCACAGAAATACAACCTTGTCATACATTGTCGGGGCAACACGACTACGGTTAAAAAAAGAAACACGACCTTTGTTAGCGGGCGCAAAAGATGTATGACCTTATGATTTAATAAATTGTTGCTCGACTCTGCAAAACACTCATCCATTAATTTCGTATCAGAAAGTTTTCTAGAATGAATCGTTACGGGCAACGCAATCGAGCTAATGCATTTGATATGTTTATAGCGGGTAAGCTCTTTTGGGCGTTAAGAAAAAAAGTTAGCGTAAAAGCGTCAATAGCAATCTGTTTGAAACATTGCAATACATCATCGGATTATCGATTGACAGTTCCACCACATGACAAATGTATTAACTATAGAGAGTATAAAAATCGCCAGGTAGCCCATGAGTCTTTGTTTCAATGGATTTAATACTGCTAAGAGAGGATTTACTGGCGTTAAGGCAATTTTTGTTTTAGACGAACTTTGTCTCACATTATATTCATATCCCTGTATTCTATCCTGCCATATAATACGAGTTAGCTCCGCCTCCATGCTCTCCATGGTTACTATACATGGTTATAATCCGGTCTGAACAATCTTTTTTTTCGATTGAAACGGCATGATTCGGGAATAATATTTGACAATAAAAGAATGTTTGTTGGTTAAGAGAAATATTCTCTGCAGGAACAAGCACATCTTCAATTCAGTTTGCTACGTTATTAATTACCATCACAACAAAAGCAATTACCGAGCTGAAGGGGATTTTGTAGTGGTCTGCTCGAAATCTACAGTGAGTTTCTTTTTTTTTTAAATTTGCTTTAATATTAAACAAACTCATAACCTTCTGTCGTCAAATCTTCTATCTTCTCACCAAGCGCATTGTATTATATTGGGATAGTCTGAGATACAGGGCAATAGTTAGTTGGTCATTGACCTGACATATATTGAAATAAAAGATGGGTTGTTATTGCAAGCAATTACCAATCAAGATCATTTGAGAATGCTTAACTGTGTGAATGTTTGATTTCAATTTGGACACCCTTTTGAATCATACGTTTGGAATACATTATGGCTCGGTAATCTACTTTTCAGCTGATTACCAAAACGAGGCTAACAGGAATTGCAAACTCCATCCGTCTTATCGAAGCACCATTCGTTGACAATCAAAATTTGCTTATCAGAGAAGCACAGTTACTAATGGAGCTGGAACATTGCAGTGTAAGGCTCTTTGGTTCTATACCAAAACAGGTCTGCCCTGATAACTCGCGACGTGATTAATCGCGATTCTGTACAACTCGCCAGGGGCGTAGCTTCCAATAGGCCGTGTAGGCCGTGGCCTACACATTGCCCCAGAAAGTCGAAAAAGTAAAAATGCCCGGAGTGGGGAGGGATGTAGGGTAATGGAACACCAGAAACGAGATTTGCCAAGAACAGACAATGATTGATTTGTCGGAATCTTCACTTATAGAATGGTTTATAGTCTTTAAACCCCAAAGAAAAAGTCTGATCTTACCACCCAACCCCCCTCCCCCATGAAAGACGATACGCGTGAATTACTTGTGACGTCACGTTATCAACATGTGACGTCACTTTCCCAACCTCAGCATCTGAATAACTCTTGTTTTTATATCAAAATGCATCATTTCGATACGTTTGTATTTAGTGTATTAAAAAGTTTCTACCATGAGATACTTAGGTCAGGTGGAAATATCCGTCACTGCGGGTAACTGTTTTGATGGGAACGAGGCTCTAGCTGCATTTGTCGAGGTCCTTCGGCATGACAGCGTGTCACGGATCACCAATAAAACTCAGCATCAATCATCCACAAAACTAACATAAAAGTTTAAACTGACATTTTTACAACTGACAGCAATAAGGGCTTAATGTACAACTCAAAGAAAACGATGAATCATTAATTATTGTGATTGGCGGGCATAAATATATATATATATATATATATATATATATATATATATATATATATATATATATATATATATATATATATATAGATGTTTATATATATATATATTTAATATGTGTATCTATCTATATTTATATATCTATATAATATATATACCTATATCTTTAATCTTTATATATATATATATTTAACATTTATATATCTATAGATCTCTATATCTATCTCTCTATATATATATCCTATATATCTATCATATAAATCTATATCTCTCTATATAAAGATCTCTCTATATATATCTATCTCTCTCTATATCTATTTCTACATAGAAGCAAATCTATATCTATATATATATAAACATATATATATCATATATATACATATCTAAATATCTATCTATATCATA
The DNA here is from genome assembly GCA_034190875.2 of Urechis unicinctus. Classification (NCBI taxonomy): domain Eukaryota; kingdom Metazoa; phylum Annelida; class Polychaeta; order Xenopneusta; family Urechidae; genus Urechis; species Urechis unicinctus. The sequence goes on from CM067354.1 coordinate 3,337,747, forward strand.
TATATATATAGTATATATATATATATATATATGGATTATATATATACATAATATATATATCCCTATATAGATATATCTATATATATCTCCTCCCCACTATACATATAACATATATCTATCTAATATATATATAATATATATATGTATATATAAATATATATGTCTATATAGGGATAAATATAAAACATATATCTATGATTACGTATATCTACATAATATATATATTTATATATAGATACATATATATATACATATATATGTATATAAATATATGCTGATATCAATCTGTATATATATATATATATATATACATACATTTTATATTTATATAGGGTATATATAGGTATATATATGTATATATATAATATACATATATATATATTTTATATTTATATACATATATATATATATAGATATATATACATATATATATATAGATATATATATATATACATATATATATATATATATAATAATATATATATGGCGACGATAATATATATCGTTAATATATATAATGTCTGATATATATATTCATTATATATATTTATATATATATACAATCACACATTCCAGACTAACAATGACTGAGATGGCGACGATAATGATTCGTTAATATTTAATGTGATTTAATGCGTACAATTGATTCAATGGAGAGTACAATAAGAAATAAGGGCAGTCATCTATTATACCATGCAAGCGTATTATACCATGCAAGCGAAACTGTGAAGAATTAAGCGCCAAACCAATGAACTGCAGTGTGATAATTATAAAAAAATCATCAAACAGATGAAATAGAAATTGCTTTCTTACAGAAGAGATGTTCATTGAACAGAAAAATGCTCTTCAATTAAACCTTCGTCTGTAATACGAATATAACATCCTAAATAGCTGTTGTACAACAGATTTTACTCAATGCATGCACACCGCGGCCGACAGCATGGCATCGACGTTGATCTGACTAGCTTTTCAGTGGGATATTATGACCAAATTACTAATGCAATGTCTACCTTGCAATGCAGTGTCCGTACTAGACCACATTCATTTTACAGAAGATCTGTACAATTATTTATACCGTCTCCAAGGCGCTGTTGATCTAATGCAAAGTATCTATGAATATATTACAACGACAGCACAATGGAATTCACTTCGCACTTATGTGTTACGGATAAAATAATAGTTGATGTGATCTATTATTGCACGACGCCAGCACAATGTTATATGATGATAATTGTGTTAGCAGGCCAATACCTACGGCATCAATTTCAGCTGAATATAACCTAAAAAGGGAACAATCTGATAGGTCATATTTATGTATCCCTTCGTATTAATCCTTTCAAGCATTTGATGCGGACAGCTGTCATATCCACACGCTTGGATGATAAATTATTGTAATCATTTATGAATCAGCAATGCATTTATTTGGAATCAAGGTTTGTTTGCGTTATTTTAGACTTTATTAAAGACTGACTCATATGTAAAGCTGAAGCGTCACAAGCACGACCTACACTAGCAAACTCCACCACCTGAACCTAGAACCTTACATTTCACTGACAACAAATCGATCCATCAACACATATCAAATGAATCGCATGGTATCTTCCAATCTTGCAGCAGCAGATGTACCATCATTTGATTGTAATTTACCTTTATCTGAAATACTTAACTGCGTCTGTTTTTGTTTGGCTTATTGACTCCATACATGTTCTTATCGATTGCCATAAAGTCTTCCGTGTTAAGAAGACGGACATTGCCTGTCGTAATTCAAATCGATATTATGTGTCGCAAATATTAAACAAGAAATCATCGACCATTATCGGACATACACCTCAGTATTTTACCACTAAAAATACAAGTACATACGCGTAATGACTCTTTGATGTGAGCACATATAGCGCGTATTTTACAGGTAACAAAAACGAATGTTCAGAAATACCAGGCGAATGAAAGTGGTGAAAGGGGATGGGCCGATGTATGATAAGGGAGAATTTGCACCGACCAAGCTCACAACTACCGCCGTAATGTAATATGTATGCTAGCGTTCAACAGTGACATAATTTCATAGCATCATGACTTCATGTATGCCATCCACCAAGCTCTTGTATCACGCTGTATCTATCCCTCTTAGATGATATATTGATCACTGAACTATGTGCTTCAAGTCTGAGCCCAGTGAAATCGAGGCTGAATGCCAAGAGCTGTACCATCTTGTGAAATTCTGCCCACTCGACATCTGTATATTATATGGCAATGTTCATAATTTGTGTCCTATAATCATATGCAAAATAAGGGAGTGAACATTCCAAGGTCCACACCATGCATTGTAATACTTTTATTCATGTCAATTTTTAGATAAATTGAATTCTATCTGCATTCAAACGTTCACATTATTGTGTGATAGATTTCGTCTCGTTGTACCCTTTATAGTCGTTTCAGCACCTCACTCCAAATAGGAGAGGGCATATGATGCAAATACATTAGCTCAGATGAGCCTTTGATTGAATCTTTCAGCACTCAAAGATTTCAGACGATGTAATAAGAGAGAAGTCGTGAATCATATTTCCTAATTTAATGTGATGAGCTTATTTAGCTGGCCGGACTTTCAGACGTTATTTAATTTGTAATCAGTCAGTGTGATTTGAAAAATGTCGTTACATAACAGGTACAAGAAATAATAGGTCTCTGATTTGAGATATGATTTCGTTGCACAATTCTTTTTGTGATAGCAAACATTTTAATTAACTGTCATGTCTCTTACCTTCCTATTCTCCAATACTATGAATATAAATCAACTAAGAACTGAAACTTTGGCAAACTCTTATGTATCTGACGACTTAAAGATGCATTTTTTCAAAAAAATGACATGCTGTTTTTTTGCTCCATTTAATAGAACAACTCTTTTGGAACCCATATAAACCATTTTGCGGACTAGTTCAACGCTATATCGTCGATTACACCGTATCGAAATCTGTCGGCCACACCCATGTTTACAAACATGAGCACATGTCGATGGGAAAATGACGCATGCGTATTGAAGGGTCATTTGTTGACAACACATAGTCGTGACGTCACGCGCAGCGCAGATTCGACAGAAGGTTGAAACGCATGCAGCCGAAATGGTGAGTGTTTTGATTCCTACATTTCTCTTCTTTGTTCTTCTTTGATTGGAGTTTTCGAATGTTATATATAAAAAAGAACCCGCCTCAATAAAGTGGACACTATCGGTACAATAGATTACCATAAATTTAACAACAGATAGCGTTACACCTGCGAACGAACCATGAGGTAGCCCTTAGGCTTAGACTTAGTATATTATATTTATACTGAGGCTGCGCATGTTCAAGCGTAATAAAAACGATATTCTTGACTAGTCTTTTACGTTTTGAGTGTAAAGCCATGACACTTGTTCGAAGTTTGATTATTTCATATGCAATTATCGGTGCTTTTTCATCGCAAACTATTAGAATATCCCTGAATGAACTCATAAATTGTATTATAAATCAAGGGACTGGGGTCTCCCTCAGGACGTCTACCTTATCTGGTTATAGTGAACTGAAACAGGGATTTGAATTGGCTGGCCAGTCGCTATCTTCTATGCATACATAAACCCTACAGAGAAGATAACGGCCAGCCAATGCAAATCCCTGTGTACTGAAACGTCCACGCTAGGAGTTTGGGGTGGTATGTATCATCGTATGGGTTTGGCTGACTTTTGCAGGCTTTTGGCTCAAACACTGTAACATTATTGATTGAATTATTCTTGTCATGTTCATTCATTGATTAAATTGAACCAACCCACTTTCAAATTTAAAGGAAATCAAAACGCCAAGGAGGGGATCACGTACAAGAAGAGGCAGTGGAAGGGGTCATTGTACAGATTCTGACGTGTGTGGAACCGAGGTTGGTTCCTTTTTTATTTGATTCTTATCAAGGGTATTTTATTGAACTCAATACACCCATTATGACTGGGAAGGATGTGTTTAATGATTTGAAATTGTTCACCATGACACAGGTGTCCAAGTTGGTGGAGGTTGCAGACAAGCCTGAAGGGGTGGCAGAGGAGCGCCACCTTCTTCAAACAAGGTACTTTTGGGCCTGCCTTACCTAATTGAATCACTTAGTCTGTAATAGGTCCAATGTTGAACTATCGAACCATAAATTTCCATTGGTTCTCATTTGTTTGTAGACCTCGACAGGCCGAAAGCGAGTCAATCATGTTCGCAGAGGCTACCTTTGCAACACACCAATAACTAACCAGACCCTACAGCAGAGTAGAGTGACTGCTAAATCTTTAGAGCTGTCACAGAAGGAGAAATTGAAGGTATTGTACAACTCAACATTTAGCACTCTTCAGCTGCTCCAAAAACCTTCATGAAATTTTTGTCACAGAGAGAGATTTGTATTGGAGATATTCAATCCATCAAAATGAAGACTTTTGATTACTCATATTTTCAGAATTTAGTGCGGTGGCTGGATTTGGATGGGGTGGGTCAGTTGCTGGTTAGAAAGACAGCCACAGTTTGCGCTTACAATCACCCTACAACCCACACCGCCGAAAGAAGGGATTCCACCCTCCATCAACTACCACTTCCCCAGACTGTTGCATCTGCCTTCACTGTAGGGAAATGCCTCCCCCTGTGGAGCGGCAATGTTGCACTAACAGCCCAGACTTCTGCACATATGCACTACCTCAGATGGAAGGAGTTGTGCTTGACCTGATGGTCATTGAGGTTATTAACAGGTACCGGGTGGACTTGCTATGGGATGCGGTTGTCGAGGACCAAAAAAATGATGCTTAGACACCACGCCTATCAGCAATTGGTTCTGTGGATTCATGTATTTTGGAGGAGTGCAACAGGAGGGTAACTCTAGTTGTGTAAGGGAGATCAGAGACCTCTTCCTTAACAAGTATTGACAGTATAGAGGCTTAATACAAAATAGGTTTTGGTTATATACTAAGTCTAAATTTTTTAATTTTAATCCAGAAATATCACATTGTTCTGATTGGTATTTTTGTGTGGATTATAAATTGCTTAGTCTTACAAAACGTGGTATTATTTGTTCTGAACATTTTTACTTCAACAATCTGATAACTTATTGTCTATTTGTTTTATGGAATGAGCATTCATATAATAGTAAATTTTTCGTCTCTCAAACACAGAAGAAAAGAATTATGCACACATTATTTTGTCAATTAGTCATGACACTTATCTTCAGATTTGACTTTTTATGTTCATAATTCTAGCCCTGATAAAAAAAGAAGTGACATTAAAATGAGTTCATGTATTATTTATTTGCCAATTACATGTGTTCTTCTATTACAGTTTGGATTTACAGACAAAAGAATGTGACTAATAAAATATTTGTACATTTCAACAAAAACAAATTTCCAAATCATATTTTTAATCAAAATGAGACTCCTGCAACTGTTTCTTGGGTAGATGGCCTGGCACAGGAGCAATGTTCAAACTGATTTTGCGGGGTCATCAGCAGAGCGTTGTGGGTGTTGTTGTGATTGCTGTCGCATTGCTTGGGCCTAAAGATTTCTGTCATCATATCTGGTATATGGGCATAAGTCTTGACCTCTAAACCGAAGACCACGTCTTTGACTGCTTGTTGAAGCGATTGCTGTACCTGTAACACAACAAATGGCATTATATGGCCAAATAGCTAGAACACATTACATGTGCAGCATCAGTATTTTGTTTTCTGATAGGACATTTAGTCAGTGCGTAGTTGAGTGGTCATGAGAGGCTTACATTGGCTGACCAACCCTACTTGAGTGCATATGTCCCATCCCTATACCTGTTGTGGTTCATTGTCACAACTTGACTGCAGGCAAGGTATGATGAACACCTGATCACCAGCCATTGAATTAGCCTTATTAGGGTCAAGAGGATGCAATAATTTCTCTACCTGAAATTTACAAATTAAGTAAGGTATGTTTGCAACAACAATCTACAAATCTAAATGGTCAATGAACTCACAATAGGCCCTTAGATTTTATTTAATCGGTGACATTTACACAAGTCGATTCAATACAGACCGATTCGATAGCAGGGTATTCATCTGTTCATAATACAACGAGATTAATTACATGTCCAGCAAAAACTTTGCAGCTTCTTCGTTGGTCACACTTCCCTGAATGCGTATCTTAAGACACCCTCGTGTAAGACCGCAGCTGGTCTAGCTCCCGCTTCCTTCTCTTAGTTGTTGAATCTATTAACAGCTTCTTTCTCCCTCCACCTTTTCTTCGTTTCTTGGTTTGACCGTCCATTATCGCAATGAAAATAGCGCCAACTAAACACCCGCCGGCGGCAATCGGCACAGAGTGATGACGTTTCTGCGCATCCGGAATTAATAATACATGAGCTTCCAAATATGGTCTATTCTTGGCTGGAAGTGAAAAATAAGGAATTGAAGGTTTATTTACGAACAACAAGAAATATATACGGCCATTCCAACTTTGGAATCCGGATATCAGCACCATTTAGGGTACTCTTGGAGTTAGCAACTTTTTTTTTCGATTCGATTTTTTGAAAAAAATGCACCTTTAACAATATCCGCCATCACTGTAGTTTTGTCTACATTTTCGTAACATTTTCACCTGTCGTTTTACCTGCCTATCCGAAGCAGTTTATCATTTATTATGCTCGATAGTGGTCAAATAAAGTCTTTCTATATGTAAATAACTCCAACACACCACCCAACGCAATTACACACCATACATTGCGTCAGGCGCCGCTCAAGATTGAACAGGCGTTTACGCTTGTTGCAAGGAGCGTCTTCGGGCGAGCAGCATTGTAGACGGTGGGGTAAGTAATTATTTGGCAGGCCAGTAGAAAGTAGCATCAATCGAATTTGGTTGCGTATTCGTGTCCACAACCCAATGTTAGTTATTCAGTTCATGTTACTGGAGTTGTGCGCTGGAACTGATTGCTAATGTGCTCGTCCGAATATCCAGTGCCCTCTCCTATTGTGCTATGCGGTTATTTTTGAGTCTGGTGGGGTAAGTTATTATTTGGCAGGCCAGTATAAAGTAGCATAAATCGAATTTGGTAGCGTATTCGTGACCACAACCCAATGTTAGTTATTCAGTTCATGTTACTGGAGTTTTACGCTGGAACTGATTGCTAATGTGCTCGTCCGAATAACCAGTGCCCTCTCCAATTGGGCTATGCGGTTATTTTTGAGTCTGGTATATTTGTTGCATTATGCGTTACTTTGACCCAGCGTCACGTATTGTATCTTCTACCTGAAGCTCATTGTGTCCCGAGTAGATAGCAAGAATAAAATGCCCAAATGGATACACTTTGAAGTAAATTGGAACATAGTCCTGTCATTCAAGAACTCGCTATATATAGCATCATGTTTACATTCCCTCTTGTTCATTAGCGTAGATGTTACCCATCTCCGTCGTGGATCAAATATAGGCTGACATCGTCGATAAAGCAATAGTCCGGTGTTTTAAAGAGTTGATAAGTAAATTGTCTCCTATTCATTCCGATTTGATTGCATCATACTCATATTTACGAAATATTTGAACAAATGTTTGACATCATGCCATCAGCTATACAAAACACGACGCATGGCTCATCTGATATGTGATGCGAAGCAAGCGGTTGAGATCTTAAAATATCTCCGTTCATAAAAGATTAACCACATTGACCGAAAATTATTTTTTCTTTCACTATTGTAACAGCTAACTGAGCCTAGAATCGGCAACTTGTATTAACAATGTATTTATGACTCGCTTAACCGTGAATGCTAAGGCTGATGAAGACTTGCATCAGTCTGTGGCGCCTCTGATTCGTATTCGATATCGGCTTCACACACCCTTGCCAACAAATATGTATATCATATATATATATATATATATATATATATCTATATATATATATATATATATATATATATATATATATATATATATATATATATATATATATATTATATATATATATGTATATAAATATATGCATATATATATACACATATATATATATATATATAAACATGTATATATATGAAGCCGATATATATATATATATATATAGAATATTTATATATATACATATATATATATATATTTATATATATACCATGTATATTTATATATATATATATATTATAATATATATATATATATATATATATGTATATATATATATATATATATATATATATATATATATTATATATGCTAGTCTATATATATCATCGGCATATATCTATATATATATATATATATATATATATATATATATATATTCATATATTTCATGATTTTCAACGGCATTCAACTCTGATGCGGTGTATACGTTTCCATTATATCCTATCGAGTTAAGGTACTCAAACAATGCAGTTATACTTCCCTTGTGTATTCTGGGCCGCGGCTACGTCTTCTATTACTCTTTAATTATCAATAATATTGTGCAGACCTCAGTGTATAAGTTTAGATATCTTTCCTGATTTAAAGTCACACAGAGTTTATATTGATGGACCGATTTCGCGCGGCTGCTTCATTGACTGATACAAGTTGCCCCAGAGAAGCGCATTGCGTTGTTCACTTCATAGCGGGTCATGGGGATCCTCATTCATTTGCCGTATTTTTTTCGACATGGCATATTAATTTGTCGAATAAAAATGTAGTTTAAATAGAATATCCTATTCTCGGTGACCGCTATTGCATAGTCATCGTATCATACTGTACGCTGCACCCACCGGAAGCTTGCATGGACATCCGATCCACTACGAAAGACTGCGCACTGCAAGCCACTCCCTCCGGAATGAAAGCACACAGAACAGTGCTGGTTGTCTGCGGAACCAGTACCGCAGCATGTTATTTAAATGACAGAACTTCTTTCATGAGATTATATCGATGTAGCAAATCTCTGTTATTAGTAATCTAAGACGCATCATTATAGACGACAACACTAACATGGTTGTAGAAGTATCAATTTATAATACCATAAATGTTTTACCCATGCAAAGCCGTTATGCAAATACATGCCATAAATCGCCGCAGCAAATAACCGGATTCTTAACAAGTTATATGCGTTATACATCCAAAAGTGGCCCATTTGACAGCAGCCGATTACTCTGTGGGATGTTTGTTTCCTCTGTATTAGCAGCAAACGATCATTCTAATCAACCAAGCGACAGTAACATCACTAACACTCATTAGCAGTCCTATCAAAGCTCGTGACATCTGTGTGGACCTCATTTAGGCTTATTAGTGTGTGGATTTAGAGGTAACTGTGATGTTACTATTCCTGACGTCACTGGAACATGGCTGTAAACGACTCCCCCATAACTGACGCCCGATATGAATAAATGTGCAAATAGATGCAGACATCTGCTTTCAGGATGTTCCTACAATTTGCATGCGTGAGCAACGTTGCAATACGGAGGCGTCATGTACGTTCCGTGCTTGTAACTGAAATTTGAGTCTTCATTAAGGGTGATCATGCAAATTGTGGAAACTCAATCACAGTGCTTACCCATCTGTAATTGTTACTAATATCATCGAGTTTTGCGTAACGAATGAAAATGCCATCTTTTGCTGCGATACGATGCGTGAATAACTTATGTGACATCCCAGGTTAATGCGGGTCACCGGTTATGCATTTATTTCTTCTACTATGTTAATTCGTATAGATGGACGGGTCATCAAGTGGTAATTTTGACTAGGTTGTCTGTTGTGCTCTAGATGCATAGATCATTTATCAATAATGCTTGCCGTTTCGACATTGTAATTGCCCAGATTTCACATTTCCTTTTTGTGGTAACATTGTAATCCAACCAATGCAAAAGTCTAATGCATCATGCAATTTATGATCATGCTAACACTTTGCGTTGATCTATCTAGTATATCGGATAATTGCCAAACAAGATTATGACACATGCTACTGGAATATGGTACGCAGTTAATCGACAGGCCCATGTGGTCCCTGCTGTTAATGATCCATGTATCTGGTATGGGAGGAGCTTCGTTGATTTGTTTCCGATGTTATCTTGGTTTTTTGCTTGTCGTGTTGATGAATAGGATCTACTGAGCCTACTCATGACATTGTGAAAGACAAATACTCCCAGACCTATCGTCTTTCCCGCATAGAGATCAGGTGTCAAACTTTCGTTACTAGAATATACAAAAAGGCAGTGAATAGGTCGCGTAACCGCTGCGTTGCGTTGTTCAGCAAGTGTCGATTACACTTCATCCATTCAGAGCTTAGAGTGTAAAGTAATGTCGACCAAGTATAACGTTGTATCAAACATAAGCAGCGCGACGACATTCCAATGAAAACAGAAATGACCAGGGTCTCTATTCATATCATTTCCAAAAGCAGCAGTCGCCATCTACTTGCTTTTATCACCGCTTTCCAAGGACTGAACACAACCATATGAAGATGAGTGTCATTCACTTATCATACCCTGCATCTAATCAGCTTTGCTAGGCCAAAGCGTGATCACATGTGTATTTGGTCGAATCACATTAATGAACATGCAAATTAATGTTTTCTATTTTGTTGACCTGATTCAACGTGGTGTGTGTACTATAACTGTGCAGGCTCAGGTGTGATTTGGTACGCCTCGTTGAGCTCCACTCGAGCTTTTCCCAAATTAGCATGATATGTGAAGCCCGGATGTATAATACACGTCTCTACTACTAAAGCAGGTTAGAACTGCTATAGGTAAAACCAATATCATGTTAGAGCAGTGATGATACAGCTCTTGTTTGTTTTGTATCCCTAAATAAACTAGTCCAATCATTTGCCATATGACACCAAATGCATTTCGATCATACTTAACGAATTTCCATGTAGATCAAACTCTATAATACTAACTGTTGTTCCACAGATTAGTAGAAAGCAAGCCACTATATGTTACGTATATTTTACCACTAAAGGTACGCCGAGCACAAAAAATTGGTGTGTCTGAACCCATCTAGTTGATTTCAATCTAGTTGATTGGCTCTTAGTTGATTGCTACCAGGCGTTGACCATAACCCAACGAGATGATCACATAACTGTTATTTTCCCATCTGAATGCATAACTCTAGTTGCAACTGAAAGACAGTTGTGTCTCTTTCTTGCAAACCTTTGACATACAGACAAACAGTTGACAAATGGCAGCGTTTGGTCCCTACAGTATTACCAAATGGCCGTGCACTATGGTTTGGCCGCCAGGGCATAAGTGTTAGCAGTTTGAGCCTACCAATGCATCAAACTGTCCGAATGCATGGCCGATCTCGAGCAGAGAATACTGCAGCCGACGGCGCTAACTCCTATATGCTTAGTGTACGTGTTAACTGACTAGTTTGTACATAAGTTAGCAGTTTAACGTAAAGTTGTATTTTACGCATTAACTGCTACTTTACGCGTAACGTCAATTTGTAGAATTTTCCAGAATGTCTCATAAACTCCTTGCGAGGATGTGGAGGTAACGAGATAACATCTTGTATACAGCTCGTTAAAAATAATCTTAGATCCTTCTGGGGTGTTCGATCAGAAGACAGTTGACTCCAACGTTCGTTTATGACAAGGATGATATATGTCTTTGATGAGCAAAGTTTAAATATTTTATGCTGAATGTAAAAACGAGAGGCTCGATCACAATTATGATCACATGTGACCGAAAAGAGCGAACATGCTATAGTGAGTATAGATATATCTCTGGATGCGCTATGCTATCGACAACATCGTCACAACATATGCAAATTGCAACATACAGTACTACATACACATGTGTGGTATATGCCATTTCGTCGCCACATTGCTAACGGGGTGTAACTGGAAAATATACACTCCTAACGAGATAAGATAAAGCAAGGTAGTCCATGTGCATGGTCTGTACTAATATGTATTATGGATACATCGCTTTATTGCGGAAGTATGCAATTCATACATACACTGAACACATTTATCTTATCGTTTGAAGAAATTCGGTCAAGGCGAGTATCCTCGTTCAACTCACTCGAAGCCAAGCAGACAGGGGATTATGGGAAACCAACGGCGCCGTGTTCAATACTTCTACAGCAACAAACTCATAGGGCAATTCAGACGAATTTATTAATTGAATCTTCACGTGTGGTGTAGGACATATATGGATCCGATCAATTCTCTTCTCGCATATATCATTTCGCAATATAACACATGAATGCATGAATACTCAACCTAAGAAGAGTATGGGACATGATTATCAACCCAGGTATATGGAGCGTCGGCGTCGTCTTTATGTCAATATACCTCTCTGTCGCCCGTTTCCCACGATCACCTATCGAGGCATTCACGTTGCCGACTGTGGCTGTAATCTCTATGGCGTTTGTTTTGAGTTTGTCAGTGAAGTGAACGAATCATGTAGTCGTTTCTTAGCCAGGTAAGAACAGTAAAATCATTACACCGTTCGTGATACGTTTAAGTATAATTCTAATTCGTCCTTATAAAATCAGTTTCACTTCGGACACCCGGTTTTGATCATCTACATATATCTAGATCATCGCGCCACTACCACACCAACAGCATAGGGCTCACGATCTACTGACTGTTGGTAAGGACCAAGCCATTGCACTGAGAGATTGGACGTGACGGCAATGCTTTTATAAGACAGATTGCATTGAATTTATTTATTGCTTCAAGTTGGATATACACAAAACTTCAATCAAAATAGATATAGATGACGCCGTATTCAGCTGAGCGTATGGAATTAATTATCTCACTCGTGAGGATTCCATTCAATCTGCACGAACTTATGCATGTTTTCCGGTGAAATAAAAAGTGGCGATTATCATAACAACACAACCTCGACGATACACACCAGTTGGAGACTGCGAGAGTCGATGTTGATAAAAAGCATAGTAAAAGCTACTGGCTCAGCACGATGATATAACACGTGTACCATATGACCCTGCAGAGCGAGATCGTCAGGATTTATACGCATTCACACGCTCTTCAAGGTTCCTGATATCCTTGACTAACATGCAATCCAGCACGTGGCTTTTATAACTGCTTTCCCCAAGTGCTAGTTTACACTAGTATAAACATACTAGTGTAAACTAGCACTTGGAGAAGCAGTTATAAAAGCCACGTGCTGGATATGCATTGTTACACGCGTGGACACGGCCATTTGCCTATCAGATAGCGCGCCTATCAGCAAATGGATGTTGATCGAATGTGAATGACACCAGGTCTTGCTTAAATCTACTACATTCAATGAGAAAACACCAATAGCCCACCAGAACGCTTTGTATGTACATCACACTTGTATGCTGCACAAAGCAGAACACCAGATTGCTATTAAGCAGAGAGACGGTATGATAAATGTCCTGCCCTCTTAGGTATCCCGTTAACTAAGAAATCCATCAGTAAATTTGCCGTGATCCGAGGTCGCAGCTTGGTGAGGAAAATGAGCTTGTCCCAAGTAGGCGGCTGTTATTAAGAGCGGGTAATCATGCATAACAATCAAAATTATCCTTGCCCTTTGTTAAAAATGTCATGAGGCCCCAGTATCTCACCTTATTTCTAACCAATAATTGGATAACCAATCAATCGATCAGCACAATAAATATCAACAAGATACATCATAGGTTTCTTTACTTACTTGATAATTGGTTGTTTTGAAACATATTGTTTCTTGCTCATAGACTCGGTGATGTGGCTTTGATTTATGGCGTGGCCGTGGGATAGTACTTGCTTTAATTTAAACATGAGCCTATTTAGTATTCAACAGTCTCTTGTGCCTTCACTGATATTCCCAGAGAAAAAGCCCCTATCAAGTGCCAACGATTGAAGCACTACACTGATAGGTCAATGAGCACACAATGCCATATTCATTATTGCTTGTGAATCGCCACCGATTTCAAGGGAATTTCAATATATATTACACTTGTATTTTCTTATTACACTAAAGGTCGCTACTTGTTAATATATGTGACAAATTTGACGTCTTGCGCCTCAGCTGCTATTGTTACGTAGGTATTGCTTCACATTCTCTATACTGACCTAGCCTTTGTTGCCCTCATTAAGGCCACAAACATTTGCCTTTGACCTTTGTACATACCACTCCGTTTTTGTGGATTTGTAATAAATAAGGCAGCCCTTCCCTTCTCTGTCGTATTTGCATTAGCTTAGCTGTTACCCCGCTCCAGCTAATATGCACGATTCGCAGCCAATATTAATAATATTGCATTAATCATCGTCTTTATTTCATGCAATGTAGTGATTATCGCTCAATTCATCTAAAGTATCATCTATTGCCGTTTATAGTTTATTTTGCTTATTCTCAGATGCTCAGTAACTGATGATGACCTGATTAGACTCATTTTAGACACCAAAGTTTCCGTGATATTCTTTCAAATAACATTGTTATGAATGAATTCTATAAATTGATACAAAAATAGACTGAAATGGATTTTGCCGCTGTAACTTTCTTCAATAACAAAACTCGACCGTTACCATTTCCCAACGAACCGGCACATCAAAACAACGTTTTTTGAGAATACAACGCCCTATAGATGCTGGTAAAAGTCCTTCTGCACTATGAGGTTCAAGCACATATAGGTATGTCTTGCAAATTAAGGGTTCTTTAGTTTGTCGTATTACAAAATGCATCTTCCAACATTGATGCACTTAATTGTATAATTGTTGTAGACTGCTTTAGCAACATCTATGTATGTATCCGCAGTATAAAACACTACTGGTGTGCATAGTCTCACAACCTGCCTCAATCAAAGTTGATAGGATGATTATTTCTAATGTAAGTGACATCGGCCTTGTCTTTAGTATAGTGGACAAGGGTAGCATATCCCATTTCACATTGTCATTGAGCTGTAGAGCTAATGTACGCAAGATGGTGTAGGGAGATGTGAGCTATATATTATAAACATATTGTGAATTTATTACTCATAACTTGTAAATTTAATCAGATCGCATTAAACTGCATTTCGTGTCAATGCATGGCACCATGCATTGTTTAATTTCAGATAAGCTGTGTGATCTAATATGGCAGATGAAGACTTTGCATGTGATAATTATATTAACACACCCAACTTATGCCCGAGGAATATTTTTATATCAAAGCTACATAAAAAAAGGATTAATAATTGTAGTTAGTGATTGAATGTCCGCATATTTTTACCAGAGGGGTTTTGTTAAACGTTTAATGTTGGTTGCTGGTATTGCATTTATATTTTCTAATGTTTGCATCCGTAGTGAGCGCATTATTTTGTTTGCAAGTGAAACAGTTTCATCAAAGTGAAAGAACGGTTAGTTGCACTCTGCTATCACTTGATGGGCTGCCTTGGCCGCCATGGAGCTTTGCGGGATACAGAAACTCATAAAGTGAGGTACTGATTGTTAAATGAGGATGTGTGGCCATCAATGGAAATCATATAAACCATTCGTGCAATAATCGTTGATGATAAACTTTGACAATCAAGTTGATTTTTTCATTAATGAAAAATCTGGGGCAATTTATATCACGTGACAACGTAGAGCCGAATACGCTCCTATTAAATGATCTCGATGCATTGCTTCTGTCGCTCTGAATTTAGGGTAATTCCTCGTTTTATCAATTGGTATTCCGAGCAGAAGAACACAGCAAGCAAAGACGCTCGTCCTCTCAGCGCCTAAGTAGTACTTGTGAATAAATAACAGTTGAATAAATCGAGTGTACTCTAATACAATATCACACGCCACTTGTATTGTGGAGATTATATAAGAGGATAAAATGCAGATATTTGAACTTTCTAAATCGTATAATATTCGAATATTTGTAATATTGTAAAATATTACCAAGTTCGATTCCCTGCATTTGACTGAAACATATTATTGTGGCTGTTTGGTATTTGATCGAGTCATGAAATGTTTATCCAATCTGATACGTAGTTTGCTGGACAAAATAGAGACCACCAAAGGGTGCACCGTCAGATAAGAAACTAGCTGCACCGCAAGAGACAACATCTATCACAATTACCCACAATGTTAAACGCTGTATTTAATTCGTCTTACAAAACGTCGAATGATTTATGCCTTTATTATACTAATGCAGGTGATTGGTTATATCTTTGGCGTGAAATACAGCTGACAACCCCGCAGAATTATCGCATTCCCACCATTCTGCTTGGTTTATTATGGTTTTTTTTAGTGGCGGCGTTGTCGAAGGCACACTCATTCATTTCCCATTCAACAGAATCGTAAAGAAGCTTGCATATGTCGCACACACACAAGGAACACTAAATAAAGATGAATGTCATTCACGTACCATTGATAAATGACAGACCTCGCAGATCGCTAGCTTTTCTAATCCATAGTGCGATTACACATGAGGACTTATGTTTGCCGTATGCCAACGATTCCCCGTGGGATTTTGGCGCGCTCTGCCGTGCGCACTCGAGCGTTTGAGCAAGTAGCATGATTCTTGAAGATGTAATACACTTTTATACCACAACAGAAGATAAACTATTCGATAGGCCCATACCATTGATCTGCCCCAGCAGTGATTTTAAAGATCCTAAATAGGTTATTTCAATTAGACAGTTGACAAACCAATTGCCATTTAAACGTATGTAAAACTTCAGTTTGTTTCACAAATATGTGAGACGCCGAACGCCCATTAATTAGTGCGTCGGGGCCCTGCGAGTGGAATTCCATTTAGTTGAGTGTCACTTAGTTGATTACAACTACGCATTGACCACAAAATTACGAGCTAAGTATATCACTGTTGAAGTTATAACTTGATACATAACATTGGCGTCAACAGTTGTACTTAGTTTCTGTTGCCATAATCATATGGAGGGTTTTCTTGTAGTTAATGTGCATCTGCGTAAAACCTTGTTGTTAACATTAGTAGTCTTGTCTAATCCACTGATTACTTGTGTTTCACTCCTGACATGTATGCATAATAAAATCGCAGCACCGGGAATCTAGAATACAATCAGAAAAATATACAATGCATGCAGTTACAAATTACAACTTTGAATTCACATCGAAGACCTTAAAATTAACTGATTTTTATTCCAAACACATCAACCCTTACAGCGCTGACTCCTGTTCTTCTTATTGTACGCACACAACTCCATATTCGAAAATACCCATGTCACTTAAAATTCAAAATGAAAATATCCTTTTGTTACGATTTAGTTATGCGCATCAAAAAGTTAAGCAAGCACCTGTACTAACCTTTACGTCATCGAGACCCGCAAAACTATGATGTCCGCATCATGTCTTTAAAACAAAAGCAACACCCTATACGTCATCCCCCGCACCCCCCACCCAATTCCCACCACCTCTGCCACCCTAACTGCTACTGTACGAGTGTGGAAGCTAACGATTTTACAATAAACTTCGTTCGTCGTGACGGGACGTAACAACCGATACTGAGGCATGGATTAAGGTAAGCCGGCCAAACTTTTCAGTGATCGATTCCACCAGGCAGCAGTATGTTTGTAGCTACCATTCGCCAGGAAACGTTACCAATATGTTAAGATTTACTGTTGGCGTTTTTTACGCACCAAAGGGTCATACGATGCCAATTATTGAAAAGCGGACCAGCAGGGATGTAAACTGTGTAATCGATTGTTTATACCTACTGACTAATGGTACTACTGACAACCTGAATTCAGTGCAATCACGACGTATGCTGCCAGGGTATGTGATTGAATCGGTTCTGCATCGTCAAGACCGTATCAGCGTGTGTAAGTTAATACACGTTAGCAAAGAATATAACAGTAATAGTTCTGTACCCATTGCATATTCCCATCCAGTCGCAACGTTTGCCGGGTAATATACCGCTCAACATTGCCATCGATACTATAGTTGGCCAAATGATTTATGTCCTTTACAGCTCGTGACTTCTCAGGTGTAAGAAAATAACTACGTTAAATTATTTTGGGCTTATTCATTGCAAGTAAAACGAATACCAGGTAATTGATACCATGTGACAAGGAAAAGCCCAATAACCTCCTATTAAGTGATCTTGATGTATTGCTTCTGTCGCTCTGAATTCAAGGTAATACCTCGTTTTATCAATTGGTATTCTTGGAAGCAAGAAACATAGGCGCTCTTTCTCTTAGTGTCTAGATTGTCCTTGTAAGTGAGTAACTGTAGAATAAATCAGGTGTACTCAAGTTCCAATTCACATGCCACACGTTCAGATAGCAAAAGGAAGAACGCGTCAGAACCTTCTTCAGTTTTACTAACGCCTTGACCGCTTATTGTATCAACAAATATCTAATATTGCATTTATTTTACCCCTTCTGATTACCAACATATATGACAAAGTGTACTCAAGTTCCAACTCACATATTACCCATTTGGATAACCTTAAGTCCAATGTAATGTCATGTATTAAACAAGGACTTACATGATCAATTGCAAATGGATTTACAACCCAAAGACTTATGTGGGTTGCTGGGTACTCTGTTAATTGCAACAAAATCGACAAACACGAAAACGATAAAAATAACACAGTTACGATATATAAATTACCCTTAACATAGTTCCAGCTACATGTTTGGTAAGCACCGAGAATCAATCTCAATCTCTAATTGAAATAAGCTCCTTTACTATCATGACAATACTCTCATATTCAGAATTACATGGTGACGTAACCTCATAGCCGGAGTGTTTAAAGCAATCACTTTGTTGTAATACGTAACATATATTGATGTTCAGGGTATGAATTATTGTTCGAACATTGTTGCTAACAATCAGTTAGCTGCAAAACCAACATTTACTCACCTAGGATTCTACATCATTGGGGCAGTTCAGGCACTTATAAATGAAATTGGCAAAGCGCAATAGCAGTTGATCTCTGAGTGGCAATGTTTCCGAAATGAATTGGATATACTTTGTACGTGTCCTGGACTCTAATTTCCATATAGTTCAAATACACCTCAAACACTACATAATTCGACCAACTGGATCGGTCTTACACTCAACATTGATGACCCACAAAAACACAACTACAGCATACTTCAAATAGTGAGTTTCTAATAAAAAAGTTACAGACTTCGTAGCGGGATATTATCATATTTGTCAAATTGGCTTTATAGCCAATATTACTTCCCAAGCAAACAGCTTGTTTCTCCTATAAAATTAGTTCATCATTAAGCATTAAATACACTGGGCTGTGCAAACACCGAAGGTCTTGTTGCAGAATTGAACTTCACACAGTATTCATTCGAAAATCCATCGCATATTCTAAGCATTTTCGCAGCCGCTGTGATTGAAGGTGCAATGAGTGACAAATCATAAGCATAACTCCTAGCACCTATATAATGATGGCTCATGTAACATCAAATAGTATCTTCACGAAGGCACCTTTGGAATCCATCAATTTATACCCACACACACAAAATAGCGAACGCACTGCGCCTTATTTCACATCATTTGTGCAAATAAAAGGTTCAAAACTACCAGCATTCCACCGGACTCTCAGCTTCAGACGTGTGTACATATAAATAAATAATTTAACATAACTTGGCAGAAGCGCAATCGATTTCACATAATTTACACGATCAAATGCTTTAGATCGGGCAGATCTGTTGATTTCAGAGCGTCACTCAGGGATGTTTAAATAATATTATGAAATAATGTATCCGAAATATAAGTGGTTGCTATGAACCTGTAATTACCACTATTATTCAACGATATCTTTCTATTCTTTGGTAAAGGTATGAGCGAGGAATGCAGCATACCCGGCAAAACACGCGCGCGAGAGCATCCCATTAAACAACAGTGAGATGAAAACAAACAATTCTTGCGAGCATTCTTAAAGTAATCAGAGCAGATTGCAGAATTACCACCGGTTTCTTTAGGTTTCGAGTTTTGTGTTGCGGATTCGACCTGCCTTAAGTGTATTACATGATCTGAGGTGCCTTTGCCCGTGTTGCAGCATAATATGCCATATTTACATATGGGCCGGTAAAAGGGTCATGAAATGTTCACCGTGGTAATTGTTCATCGCTGCCTTCGTATTTGTTCCTGACAGTCAATGATGGCCTAATTTTGTCAAGAAAAGCACACTGCTCGTTTCTAATGGCTCGTTGATTATAGAACAGACGATTTGCACAACATTTACATCGCATCATTAACTAGATACAGGGCCTGTCCACGATATGAATGCTACGCATGAGCAATTAGTTAATTGAGCCATATTTGCATATACAAAAAAAAGCATTAACGCAACCCAAATTGTTTGATGAGCATTTTTATACACCAGACGGGCCTAATATGCCACTAAACAATATAATTCTATCAAAGCTGAAGTGTCGACTTATCTATGGGTACAAACGCTATATTATTATTGAACCTCAATCATATAAGTTCTTTGAGGTGAATGCCATTGATTTTTTAATAGAAATCTGTAGTTATTAAACCTGTAATGTAACATTACGTTGTGTGTGTATACTCGCTGCACATCGTGCATCGTATTGTGTCAGTGAGCGCATAATTCAATTCTGTGTTTGTAACTTATGCATAAACACCCAAGATTTACAGAATGACGCCGGCGTCATATAAAGTACTTTCAAACAGGATTGACAACATTAATCCTCCAATGTGAATATCACCTGCTATGTCAATCAGATTTATCAGTTTTGGTCACTTTGGTTGGGTTAGATAAACCAATTGTAATGTTCGTTGTTACTTTTTCAGTCACCTATGACGCTCAGTGTAGAGCGGATTTAACATGACCGCAGAATATATAAGTAAATGAACTTACGGATCTTGACATGGACAATTCGCGTTCTTACTTTTCCGATATAAAATGATCTCACACACCCTCTTACATATCAGACCCTAGCAAAACCAATAGATTGTATAGCCTCAACTCAAAGCCCAATCATTCATTATCAGCTTCCAGGCAGCGAATGACTTCACAGTTTACATTTGATTTCCCAAATATTCACTGTGAAGTAGCAAAGTTTGATTGTGTTCCACACAAGTGTAGATATAAAGCCAAAGCAAACATCAGTTAACGAAATCGGCAAGTGTGGCATTCAAACATTAAGGTGCTAGTGTTAATATGTCCTATTGTAATCATGACTTATCCCACAGGGATATAGCCTAATAGAGGTATTGGTATTATTGGCATATGATACAACATCATCAATATGATACAACATCATCAGCCACGCAAAAGCTGTCGAAAAAGCTGACTAATATAAAGTGAGGATTGGATTTAAATTTGCCCACGAAATCATCGTCCACCCGCAACAAAGCTTCCGTGGTGGTATCTAAAACGAGTATGGTATCCGTATTAACAGAGAGCAGACTTGATCAATACTGTCTGTAATCTTCATATTTATAAGATATTTGTGATTCCATATGGTTCAAATTTGCCATGTAACATTAAAGGGGAATTGTGCTTTAGTTTCCCGCGCGAATTTAATGTAACTTGTGCATTTGTTAAATTTAAGATACAGCATTGTTGTAACCTATATCGATATTTAAGTGAAAAATCAAAGCGCGTGATTGCTATTAATCGATTTATGGGCCATGAATTGTGTAAATCTAAAGTAACTGCCCCATTAATAATAACTTCCATGTTTGCCCTAATGTTTTATATTCAGCGCCGTTGTGTTACGTATAGAGCCAAATTGTATTGTCCAGCTTTACTTGTTACATTGTGAGCATGGTGTCGCGTAAGCAGCGAGTAGTGGAGATTAAACGTTTGAATGAGGCAAAAGAGTGTATATTGGCTAACCACCGTCATCAATTCCTGCATTACAAATATGGTTGACATATTAAAATCCCCTGCATTATCTAAACTGTTTATGGATTTATAGACGTCCTAAAGTGAGCCCACTGAAGTTAATGAATACATTCATAATGTAGCTAAAAGCGGAACTATTTGTGCACATATAAGTATTTTAAGTGTGTTAAAGCAATACAATGGCACAGGAGAACACATCAATTTATTCAGTCCTGCCTAGCCAATGTGTAACGGTCGCGCCACTTGCGATCCATCTTCATTCGTCACCATCAAATTCACGGAACGCAGTAACTGTCTTTATCTTAATCGAAATCGATGCCGATTCCCTGAGCAATGATAATAAGACTGGAATAGCCATTGCTATATAATGAATCGTCTGCATCGACGT
Source organism: Urechis unicinctus (assembly GCA_034190875.2). NCBI lineage: Eukaryota > Metazoa > Annelida > Polychaeta > Xenopneusta > Urechidae > Urechis > Urechis unicinctus. Next base: position 3,359,849 of record CM067354.1, read on the forward strand.
CAAATATCAACCTTCTGATTATATCAAGATCACTAACTCCCCTAATTTCTGTTAGGTAGTAGAATAAACTCACATTGATGCAATAGAATATAATGATTATGTACACACAAATAGATTTCGTCTTGGGATTCCAGGATAAGTGACATCTTCATAGTCTTTTTTCGTAGCATCTTAAGGTAGTGCAATGCACGCGCATGATATATCTGCTTATCGTTGCTGCTTACTGATCATGCGCGGGAATGAAAGACTTTCATCGATAAATGATTTGCCAACTTATTGTTGAGGAGGTGTGACGACTATCTCATTAAGTTGCTGTATCGTGACAGAATGTTACATCCACAATATTGTGATATATTCAGCAGCATACAGTCCGGGTCTGAATAAAACATCAACAATGCGACTCCTCTGTCATAGCTTAACATAGGTTGGTAAGGTTTACATCTGAGACGTGTTCGGAACATCAATCAAGGTACTGCTATCATTCCCATTACTAGCAATCTGTTGTCACTGCCAGCTAGTAGCTGATGAGAATATACCAAAGATCCAATCCATTACTAGATGCCCGATGATGCCCATACAAGAAATATAGAACAAAATCGCATTTTCTTTCTTGATGCAAACAACCTTAAGTATATATATGTATATATATATATTAATATATATGCATTTATATATATATACATATATATATACATATACGATGATATATATATATACATAAATGTATATACATATATATATATATATATATAATATATATATATATTTATATATATATATTTTATATAGATATGTATGTATATATATATACATAGATATAGATATATAGATATATATATATATATGTATTTATATATATGTATATATATACGATGATATATATATACATATATATATATATATATGTTATATATACATATATATGTATATATATATATATTTACATATATATATATATATATACATATTTACGAGATTTATATAAACAAACTATATACACAATATATATATATATCTATATAAAGATATATATATATAATATAAATATATATATATATGTATATATGTATAGATATATATATATATATATATATATATATATATATATATATATATATATATATATATATATATATATATATATATATATATATATATATATGTATAATAATGCTCTTTCAATGCTCCAAAAGCATCTCATGTAGTGCTTAACCTTATAAGCACAAAAGCCATCTATTTTCGGACCTCTCACTTAACAATTACTAGCGAGGATATTGCCTGTCATATTTAAGCGTGGATGCTGTTGATGACCTTGTCGTTTCGTCCTTGGCATTTGGTTAATTGCTAAGCGTTCGCATGACCCCTGTCATATTGTGTTAGAGAGTTGAGCAGCTATCAAAATGTCTAGCCTGCACAGGCAACTTCATGGATCTGCCAGGTTGTGTTTTATGACGGATAAAAAAAATTGGAGAGATAGTTTTAAAAAAGCGAATATTATTTATTTCGTACATATACACGTACAGATTTGATTAAAAAATCAGTGAAAAAAGAAATGAAGATTAACATCGTAACGTGCAAATTGTGGACAGTAGCTCGTCAATTTCCTCTGGGGTAAAAATAGAAATTGCTCGCCCATCCCGTTGCATAATGAGCTCTTTTAATAAAGAAATAGTGTTTAACACATTAATGTCTATTACATTCTCATTCAACCGGAGTAGGTACTCATTCGGCGTGATTTCTGCCGAGAAAATAGCGTTAGTACTGACACCAATGGTGGACATTACAATTCTCAGATTGCAAGCCACAGTCGAATAACTAGATGCGCAGAGTCTGCTCACAAAGGACAACACATTGTTACCACTGCTTATGCATTTACATAGAAACATGATATAGCGCTTCATTAATTGTTTAATAATCGGTTGTTGACCTGTCAAAAGATGTAAGTATATGGAACGCGTTTGTGGATGGAGCTTCCAGACACGCCTAATACATTTTCGCCAGGTTCGGCAAAATACCTCTAAGTGTCGATGGTCTAAACTCCATAAGGGAGAACAATAAAAACTTGTACAGAAACTAATGAACAACTTGTTTCTCACATCTACATTGCAAGCCCCCAAACCTGGACATCAACAAATGTGTTTGTGACACTAAATTAGAACATGCTACATTCATATTATTATTATTACAGTCCTTACCGATATAGGTACCAAGATGCAAAGCATTTTCCCTGATAGGAATAGTGCATCCATTAAGCTTTAAATCTACAGTGCACTGGTTATCATTAAAAAATAATAAATTGCTCTTCGCTGAGTTGAAAACGACACTATACTCAGCCGCAAATTGCTCACATGTTTCAATCATTATCTTGGCGGCGGTCAATGAGGGTGCAATTAACGACAGATCATCAGCATAACCAAGTGCCCCAACAAATTCATGACCAATATGACATCCAACTTTAGTGTGTGACAGACGGGTGAGTAGTTCATCCATATAAACACAGAATAGAATCGGAGACAGAACTGCGCCCTGCTTTACGCCGTTTGTACAGCTAAAGCTGTCCGAAATTTCATTATCCCATTGCACGCGCAATTGTTGCTGCGTATACATGTTCAACATCATCTTAGCTGTGGTAGGACACATGCCTCGCTTGCGTAGCAGCATAAACAGTTTAATATAATCAACACGATCAAAAGCCTTAGAGGCATCTAATAACATCACATAACATGGAGAGCCATGACCAACATAGTATTCAATTATCTCTTTGAGAACAAATGTACATTGCGCCGTCGAATGAGATGGTTTGAATCCGAATTGCAAGTTACTTGTCTGAAGAATATCAGCATAAGATTCAATCAAAATATTATCTAGTAATTTCCCTACTACGCAACTGATGGCTATGGATCGGTAGTTTTCGCTAACATTCATCGATTTCTTCCTATTCTTGGGGATAGGGACGAGCGTGGACAGCAACATGCCCTCGGGGGAATACATATGTGACATCATAACGCTAAATAACAATGACAAATGGATATACAGTTCATCGCAGCCATTTATGATATTATCAGATGAAAATGGGCTAATTGCATCCGATTTTCCCTTCTTTAGCCTACTCACTGCCCTTTTCACTTGATCTACATTAACATAGTGAGCAGCGGTACAATTGCCCACGTTGCACTGGCAATTGATATCCTTTGAGAGCAGCTCCTGAACTTCTGACAGTTCAGATTCGTTGTAAGAAACGCTATTATATAATTCTTTATATTTGTCCTTAAACAAAGCGCAGATATCTTTGTCCCCTTGAACATTATCAATGAGAGACGGCACAACTGCCGATTTTTGAGTTTTCTTATTCACCTCCTGCCAGAAATCCCGCTCTTGATTATTGATCAGAGCGTTCGCCATGCGACCTGCCGTATATTGTTCTTGTTTGCGGATTACGCTGCGGGAAACCCGCTTGTAATCCCTTTTAGCTTTGCATTTAATGTCTTTAAGGATTCCAGCACAAGGGCTTCCATTTTCAACCCATAAACGGGACCAGAATATCGATCTTTCTTTAGCAAGAGCGACATGTTCGCCCCAACCCGCAATTCGCTTTCGGCCACCTTTTGCCAACGAGCTGTGGATTCCAGCTTGTACACATGCATTAATTATATCATTGAAGTATTTGTCAATCATTTCATAATGCGTTTTACAACCAGATATGGTACATGTCGCAACAGATGTTGGTAGTTTGACATTCGACAAAAAACCGCTCAAGTAGCGTTTATAACTGCTGATGCCGTTTTCATCGGCAGCAGACCACTTAATTTTACTGGATATGCTGCGCCTCGGTTTACCTGACTTTGAAACATTAACATTCAAACTCAGAAAAACAGGGCTATGGTCAGATAAGTTGTCCCCATCATGAGTACATGTATATCTTGAGACTAACGGCAAAATATTTTCAGATATTATGAAATGATCCAAAACAGATCTTGCATTCGACATGTCGCTCTCGTAGGTGAAATCAATGACACCTGATCCAATCGACTCGCAAGGTCTCAAACCTTGCTGCTCACAGAATGCATTCATTGAAATTGTATTTAGTGAGCTATTGCGTCTAAAATCAGTGTTAAGGTCACCCCCTAGAACCACGAAATCCACATCAGAGTTGGCGTTGATGATAGAATGGACATCATTAAGAATTTCATTATACATATTGTTACATGGAGTTGAAGATGACACATCGCACGGCATGTACAAATTAATAACTAAAATTGAAGCGGGTCGACCGTCACAATTTACAGTAACCACACAAGCAATACACCTGACACTATTACATTGCACAAGACGGATTGAAAACTTCGAATCCCGCTTATGCAGAAATGCACAGCCTCCATATGGTCTCCCCTTGAGAACCCGAGATGAATCCATACCAGACACCCCAGCCACAATTATACCATCTAATTTAGTTTCCAGAACATCAAATTCGTTTTCATGTAACCAATGCTCTTGTAGAAACAGAACATCACATTCGTTCATTAATTTCTGAATGTACAAAATCGTATCATCCCTATGGCCTCTACTATTATATGTACAAAACGTTAAGTTGTGACACATTGACAGTTAAAATCAGCGACAAATACAACCTAATTGCTTTCCTGTTTGCGATAAAATCTCCTAACACATATGCCAACCGGCCAAAAACAATCATTCAAAAGATTGTCCAGATCAGAGAGTTTTATTTCCACGCGGAAAACTGTCAAATTTGGCGGCGTCATTTGACAGCTTCTCTACCTTTCGACATTCCACTCCTTTATCTTGCATGTACCGTAATAGCTCATCTGTAGCGGTATCCTTACAGACTCTGTATACGAACAAGTCTCTGCTGGGTTCTGGTGCTCCCCGCAGAGTACTGGAGGTAGCAATCCCCTTGACATGGGCTTTCTTCTTGACGTGTGTTCTCTTGCGTCTTTCTACAGTTTTGTAACCGTCGTTGCTTCGGTCGGTAGGGGCACTGACTTTGTTTTCTTGTACATCCTTTTGAGAGGTGATTGCTAAATTCGGTGTAACGGTTCCAGTCTCGGTAATCGTTTTACTGCTAACAGATTTTGCAGTGGCTGTGGCTGTGACGGGTTGAGAATGTCTGTTATATTGTTATTGGTTTATCAATCAGGACATAATATACTTTTGGCACAAACCATGATGGTGGTAGCATTTTGTAAACTTGATAGTTATATGTGAAATGTATCAAGCTATCCGATTGCGAAATGATGTGCGGATTTAGTCATATTTTCAGCCGGTTTGCATAACAAAAGCCTGTAACTACTCATGCACGCAGATGATTTGATCATAATGTAAGCAGAGAGCAATATCCGTGCGGGCAACAATTATTCCGATCGAGCGGCTTCAATGGCCATGTTCTTTTTCTCTGATACTACTTGAAAAGAATGAGTGCTGTAAATGTAAGAGTTTCATTCATTCCAATGCTCTATTCCTACTAATGAAAAAATGATTAACGGCCGGTAAAGTATTCCGCGCCGACGGTTTCTAACCGGTCCTCCATTAGCGAAAAGCACGCACATATGGCTAGGTATGGAGTTGCCTGGTGGATCGTTAGGAACCACTTCACAATAAAGCCCGCTCCTCCTATCAGCTTCGTGTTGTATGCGCCGCTTCGGGTGCTCCATCTAATTGTGAGCTGCACGTTTTACAGTGAGAGCAAATTCTTGAATGAACTCTTATGTGTAAATCATCATTCATCATCATCTCATAAGTAATAATGCGTTGGGCTTAATTTGAATTACAATTCAGTATTTTCTGTGTTATCTTTGGAGCTGGTACCATGGCTTATGATGATTACTTATGGTGATGGTTGCTTTCGTGTTAAACGCGGAAGTGATTCATTGTATCGACTTGTATAATAACTTTGCGGTGGTTATTGACACATCACCTTTCAAAAAATATGCACGTGTTGAACTTTTGGTACAGCGACTACAATGACCAGAATTAAACGGAGGTTAATACAAACAGATTTGGAGTAGCCGTCCTAGCTACGCCGACACGTTTATATGCTTTTCACACACGCTCTTTTACCCTCGATAGTTTATAGTAATGCATCGGGTGAATCGATACAGTCTGACTATAGCACAAGGTTACCTGTGACGCAAACATAGATTACAAATCTAAATCTGCCTCTGATTATGACCCATGGGTATCAGTTAACATTAATGTTCTTCAAAACCATCCCGGCTATTAGTGTGCTTGTACGTTTGAATATTTCTGCTTGTAATGTACAGCTTTCCTCCCCCATAGAAAGCAAATTTCTACTTCAAATATTTTTAATCGTGACTTGAAGACTTCTACATTGTACAATGGGCCAGCAACACCAAAAGTCCGGCGCTGCTCCGCTGCTGACAACGTAAAAGGAACTTGCAATAGGCATTTGTTAGCCAATCTCAATTCTTTTCCTAGAATTTAGGGAGCGATACGATCTTCGATGTGCGTTAGTGCCATCTTATTCACGGATTTATAGACCTGAATCTTAAATTTGATTCGCTGTATCGCTGGCAACCAATGTAGCTTGTATTGAGCCGGAGTAATGTGATCACACTTTATGTGTCCAGGAATTAGCCTGTCTGCGATGCTATGTATTTTTTGCAGTCGATAGACAATAGCATTGCAGAAATCTATTTTGTTATAAATGCAAGTATTACTTGCTCCAGTGACGATCGGTCAAGAAAATGCTTCATGATACAGATATTGTGGATTTGTATATATGAGCCTTTGCGTGTGGCAATGACCTGCGGTTTCATTGTTGCAAACGCGTCAAATATTACACCAACAATGCTGGCTGCAGGTGATGGATTTATCTTATGGTTATTGATACATAAGCTTTTGGATGTGCACAGTTTGAACATCTGTCTTGACGAATCAACCAAATATTCTGTTTTTTTCTTCGTTTATTTTCAGACGATGCTGACGCTAATATGTTTTAATCTTTGCTAAGCATGATTGCATTTACTCAAAGGCGCCATCGATGCATTTGGGATCGCAGCTTCAATACACCCGAATGGCATCAGCATATAGATGATAATTGATATGCGACGTTTATATTAGGCGGCCAATCGATGATGTTTCGAAAGTGAAGAGCAATGGTCCTAAGATGGATCCCTGGGGCGCACCACTACTAACAGCTTTAGGGAATGACTTCATGCCTTTTTTGTATATATATATATATATATATATATATATATATATATATATATATATATAGATATATATATATATATATATATATATATATATAGAGAGAGAGATATAGATATATATATATAGAGAGAGAGAGAGAGATATAGAGAGAGAGAGAGAGAGAGAGATATATATATATATATATATATATATATATATATATATCTCTATATATATATATATCTATCTATATATATATATATATCTATATATATATATATATATATATATATATATATATATATATATATATATATCTATATATATATATATATATATACATATATATATTGTGTGCAGCCTTCAAGCTATGTGATGAACCAGTTAAGCACGACATTCCTCAAACCTATGCTTTGAAATACTTGTATAAGGCAACTATGATCCACTGTACCAAAGGCAGCGGATAGGTCTTAGAGCACCAACACTACAACCTTTTGCTGGCCCAGTGCATGAATAATGCTATTTTGCCGTTTCAGTGCTGTAATCATGTATATAAGCAGACTGGTATGGTTCCATCAAATTGCTCTCTTTCACATATAAGCCGAGTTGTGCAGCCACCATCTTTTCTAGTGGCTTTTATGTGAACGCTAAATTCGAGACTGGCTTATAGTTCTCATATGTGCTTTTGTCAAACGAACGTTTTGTTGAGCAGCGGGATACCCAGCGCAGATTTTACTGAGTCTGGGAAAACTCCTGTTGATAATGATCTGTTGGTCATACATGTGAGAACAGGGGCAAGTTGCTAAGTGTTTTCCTTTACAAATGATGCTGGGATTGGGTCCCGGTCACACTGTTTATTAGGACATGATGATATTGTCTATATGCCCTCGCACTCTGTTATAAGCGCAAATCGATCCAATGAACATTCAGTCATAGTCAGATTATCAGATATTGGTGTATGTTTATATGGAGCTATTGTTCTTTCTTTTTTTTTTGATCTTTGAAGAACTCACTGAACTTGTTGACCATAGATTGAATATCCAGATCAGGTTGTGGGGAATCTCGCTTGCTCCTCAGTAGCTTGCGTACTATGTTAAAAAGCTGTTATGCATTCCCTTCTCTGCTACTGATTTGCGCTCTGTAGTGAATGACTCTAATTTGCTCTGTCATCTTGATTACTTGTCATGTTGTTTGATATATGCGTCTCTGAGAATTCGACTGTGTGTTTTTCTCCAGAATCGGTTTTGTTTTGCTTTGCGCATCTCAGCAATGTACCACACAGCTTCCGGTCTGAGTGTGATATTGCAGGCTTTCGGAGTGGTTTTGTATCACAATATCGTATGCAAATCCGAAGTTAATATAATATTATAGCTGCTATTTCAACAGTTTTATACAGCGATCGTTATTAATTCATATTGCAAGTGCTGAAGCAGAGTCATTAGTAACTTGATATTTGGTTTAACGGCGCACAACTTGGCGTCATGGTAACTAAGAGGGATAGAGTGTCATGTATGAAATCAACCAGGCCTGCTTCAAGAGAACTATTTCTGCACCCTTCCTCCCACCCAACTCACCATTCCATTGCAGCGCAATTTAAAATGTCAATTACACCCAGGCGTTTATTTTAATCTGTCAGCAAATGACATGTGTTTGCTCCAATGTGAGCAGACAGAGAGCAATCATCCAAACTGAATAGCGGCAATAAATAAATTGCTTATTTCAGTGAGAATACTTTTCCCGAAATGCATTGTAGGAATGTTCGCTTTTATATATAATGTGGCCGGTATAACATTGGTTTACCGTGATTCGGATTAGCATTATCTACACAGCTTTAATGGGACAGTGACTATATAGATATCCGTTATGTGAACATTTTTCTGCACAGCCACTTGGAATGAATACTGAAAGCTACTTTGTCATTGGCCGCCCATGGAATACGAATGTTTATGTAGGCTCAAACATACGGTACACATCGTAACTACCACTCTTACTTGTAAGGCGATAGTCTTTGTTTATGACATGGCACATCAGTCCGACTTCTCATCAATCAATCAATCAATAATCATAACTAGAAGATTACATAAAACATTGGCGCTTTTGCCTTTGTGTCTGAACCGTCTTGGTCTTTGCTAAAGTATCTGTTTGTAACTGGCAATTACGACAAGTCTCTCAAGTTTTCCTGCTAGTTAAATATATATTGACTGGTTTATGCTATCTATAAGATAAAGACGTGCTTTAGTTTGTCATATTAAAATGCTATGTTACATGTATGGTAATTGAATGTATTAGTCACAGCAGTGAAGACTAACATGTCTGTCAGCTTGCCATTGATTAAAATCACACAAGAATGTGGACTTTAACTGTAACTAAGAACTTGGTAAAGCATGCGTTAACCAATATCAATGGAGTCTGCATGGGACAAACTTCACACATGTACAGCTTCTCATTACCCGATGTTTGTCTGCTGACATATGCAGATCAAGTAATAGCCTCTGATATCAAACCTCATTTGTAAAGTTGATAGATGAAATGCATGGTTTCCATCGTTTGTAGGATGTAAAAAATGGCGCATAAAGTGACGGTACGAAAACCATGATCGGTAATGCAATCATAATGTTTAATAAGTAGCGGTCGGTTTCACGAGCCAAGGATGTGTTTCAAGATCTTAATTTACATACTGTGAATATGTCTTCGTTGGAATCCCATATTCTTTCGGAATGCCCCACTCGACAACTTAAAATCGTGCGCGCTGGTGGGCAATGGCTCAGTTGGTCATTTGCATGATATCATATGCCTGGCCTTAGATAATGTTACCAGTAGCTCGTCTGCAGTTTACAATGTGAATTGTGTGTGAAGGCTTATTCAATCGCGCTTGCAAAATCTGCGACCCCGTGCAATATTACAGCTTTGCTAGAGCATATGGCATACGGCATAAATGCTATGTGTAAGCATGTTATGAGTAAGCTTTAAATGTGCGGCGAGAAATGAAAATCAAGACAATGCCGGCATCATCTGATATGTGGAACAGCGTGTGCAATTATATGGTTATTTCAACGAACGACATTTGTTAACAATTTATACACCATAGATAATTCATTAACTGCTCGGCACTATAGGTTAGAGGGATGACGTTTCCTTCCGAACAAGCGTCCAGCTTACCGGTAAGGTCTAGCTCATGTGGATGCGACTCCACCAACATCAGCGTTATAGATTAGTTGTCTCTGTGAGTGGTGTTGTGGTGAAGATTTCCAATCGCAAGTTTGTCACTGTTCTGGTTGTAAACTGAGGCTTTGCTAACCAGCTGGTTGACACTTCGTGTGCGCGTAGTAGTTCTTTGCCTTGTTCCCATGGAGTGCTAAGCAGGTGACTCCATGAACCGGGCAGGGTTTAGGCTCGTGATCGAGTTCACAATTGCCGCAAAAATGTATATGCTGTTGTTGCCGCAGCTCGAGATAGCGAAGATGTTGCTGCTGACAAGATGTGCGGCGCTTTTGTTGGTGCTGCTTTTTCTGTGGTTCACCTGGGCGTGTCCGCAGCGCATTGACTTGTTTATCATCCTTTAAATCCTGCAGCTGCTGGCGTGTGGCTTCCTCGTTGCAAGCTAGGTGACTCCATGAACCTTTCGAAGGTGGTGACACGGGTTTCAATGACCTCGTGATCGGCAGTCGTCAAGCAAATTGCCGAAAGTGTCAAAAGACTCACCTTGGTGCAACTTGCATGTTCGGTTGACGGGCGTAAAAGTTAGAGGTCCATTTTAAACATACACATAGCGATGGTTGTATGCCATTTTTACTCAATACACCATATCTCACGACGAATAAATACAGTTTAAATCCTAGATGCAGGACCAACAACCCATATTAAGCATTGCGGAAAGCTCTACAATTCACTAATTCGGACAAATCAGTGAGGACCTATATGAGCAGGCCTGCAATATATCTGATTGCGGTTTATCTAAACTAACAAATCTTAATTGCACCATAGTATGACAGAAATGGAACTGTCATCCCAATTTTTTGTTCGCCGTCACAGCACTAAATTTTAATGTCAAATGTCTATTAAATTTGTATTTTTCCCACAGTCGACCTTTAAGGAATTTCATTGCAATGGATTCGTGATAACATCATTCTCATTTGAAAACCATGCACCTATTGAGTGAATTAAGCTCATAAAGGCCAAAGTTTGCACTTACACGAGAGATGGCACAGCAGTGCGTACACTTTGATACTAAAACCTGGAGTACTCGTAAGCAGAATGTTGTTATTTGGCCTAACTAAACGAAGTCAGACATTTGTCATACATAGGGCCGACCCGTTTCAGAAAGTGGAGTGACACTGTTACAGTAGGCGACAAGCCAAATGGTTCATTGGACATTGAGGACCTTGAATGAAGATTGCAAAGCTGACTATTGATTTTTAGAACCGCTTACTTGTTCTTGACTTTCAAGGTCAGCATGCTTCGGTTAAGCATTTACAGATAATGCCATGTTAGCATGCATGCATCAACAAGTTGTATAGTTTTCTGTGTGGTGTACTCGCATCAATGTTTTCAGATGCCATGATATATGAACCATAATTGTTGATACACCGTATCACGATGGCTATATAATTGATTGTTGTGGTAGCATGATTACGATGGCTATATGATGGCTTGTTGTGGTAGTATGATTACGATGGCGATATTATGGCTTGTTGTTGGCAGCTTGGTAGCCAAAATGCCTGGATTGACCAACCTAACTATAAATCTAATCTCTACACTCATCTATATGTTGAGCCGGGTTTGATGAACACGCGCCTTGCTCATGTACGTAGAGGTGTGGATCATATTACCAGCATCTATTCGCATCCGAGTAGTTCACAGTTATTAACTGTAGCACAAACCTTCCCCTAAAAATTCGCCACGGATGTTTTAAAACGGGTACTTTTATTGGTGCATGATATATTTATCACGTCAAGCTTGATCAGAGCGACATTCTTCCAGATAATTCTGTGCACCGCTTCAGGTGCGGTCGGTACGTTGTTAACTATGGGTATCGCTGCGAGAGTATATTATAGATTTTCATGAATGGACTCACTTCTATCCTGCTTGATTCACCATCATTACGTCAGTTATGAAACGTTTACGTTCAATCACAATCCTAAATTATTGGTTAGCTCCGTAGAGTTTCCACCAACGATAATGATCTGACCATGTCCGGTTGATTATATGGGGTTGATTTATGATACTGATTTGCATAATGCCCTGGCACTGGTAGAACGCTTGACATATCACTATTCTGGTATCATGCACCTATACTGAGACAGTGCTTGTGACATATATGACGCATTATTGTTGACCGCTCTCAAGTGAGTGGTTTGTTTAACACGCGTTCAGAGATTGTATAGCCATTAACAACGATTTGTATGTCAATAAACCTGAGCCCCCCCCCCCCCCACTCTCTTCCTCACACCCCTCCCCAAACCTCCCTCATACACTCCCAAACCTCACACCCCTCCCCAAACCTCACACCCCTCCCCAAACCTCACACCCCTCCCCAAACCTCACACCCCTCCCCAAACCTCACACCCCTCCCCAAACCTCACACCCCATCTCAGCATCTCCAACAGACTTGTTCAATGGTACCACTATGCACACTGTATGTACCGGTTATTTATTAATTGTAAACAGCAAATCTAAACAATTGCAATCTTACGACGTTGTTCACCCTGCATTGCTTACATGAAATTGAATCACGAACAAAGTATAGAATGTCTGTGGTATTAGTTTACCCTTGCAGCGTGTTCACAATGCAAACAAAAAATGACTACAAGCAGCTCCATGTGCCCCCTGTCTGATTGTAATACGACTATCGCAGTGATGCATATCAATTCGTGCTGCATTAATTTATTTCGAGTGTTATTGGTCGATTTAGAATTTGGTATTTATAGACGAAACCTACCAACCATGGAGCTATTTCGCTAAGTGACTGGTTGGTTCTTTTATGTTCGTTTCAATCAAATACAGTGTATTAACATTGAGATTCCAATCCTGAGAGTCATTGGAGCGCATCAGAAAACAGTAAGTGGAAACAATTTACCTCCAGTATGGATTGATATCCCTTCCCTAGGATTCAGCTAGGCTGAAGTAAGATTAACTTTGATTCCCTGCTCTGGTTTATCTTACGAGCACCATCAATGCTAATGGCCAACATTGTGATAAGAAAACCAAATTTATGTCTGCTTGGTGACGCAATATTGCATACTTGGTTCATCTTGTAATTGCCGTATCGAGGCTTCAGTTTGTGGATGACCTCCTTAGTATCGGTATATTACAAAACAAAGGAACCTACTAATAGAGTCCAAGCGTACGCATCTGTCACCTCGCATCCTATCCCATATATCTAAATGACGCCAGCTCGTCCCCTCTGACCTTGTTTTTCTGCAGCATCTTAGAGGCTCACATTTCGAAATGATATGTCCACCAGTTGTGGATGTATTGTGTCAAACGCTTGAATATTAGAAACCGTCTTCGTATTGTTACGCGCACGTCATAGGCAATTGAATTGAATATACTGGTTCACATTGGCACATGTTTAGTTAGCATTGGGCGTGTATTCGTTCAATAACATCTCCCTCTAGTGACAGCTTTCACAGCCAGCGTGACGAATGGCCGGCCATATAATTAACAGATTTTCAGGCGTTAACCATGAGTTGTCCATCGTGCCTCTCTGCTTCGTTACCTGCAGCGACCACAGAAATAAGCCGATAGCTCATATTGAACATGCTATTCCAAACCATTTATTCTCGTCATTTGATACAACTAATGCGCTGCTGATAATATTACCAGGGTATTCAATATAAAATGATATTTCACCAACAGGCTTTCTATTTTGACATTTGGGATACTATGGTAATATGATATGTCCTCAGATTGAATCATCAGTAGTGCTATTCTGTGTTTTTGTCGACATATCATATTTCGTTCAGACGTGTGGAAACGTCATCAGTGATTGCAACCATGTAATACACATTTGGCATTAATAGCTGATGCTGCAATGGCTAAAGATTAAGACTGTTTTAATGTTCTTCTGTAATAGTGTTGTGCATTATGTGTAAAATGATGAGGCGTAATAGAGGTGCATTGTGTATAATTGACTACATACGATGAGACAGTCACTGACTCAGAGGGCAAAATAACTTGCTGGTTTACTACCGGGGCATACATAATTATTGACGGTGATCAATAAATGGTATTTCTTACGAAGATTATAATCTGACCCAGTTAACAATGACGCAATTACGGTAAGCGGTCTGCCGCATGCAAATCTATCTGGGTTTGGTTCAGTGGGAGCACTCAGTTCAAACATTATACTTAACGACTGGTAGGGAAGCACAGTTGACTATATTCATGCAACGAAGAAAATGGGCATTCGGAACAGCAGGACAAAACATAAATTGTTACGACCGAAAGTTTAGTTGCTATTGCTATGGCTGTGATTTGGAATTAGGAATAAGAACGCTTGATCTATTCAGTAGCTATTCCTAAACGTGGATAATTCGGGCGTCCCCCCCCCCCAAAGAAAATAGCCCCTTCGTTGGTAATTTGCTTCTCTGAATACCAATAAATAAAGCGGGAAATGACTCACAAATGAAAGCAGAAGTAGCTGTGCATCAGAGCGACACAATGGCCGATTGATGTGCTTCAACAACCCTGCTGTTGTCGCGTGACATCGATTAAAGTGTATTTGTTTGACCACGGATGAATAATAACTAGTATGTCAAGTTCACGGTGATCTCCCAGCGATATCGCTTAAGTGTTGGCAGAGTTGAATTATTCATTTATCCGTTTAAATATGCGATGTATCAAAACTGTGTCAAACAATAAGGTTGAATGAATTGAATGATGCTTCGTGATGCAGCTGTGATAGTCATGCTCCGGAATGCAGCTGTGAAAGTGATGCACCTCGATGCAGCCGTGATAGTGATGCTCCGTGATGCAGATGAGAAACTGATGCGTCCGTGATGAAACTGTGATAGTGATGCACCGTGATGCAGCTGTGATAGTGATGCACCGTGATGCAGTTGTGATATTGATGCATCCGTGATGAAGCTGTGATAGTGATGCCCCGTTATGAAGCTGTGATAGTGGTCCCCCATAATGCAGCTGTGATAGTGATGCTCCGTGATGCAGCTGTGATAGGGCTGATTTAGTTGTCAATCGCATGAGTCTCGACGTTAACCGTGGCAAACATTCGATTTGGTAGCTATTGTACATTTCAATGTGGCTTAACTTTATTTATTGTGTTCAACTTTAATTAGGGTGTCATGTGAGAACAAGCATCACGTGATTATCTGAAATATGTTGTACTGATACGTATTTGGTGGGTTGCTGCTTAATTGATCAATGAACGTCGTATTGTAATGTGACAAGATTTCAAATGCAAAAAGCTCGCGACAATCCATCTCTATTTGTTATGGAACGGTACTGTGCAATGTGGCTTCTGATAACATATCATGGGCGTAATAATGTCCTTTAAATGCTGCTTGAATGTCTCCATACTGTTTTAGGTATTGGTTTCGGTCGATGAATTAGGTCAACGTCATTTGCCAGGGCAGCGTCATCAACCAGGACCATGCCATAAGCTAGAACAACGTCATCGACCAGGACAACGCAATCAGCTAGAACTACGTCATCCATCAGGACTACGTCATCAGCTAGGACTACGTCATCAATCAGGACCAGGTCATCAGCTAGGACTACGTCATCAACCAGGACCACGCCATCAGCTAGGACTACGTCATCAATCAGGACTTCGTCATCAGCTAGGACAGTAGTATAGGTAATAGCGGTTCCAGAACATGCCTCCAAATAGAGACCCAAACCCACCAACGATAAGGAATCCCCCCACTTCAGAACATAATCAACCCACTTCAACTATTCTTTTAGGGTCCTAAGGTCTCAAGAGCTGCCAATAGCTGGCCAAGGATTGAAGCTGCTACCTTATCAGTAGGCTGTGAGTCGCAGGGTTAGGGGCAGCCATGAGTCACAACGAAATCGCAGGGGAACCACCATTACCTATACTGTGACCCTCTCAGCAGGCCATGAGTCGCAGGGTTAG
>CM067354.1:3383314-3530814 GCA_034190875.2 Urechis unicinctus
TTGTATATCGCTAGTCATAACCTATTGAGTACTCAAGAATGCACAGGCATGCCACACTGACCAGAATGCTTCAAATTGTGCAAGCAACTGCTTCAGTCGATGGAACCGAAATGCGACATCACAAGTGATCAGTAACGGGCGGATACATTACCTGGCAACTCAGACTGGCAGCAGAGACTGCGGTTCGGCGCCCATTTCCGTAGAGGACATCTCCTTTAGAGATTTGCTAACAATAAAGGTATCATAAAAACAGATCAAAAACCAATATAACAGGTAAGGCTCATTCGTTAAATACTGCAGTTTGCGCCATTTGAAATGTTCGAACCGTAATCGATTCCGATGAAGCATCACATCAAAGCGAAATCATCTCAGGCAGTTGTGAACGATACAACTTCTTTGTTGAGCAATTAAAAAAACAGATTAAAGCTTTACTTAGCAGTTATATTTAGTTTATGCGGTCGCTGTATGCAAACAATCTGCTATGCACAATCCGTAACTTCCGCGAATATATTAATACAACCCAAATGAATCTTTGGAAATGTGTCGGATGGGCCACGTAATCTTCTATAAGAGCGATGGATGTAATGAGTATGATGCGGTAACTGTAGAATATGTTTAGGAGATTGTGTCAGGAATGAATCGTGTATAACTTACATCCTTGAATAAACAATTCGCACATGCGTAGAAGCCTTATATAAGTTCTTGTTTTATCTTTTGTGATCTTCCCTGCTTGGGTTTAATACGATCCACACCGTAAGCAGCTGTAAACTGTGTCTTAGTTGGATTGACATTTCGGATTCCTATGAAATGCTGAATAAAGACTATCCGAAAGTTATTAATAGATGGCAGCCCAACAAGTCTGCCTAGGGATGTTTGTTTTTCTTAATGCGGGCGTGGTTGGAATTATGACCAGATATATGTCGACTAAGTATCGCCTCAAGGAAGATGATGATGAAAAGCAGGTTGTTTTTCTCATTATGGGTCAAAACTACAGCACTTCCAATGAAAACATGTCATGTAGCATATAATGACTTTATATCTATCTAATTCTATAATATTATACATAATAATAATAATTTGACATATTCACTCCCACCGCTGGTGTGATATTTCAAGGTCACTTTTCACAATGGTTTCCACAAATATCCTGTCATACTCACACTTGCTCACATGCCGTTCGCTTATATATTTGCCAATAACCTGGTTTGTAAATAACATAACTGTACTTTCCACTTGTAAAAAGAAGGTTACTCCTGTGCTTGGTGAACACGAGGTCATTAATGAGGATAGCAGAGATACGCAAAACGCCAAATAGTTGTTATTTTTTTTTAAGTTTTTGAAATACAATGTGATTCCGTATCAACTTAAGCTCCTTATGCGTACACATCTACCATGTCATATACTGTCATCAGTACCTAACCTCCAGTTAACGTCCGCCCTAACCATGTAACCTTGTTAATCAACTACACCTCCTCGTTATTTGCGCAAGTAAAGTTTGATATTGCATGCTCATTGGTCAATCTTTCTCCTACAGAAAACGCATACCAAAAACAAATGAGCCAACTCATCTATAAATATAAAAGGCCGCCTTTCACCTCCTGTGATAAGCGCAACATGTGGATTCCGCGTGCCAATCTGCGATTAAGTCATAAACGTTCTTTATTATATTATGAATTGCGATGTATATTTTTGGCGAATAATTTTGAGTGGAGAAATCGCACTCCATTAAATGCAGTTTGAGGCACTGGGCAATGAGACCTGAACAGCTGCCAGGTGTAGCATCTGGGGTCAACAATTGTAGGTTAGACTCTTAATGTCAAAGGTTAAACGCAATGGACGCTCAGGCCTGAACAGGCATCAGGTATACGACTGAGTGTTAGTAGCTATCGGTTCCACACGAGAGGCAATCGTTTAAGGCAATGGACTGTGAGGAATGAACATGTAATTCGTATAGGGTTGGTATCAGTGGCTGTCGGCAGTACCAACGTTTAAGCCAATGGACAATGAGACCTGAACACGTGCCTGACATATCGCAGGGTGTCAAGTTATCGGTTGTACACGTTTTCAAATGTGCAAGGCAATCGGCAATAAGTTATGAACAGGTAGCTGGCATAAAGTTCGGTGTCAGTAGCTGTCGGTGGCACTGGTTTGAGGCATAGGACGATGAGGCTTGAACAGGTACCTGGTACACAGCAGGTTGTCAATAACTGTCGGTAGTACCCTTTAAGTCAAGGTTAAAGGCAATGGCCACCTTGTCCAGTACAGGTACCTGGTATAATGCAGGGACCAGTAGCTGTCAAGTGTGCAATTTATGTCCGATGCTAAAAACAATGGACAATTCGATCTAAATAGGTAGCTGGTTGAACACTGGGTATCCGTAACGGTCGGTTTTTAACTCAAGGTTAAATGTATAAGGCCATAGGCAATTCGGGAAAAAAACATATTTCATATTGCCGGTAGTATCATACATAAAGTTGGGAAAGGCCCTGTGAGATGATTAACTTGCTGGTTGATGTTCAACGCTCAGTGGCAGTCGACAAGATGACCATTTGCGGGATCGCAATTAACTACATGGCAACTCAATAGAATGTGCAAATCAATAGACTCACAATGCGCATCTAAATGATATCAGTTAAGCAAACAACCTCACTTGTAACACAGAGATTCCCCGCTTTTAACAAAACTGTACACGACGACAAACAATTAACAGAAACAGTTTGGTTGAGCATATCCGCTATAGTATCTTCTGCGTATCCGTTGGAAACAATGTTAACATTTCCAACGGAAATATTATTGTGATCTGACGATGTTAATGGAAAATCGGAGAGAATAATTTTTTCTTTGCAAGATTATTTTGTGTGAGCTGAGCACTAATAAGATAAAACACGATTGTTATAACTTAAATCAGCTGAATATAAATTACGCGCATGATGTCGGTGCTTCTACCTTTTCAGAAAACTTTTGTTTTTAGAGTTTCTAAGTATCTGCAGTGATGCACCACCAGGTGTTCTTTGGTGCAAAGTACAACCACAATGAATTCTTTTTGCATCCCACAAAGACTGGTATGTGATCGCTTGCTTTATAGCATACTTTAAGCCATGTAATTATATGATATTATGACAAATATCATATATAGCTGATAAAATGTATGTTCGGCGCGTGTGTATATATGTGTGTTTATTTGGATATGTGTATGTCAATCGTCTTCTCTAAAACAATTACAAACTTGTAACAGGATATATGTGGCTCCACATTCAATTTCAAGACCAAAACCCGAATAAATCGAATGTTAGCTCACACATTATGGTCTCCATAAATAAGGCACAAGACGTTTTCAAGCGTAACAGGAAACAATATGAATTCGGACACGGCGGGGTTTTGGGTGGAGTTGCGTGGAGATAATGGTATAATCGCTGCAGAGTTAAACGCGGGATGTCAAAGACAATGTCAGGGTGGGGATATGCGGTGATTGGGGCGGGGTCAGAGGAGGGATTAGAAGTGGGATAACAGCAAGAATTACAGCGTAGATAAAGGTTGGCACTCATATAGATCTTTTCCGCCAGGGCAACGCCGTACAATGTGCTCGTTGAACCATTTTGTATGAATATACGTGAAATAATGTTATCAACTCTTGTATAACGGCTTCGTCTAATGCTCATTAACAAACAAGATTAGGCGGTAAATGGACTAGTACCGGATCTCAGGAGATTTTATAAAAACTTATGCAAGCTTAATTGCTTTAGCGGTCGCTTCATGAATGGGAAAGACCCTTTGATGCTACTACGCGCCAGAAAAACGTCTGATCAAGTATTCCACGTGTAAGTTCCAAAGGGTCTCCCATTGGTGCATAACAAACTAATCTCAGCCTGTATGTCAATCAGTAGTTATTTATTCACGCTATAGGCCTACCATTTTGTGTTTTCTTCGATGCGTTACCTCAATCGTGAACTATGTGTTGTACGGTGAGGGCATACAAAGTAGTTCTCACCAGTGGACCCACTTACATCCCTCTCTTTTCATCATTATCACATTTGCATCAACGCATTAAGTTAATTGTGAATCACAATTCTTTGTATGCTCTGTGGTTAGGCTACTTTGGTTGATGATGATATATTATGTCGTATTTAATGCTTAAGTTATTAAGGGCATCGACTTGCACAATGATCTCGCATTGGTACAATTCTTGACAAATTACATCCCTGGTACCTAAGCATTTATACTGATATGACCACATTTGTGCTGTTGTCATCTAATGGAGCTTCTATGTTTACTTATAATGGTTATTTGTGCAGGACTGTTCTCCAGCAGAAAGCAAATGATGGTCCGTATTTTTCAGACCGTGGATATTTCGCAGCATACTGTACAGGTGCAGGGTCAAGGCAAATAAAATATTACATAAATGTTATGTCTAATACCACCAAAGGCATGGTTATATTGTGCAGTATTTTGGGTTCTATCAATATTGATAGATTACATTACTATGGAACAAATTCATATGTGTGTGATAATTTGTGCCGTACGATAAGACTTTGAATCACCCAGTTGTAAGCTGTGAGCCGTATTGAATTATGATTTATGTTATCATTACATTCGTTATGTTTAATTTATAGCCTGCTGCAGGACGTCATTTACAGTAGAATTCACCTCACATGAAAAGTTCTTAAATAAAACAATTATAATGTAATATTCATGTAACAGTAAAACATTAGGCATTCTGACGCCGGGAGACATATCGGAATGAATATATGATGCCCGCTAGATGGGTTGCAATAAACTAGGCCGCTTTCCAGTTTTTCGCAAGTAAGAGCGATTCTAAATTGAACAATGTAATGCAATTGTTACAAATTATCATGATCATATTGTTTGCCCGGTGTTGAAAATGTGTAATAATTTCTTGCAAAGCAAACAGACGGTTGGTAGTTGCTGATTTCCTGTTAATACATACCATAACATAGTGCTGAAGTCATATCGACCCTGGTAACCGACGTAGAGCAG
This sequence comes from Urechis unicinctus, assembly GCA_034190875.2. Lineage (NCBI taxonomy): Eukaryota > Metazoa > Annelida > Polychaeta > Xenopneusta > Urechidae > Urechis > Urechis unicinctus. The sequence goes on from CM067354.1 coordinate 3,388,310, forward strand.
AAAAACAGATTGGCAATCATTGTTAGATGCATATGATATGGGGTGAATCCGACACTGAGAACATTACACACAAACACACACACACACACACACACACACACACACACACACACACACACACACACACACACACACACACACACACACACACACACACACACACACACACACACACATATATATATATATATATATATATATATATATATATATATATATATATATATATATATATATATATATATATATATATATATATACATCCATATATACCTTAAATAATTTCATTAGTTTAATTAATATGAAATTCAACAAAATTGAAAGAATTGATAATCTGTAACATAACCCAATTTCTCTGATGACAGCAAGTCAATTCAGCAAATAATGTTAGATAGATCAACCCTTCTAAATAATTCTGACAGACTTTGAAATAGCGATTCCTAATAGGAATAAGATCAGCACATTCTATGACATCGTAATTGCTTTGGCGAGGAATGCATTCAGGGATAGGCGCATCCCTAAGCAGGAATGCATGAGTTGTATAGATATGTCCAATACGAGCACGAGCAAGAATAACATCCTCTCTATGGCTGTCTCTGCAGCTCTGAGGTCACTCCCAAAGATGTAGTTGAATTTCATGGAGTTTGTTTGGTATGAATTTATCCCACTGGTCCTGTCATTTCTGTCAAATTAAGTCTGTAAAGGGGACTTTAACCTCTGTCACATTCTTGTTGAGCGCTTCCTTGGCAGCTCTGACTGCTCTCTCATGGCCAGGGATACGGACATAGCATGAAACCAATGCAAACAAAATGTCTTTGCCACGATTTATCAACTATGATTAAAAAAGCACAATATTTGAAATAAAGACATTGCGGATATTATAACCTGCTATTGCCTACAGATAGTCGGAAAATATTACAAAACGTCTTTTTACTAGATTCGGCAATAAGGCGTAAGGACTGTGATTTGTGGTGCTAGGTAGTTATCACGTGATCAAATAGAACAGATCTGTCCACTTTGTTGATAACGGAACTATGCAAGTGCGGTAGGAAGAGGGAAAGGACAGAGACATTGAGTATGGGAGGGTCTATTGATCTCCTGCTTGATAATCGTGTTACATCGACAGAACTGGTTATGCTGTTATAGTAATAGCTATCATGTTATAGGAAATAGCTGAGTCACCTTTTGAGTATATGGTGTGGATTTGTTGTGTGTCTGTCACTCATGTGTACCCATTATTCATAATAATGATGAATTTTGCTGACACAACCTCTTCCCGTGATATTAACAAGGTCTCGTCTAGAAGAATAATCTCATTGCATTTAGACATAATGCCAGTAGACGAGGGATCATAACGCAATTGGGATCAAAAATACGACCGGAACTACCGCCTTACACGACAGGGGAGACAACTGGCCATCACTGGAACATGTCGTCGACATTAGCAGAGCAAATCTTGCCTTCAATTGCTTATAGGCAATGGGCAGCTAATGTTTGTCTTAAACAAAATAAGCCTTACTCATTAGCGGTTACTTGATCGAAAATAACGGCATTGGAGTTGGCCAGGTATCGAATGCACTGCCAATTATTGGCTTTAGCCACAGACTTTTCTTTTTGTAAAGACTAATAATTCGTAGCTGGCTTTGTTCTTTTAGTATAAAGATCAGACCATGAATAACGTATCGACACCTGTGATCATTTAGTTACTCTGATAATAAAAGATAGGTAGAAATGCTCTTAGATTATAGTCTGTTGAATATCTAATTATGTACACATGTCCGGTGCCAATATTATGCCCCATGGTGCACTCCAATAGATACATTTCCGATCAACGATACATAAGCATTGAACCGCAGTGACCTCTATAGATATAGGTGCTCGACAGTAATTGATCAGACAAGGTCATTGGTTCATGCATACCGGTCATATCAAGTTATGTGATGAACCAATTAAGCACGGCATTCCTCACACCTATGCTTTGAAATACTTGTACAAAACTACTATGATCCACTGTGTCAAAGGCAGCGGATAGGTCTGAGAGCTCCAACACTACCACCTTTTAATAGCCCAGTGCATGAATAGTGTCATTTTGGACTTTCAGTGCTGTAATAATGTATATTAGCTAGATTCGAGATTGGCCTATAGTTCTCATATGGGTTTTTGTCCAATGAGGAGTTGGATAACCAGTGCAGATTTTACTGATTCCCGTGGATAATGATTTGTTGATCAAACATGTGGTAACAGGGGCGAATTGCTAAGTGTTCTCCTTTATAAATGATACTGGGATTAGGTCCCGGTCACACTGTTTATTAGGACATGATGATATTGTCTATATGCCCTCGCACGCTGTTATAAGCGCAAATCGATCAAATCAGCATTCAGTCCTAGTCAGATTGTAAGACATTGGGGTATGTTTATAAGGAGTATTCGGCAAACCTGTCCCAACACACCTTCAGTAGATGTTTGTCTTCTCATACAAGTCCCGTGTGTTTCAGCATGAGGCGCATCGGAGGCGGACCAGTTTATGGAAGGTGCAGGAAACACCGAACCACAAAATGACATTGGAGAATGTAAACCTCTGTGCTGTTACCCTTAGGACGGCAGCATATCACCGTAACTAACATTATTTTTCTCATGCCATAACAGTACTTTGTATCTGTGGAGCTGTGTGTGAAGTACCAAACATCTAATTTGTGGCTTTGTTTACCATTACTTGCCAATAGACAGTATCAATGCACATACAGAGCGGATTTCCAGATTCTCCAAACTCGGGAAGTTATCTTAAAACATGCATGGCAGACTAGCCTCCAGATATCTAATACCGCGGCATATATACCACTTTTGCTTAATGGCCACCCCGTGTTTTGATTTTTGCAGCGCTCAAGCAAGGCGTATGTGCAAATGAGTGATGAGGTAGTCTAATGGTGCTTTTTTATTTGATAAAGTAGATATTGAAACGATAACCGCGTCATAAATACTCGATCTTCAGTCAGATAGGTAAATCGGAAGATACATCATCTGATAAAGCTTGCGTAAAACTACTATAAACATTAATTGATATATCATTAATCGTTTACCTTGTCTAGGTGTGCACTAGATCATATTAGGCAGCTGGTCTTAAAGAGTCGTGCACAGAGACTTTTTCCTGCTATTTCTAGCTTCCTCTAATTGTAGTTAATGAAACTAATTACAGTTTGGCCAAGCAACTCATGGCACGTGATTGTTGCTTATAACACTCAGTTAATTAGCGTGAGTTTTTGCTGCTTTCACGGCATATAAGAAACCGCTAAACAATTAAGTGCGGGCGGATTCCAAAGGTTACCCTATCAATGTCCACCCGCAGGTGACTTGTACATACGCACCAGGCAGTAGCTTTGTATGCGATTAGTTGATACTCATGACATGCAGACTGTAGCATGAAGTTAGTTACAAACAAGAAAATGAAATACCTACAGGAAATAACCTAAATGGTATATTTTGCTTTGTTGTTATTGAGTACCACTAGCCCAGGACGATTGTTCGGGGGTAAATGCGGCAAACGCTCATGCAATGAATGTCGTCAAAAAGAAGTAAAAAATCAAGTTTCCGAAAATGTCACAAGAAGTTCAGATAGGGTTAAGCTCTCAACAATTGGCTATATCTACCGAGTGTCGAGTATAGGGTGTACTCGTTATCACCGGCGTGCATTGAAAGGAGGCTGTTGGAAGCCCTCATTTAGAAAATTGCGTGTTTGAACATCGAGGTGGCATTTGATTCGAAAATATTGTAACAACAATCATTTTTTTTAGTTAGATAAGATATTGATGAACAACACATAATATGCTGTCATCTAGAATTCAAACTGGCAATAGGTTTGCAAACTGGGCAGATATTGGTAGAAATGTGGGACAAATGAAGGTGTCGGAATAATCCTTTACCATCGAATTAATCCGTGCGCTTTAATGATCCAGATGTCAGCAGACTATATCTTAAGCTGTCGGCATAGGTGTAAAAGTGATCATTACGTTATTTTGTATATTCTTGCAAATTAATGCTTACGTTAGTGCCAGAGATAACCATTGGGGCATTTGTTTAATCAATAAAACAAAATGCTGCGTTCTATAATGCTGGGCGCCGAATGTTTCGCACTAGCAACTTAACGTTCATGTGGAACGTAACCACGACAACAATAGTATATTGTAGGTTTTCCTTATATAGTTTGACTTACACAGTGTTACAAAACTTCCTTTGAAACCTCCGTTTGTCAGATCCTCCCTTTGTTTGTGTCTGCCGATGTTGATGTGCATTTTTACTTTAATTATGAAACATTTCAATTCCAGCATCTAGATATGTTCCCATAAGTAGTATCGCCCATTTGCTATTCAAATCTGTATATTTATACATTCCTGAGATAAGAAACCAGTTGCCAATATTTTCTCCAGTTAATTGCATTGTAAAATTTTGCCGGTTTTGTTGGTGCTTACTCTAGAGATAAGCTTAGTATCATCAGCAAATATGTTTACTTCAACAGCATTGTCGATATCATTTATATTGATTGGGTCCCAGGACTGATCCTTTAGAGACACGGTTTATTATGCTTGTCCAACCAGATTTTACTCAATCTATTAAAACATTTTGTTTGACTAAGATTTCAATCATTTTGTTCCTCGTTATGGTTTATCGTATGCTGATAATCGTGGATGCTAAAGGTTCACTTAATAAAATAATTCTGTTTTGAAAATAAACTTCATACACTGATTCCCTTCTGTGTTAATTAATGAGATCGAGTCCAATCGATGAGCCCGGCTTTTTTATTACCTAAAGTCCAGTTCCTTACTTTTTTGGGAAGTGCATTGTAAACCAAATATAACACACGGTAGATGCTACAATATATTCAAAGCTGAAAATGGGCCGAGTTAGAGCCTTCATAACAGAATGGAGTTGAGTATGCTTAGTTAGCCGGTCGCCACTCATAAGCAGTTTGTTTAATATTTCCTATAAACTATGAATAACAATTATGTCTGTAAATAAAGCCTTTAATATTAAGCACTTGTCCTTCCTGAGCTGGGACCTGCTTGAAAAAGTTAAACCTTTATCACAATCATGTTTATATTGGTTAACACATCAATTCAACGGCTCATTTATTAACAAAGACAAGTTAACCTTTGTTGTCAAACCATTTTTATATTGTCCTAAAACTATTGCCTTCTTGCTTACGGCCTAATCATAGCCTATGCATTGAACAGACTCCAATATACGTGTGCGTACGTAAAAACGGTGCGAAAACTCCCATATAATATAGCCTGACGCACGCACGACTAGTGGGTTATGGCTGCTCACAGATGTTTTTATACGTCTTAAATTATCATAAACGTTCGAACACCACGCAGCGCTGCATTTGATAACACAAACTCTTGAAGGAAGGACAACAGACTTACTTGCTTCTATATAGGACTAAAATAATAACCATATCTTCAAATAATGCGAACAATGCAACGATATGCAAATATTCTATGGTACAATAGTTCCTCAGCGTGTATGAGCGCTGTGGTCTGTACGTATCACTGATTTGGATAAACAGCATTTTAACGATGTTTAGCAATTATATTTGCGAATGTTTTCAGGTCCCAAATAGACGTGATATTATTACCGTGTGGCGTTTTCAAGCAACAGCGATGAGCTATGAGGCAGGTTAGCAGCACAGTCAAATACACTTGTGAGGAATGATAAGGCCGTGTACCTCCTATGTATGTATGTTTCTATGTATATACCTGCTATAATTGCTACTTCTAGAAATCAAACAATAAATATAAAGTACATCCCCAACTGTTCTCAGAGAGGAAATGAACTAAACACTTGATTAACGCGATGGGATGCATTGATTCGACCCTGACCGCCTGATTCAGTGGAATGCAATATCCGTTTCCCACACTGAAATCATGATTGCGGTCGCGTCAGAGGGTTAAAGCTAGTTACACACCCATCGCGTCGACGCCCTTATTGAAACATAAAACATCGAATTCAACAATAGCAAAGTACATTTACTCCTCCTCGGCATCCTCGGTCCTTCATGGTTAATAATATATTATCCTGATTGTGTACAATTACTGTGTGCATTCAGACAATTAGCTATTATTTGAGACTATGTGTCTCTACGTAATGTTTATTAATGAACTCTGAACATTTGTTCGTACTGACTGACGATACCTACAACCTGTCGTGTGGCAATTTAATTAAGCGCGCGTCGAGCGTTAAGCGATGTCATTTTAACGCGCGTCTTGGTCGGCGTCCCCGATTATCACCTTTAACCGCAGTTATTGTCGGACGCGTCTTGTGTGAAGCGAGGTTAGTTAAGAACGAGACGCCGAGCAGGACATAGATATACTCCTCCGGCTAAATACTAAATGACAAGGTTAAATCTCTTCCGTGTTCCTTCATATTATCTCAGCAATAAAGGGTTTGGTTTCCGTTCGGCCTAATCACGTGTTGACTCGTCGACGTATTTATTCGTCAGAACCTACTACTTCGAGCACATTACTCCATCTACAAATAAAGCCATTCAAAATATTCAGAGTACCCGGAGTGAACTGTGTTACCATGCTAACTCTTGCAAGTGCCAAGGCCCCATAGTTTACATATAAATTCGCTTGATAAAATCCTACATTAAAACTGCTATGACAACGTCGGTATAATGCTCAATCGTGTTGCTACAACAGTGATCCGTATTTATAATAATCCTGCAACAAACGTTAAGTTTTGATGTAGCTTAGATAACATCACATGGCCAGTTTGATATCGTTGAGACACACAATTGAATGCAACTGATCATAAACGATGTACATCAATTGCGAGTTAGCAAAGATATGAAACACGATAATCAGTACTATAACATTAAATAATGAATTTTATGGTATTTTGAGACTATATCATTTGTGATTGATATCAAGCGCCACATCTCGTAACAATGAGTACCGTGCAACATTTAAATGATAATTTTGTAATAGTTCTGTAAATGCTGGTTGTGTAAGGTTGCCAATGAGAGTGGCAGTAATTGGTTTGTTAGTATATAACACTTCTGTATGGTATCGTTCCCGCCAATGGCACACAATTTTAAAACGAATTTTAATATATTATGCAATTTCGTCTGCCGTGTGTCACTACATGAGAGAGGCGTTAATGAAGTATGTGAGGAAATCGCCCTTCTGCATCTCAGTTTGGGATTTACATTGCTGTCCTTGTTTAGCTTCCATTCCATTTGAGGCGTCACTTTCTCCACTAAGGCGACAAGCAGTCGCCATCACCATCGACCCAAAAGGAGCGAGAATGCCCAAGTTGAGTCATCACTCCATTGCATGGTTTTTTATTTTCATTGCAGCGATCATAACCCGACAGTATCCAACGGCTGCATTACCAATGCATGCAGTATCACCTCCATGCCACGTCCTATTCATTCCGATGTGAATATAGTAGATGATTCATCCAATGGAGTAGCTATGAATATGGTGTTCTTAAAAAATAAATGACACTTGCCGAATCAGACCCATCTGTTATAAAATAGCTAGGGTGGTTTCGCAAATGGCGTTAGATATACTCCTTACCAAGAACTAAGAAAGTGAAGAACCACATTGTTATATCATATCATTGTCCGGTCTGAGGCTTGGATCAGGTGAGTTTTACTAACTTTCAGTGCGGAAATAGGAAAAAGGGTACTACTATTGAACACGGTCAGCGGAGAGTTACAATACGCTATTGGGAACATTACTCTTACGTCATTACGTCAAAGACATGTTGAATCCCTCAATAAGATCAATTATTCACACGTGCTATACTCTCACAAGTCAATGTATTTCACTATCCAGTCGTGAAATATACATATATGCATATATATATATATATATATATATATATATATATATATATATATATATATATATATATATATATATATATATATATATATATATATATATATATATATATATATATATATATATATATATATCTATATATATATATATATATATATATATATATATATATATATATATATATATATATATATATATATATATCTCTATATATATATATATATATATATATTCTCTATATATGTGTGTGTGTGTGTGTGTGTGTGTGTGTATATATATCCATTGGTGACGATGCCGGTCTTCAAAGTCATGTTGCGCCTACAGGAAACCGCTATATATGTTGGCTTCATTCGCTTAACATCCTGCCCACTATTTATCGTTATATATAAATAGCAATTGAAGCAAACTGACAACGACTGTATACGTTTATAGGTATCAACAATTTGTCTTCACAAGCTCTAATAACCAACATCACTAGACACATTAATGATGAATGCCTTTTACGAATCATCGAATCGTTGTGATGTTTTTGCTCACTCTGTCACACTCAATGACGAGCGCGTTCCAGTCAGTACCTTCGTTATAAATGCTGTCTACAAGGCGACTATTTGGTAGTACGGTGCGCAACCGTAACCATGCCCAGCAAACTAGGAGGCAATTAAGCTCGAATTCAGCGCCTCTGAGTTGTTATCAGCATCTAGGCGGTCGTATATACCAGCTTGAATTGGACGCAAAAATGACACGAAAACTGAACGTGAACCTCTCGGAATCATTAATATATGCACAACACTCTATACTAGTCACTGACATATATCACAACACCCCACCAATTAGCATTAAGGTGGTAGATATCTAATGAACTACAGATGACATCGACAAACTACCGTTTTCATTCACAGCCAATGTCACCAGGTAAGCATCGATATATGAAAATTCGCCTGCAACATACGCTATTTATTAGAGAAAACATGGATCAATCTTAGAATTAGTTTACACGTCAATAGACGCATAGAGGGCATCATGACGTAAACGATTGAGGAGTGTTAGAAGATAGTATCATCTTTTGATAATGATTGGAAGCGCATATATTGTGCTAAATATATGTATATGATAAGGTGATAAAAACATTTTGGTACATCTTAGGTTTGTTTGGGATCATGTTGTAAATTATGCTTATATGTCCATATATGGGCAAGGTGGTTTGTAAGATGCTTCTATCTTTCACTTTCCAACATTATTTGATGAGCGTAGACCAATTGATGAAATCTAACAACATTGGTATTGCAAAATGTAGTTATACACTTTACATTTTAAGGTCTATACCCATACATTTCCATACAAATTATACAAAATGAAACATCTGTGTTCACATTATAGATAATTGATAAATCCAAGGTCAATCTATACAACAATTGCAGTTTTTCTACTATACAAAGCATCCTACAAAAGGTCTAACAGCAGTCTATCGCATTTAGTACCGGGGCTATATCTAGCTACAGCAGCTTTGAGAATTAGAGAGCCCATTCTTTGCACCAAGTTGTGTGTGTGTGTGTGTGTGTGTTGTGGTTGTGGGTGTGCGTGCGCGTGTGCGTGTGTGTATGTGTATGTGCGCGCGTGTGTGTGTGTTTACCAAAGACAGTTTCCTCTTCTTATCACGGTATTTTCATCCCGTTACATCGATATATTTAATTGTGCTTTATACTAAGATATAGTCGTGCGCTGACCTGTTCCACATGACACGTGACTAGTAGAGAGCAGCAATGTTAGTCTCTTACTCTGTTGATTGGAAATCAATGTTTTCTGCAAAACCTCTGTTAACATTGTACATGGAATGCCAATATAGCGCTGGTTAGTGCTAAGGAATGAAATCAAATATCCCTCCTCTTCTCGCGTGCCTGCTACATACATCGATGTACTTTTCTTTCTACAGGCTAATTTGTCGATTAGGGTCGAATAAAAGTGGCATCAGTACCTACCATTCACATCATTGGTAAGATTCAGCGGGATGACATCAACTTATATGGTTTCACAATATTTGCGTTTATCCAGTTTCAAGCATATTTTCTAACGCATTGTAAAGAAAGGCGTAAGATTTGCATTAAGTGTCATTGTTATACTTCAGCAGCCCTGGCGCCTACACAAACCAGATCGCGATCATTTGGTATTGCTGCTTCCATCATCTAATGGCAATGACCGCAGAAATCCAACACAATTGGTAAACTGGTACATTTCCTTTGTAGTCCGTTTTGAGCAATAGCTACAATACTGACAGACTAAATAAACCCAAATATTCAACGATGCACCATTAAGAATAGACACATCACCTCCTGTCTCCGCAGAAAGAAATGATTTTAACTTTGTTTCTGACTGCACCGAGAAAGACTTGTGAATATATTGTAGGTAAGGCACTTGTGGTACTGATTGCCTCAGTATCATATGGGTGCCATGCCACACCTATGCATGGTCACGCTGTTGTACTATATTACATTCATGGTGATGAGGCATTTAGACATGTCACGATCAACTTACTACTGACCATGACGTCATTACATAATATACATTAATCACGTTCTAAATCATGTGAAGCACTTTTCAGCACTTGGCACATGGACTGATGTCATATAATTCGTTCATTTATTCTGCATTCGCCGATATTATCCCTTTCAATACTCCGTTCAGCACTTAAATAACCTTTACTAATAGCCACTCATCGTCATCAACATTTATGTCGACAACCAAACTTCTGACGTCATAACCGCGTAAATCCAACTCAACAATAGAATGCTTTAACAGGCCCATTATATGCTGCGCATTCTGTTCCGCAAGAGGCAATTCCATTAAGGGGTCCCGTGTTATAGGATACGCCGGGTTAGATTAGTAGCAACCATCAGTAACCAAACAATGCATCGTCTGACTGTAGTTAACGTAGCTCTACTGGGAAGCATCAGCTTGACATATTGCCTGTTGGTGACTCCAGCTATAACCCTAGCTTTGTCGTAATGAAATAGTGATTACTTGATGCTCGTGAATATCAGCCAAACAATACACTAAATGTTGTTTCCATGATGATTAATTAATATTGACATGATTTATATTCACTGAAGAGCAATCAAGCTCTATTGTGTTTGGAAATGGCTGCATCCATATAGCAACATACAACTTAACGCCAGTTACATGGAGGGGATTTGAGTATCAACGAGAAGAGGAATTAGATTGTGCATGAACTTTGACCTATTAAGCAGAGACAAAGGAGGGGACAATCATTCACACTATCCCACTCCGCCATGAAATGGCCATGGTTTTTATACGCGATTATGACTGGCCGTCAGGGAACAATTATTCACACTGTTCCACAATCATCAACCATATTTATCAGAGGGTTATGGGGATGCTACGCAGTTTTACTTTAGTAATTTATATATTGAACGTTAAATCCAAAAAGAATATATACAAATACCCCTGCGTGTGATATACCTAGTGCAATCGTCTGATTCTGATGGAAATGAGTTGCATCCATATAGCAACATACAACTTAACGCCAGATGCATGGAGGGGATTTGAGTATCAACGAGAAGAGGATGTCAATTGTGCATGGAACTTTGACCTATTTAAGTTAAAACAAACTCGCTGACATGGCAATAGCACCCCGCCAGCGAAATATCCATTTTTACGCGAATCTATATGCAGGAATTGAACCGCATTTCATATCCCCTACAAACCCTCCATCGACATGGTAACGGCTATGTTTTGAACGATAAATGGGTAACTGATAATAGCCGTGCATGGTAACGGCTCTGTGCTTCTGTCGATTATGGCAAGGGCATGTGCTGCCGCCCATGCATGTACAACATTGACTTGCATCTTTAGAGGATAGGGAATAGACTTCAATCACGGCACTGTTTGGCCATGGCACAACGCTCTATGCTGATCAAAGACCGAACATGGCACGGCACTGTACTTCCGCCATTATCATGCAAGGGCATGGCAGCGGCTATCTGTGAATGCTGATTGCATACATTCACTGTGCTGCCATTTTGACATGGCCAGATTTATAAACATCCACCATGATCATCATCATGACCGCTATCCCACTCACAGAGTATTTTGTCATGCTACGCGATTATTTAGGGAACAATTGTTCACGTCACAATCCCACTAAAATAAACCCTCCATGTGCTGCGCCGCATGGTAACGCTCTGATGCTTATTCGATTATGGCAAGGGCACTGTGCATTGCCAATCCATTAATTCATGGTAACGGCTCTGTGCTTCTGTCGATTATGGCAAGGGCACTGTGCTGCCGCCGTGCATGGCAACGGCACTGTGCTGCCGCCGTGCATATATTGCACTCAAACGCCATGTGCTTGCAAAGCGTTGGTGATATCCCATATCAGAGGGTTATGGGGATGCTACGCAGTTTTACTTTAGTAATTTATATTTTGAACGTTAAATCCAAAAAGAATATATACAAATACCCCTGCGTGTGATATATTTATTCGAATCTATATGCCGGAATTGTACCGCATTTCACAATCCATTAATCATTCAATTCGACATTCATGACGGTATTTTGTGATAGTGTTGGATAATTGCATTACAGTCGTTGACGCAGTAACAGAAGACAACATCCACTAGCCGCCTACATGAAATGGCTTTGGGTGTTGCAGGAGATAGACAGTGGCCGCCTCAAGCGGATTCTCGGCCGTGCTCCTCGTCTGCTGGCACTATATTCAAGCAACTGCAAGATCCGTTCAGGCTGACTCAACTTTATCTGTATTTAAATTGATTCACGCTTTCAGGCACGTTGCGTAAACTTAGAGGGGTAATCGATCTATTGTATGAGGATATGTAGAAAAGGAGGCCACTTATGCCGTTATCTATCAACGGTCACCTCAGCAAAGTTTCATCATATGATGTTTTTCTGGTGAAATGGAGCATTTAAAAAGCCCAATAGCTATCGATTACTAGGTGTCCGTTCTTAAATGTATCTCACAAATTGAAAACAAAATGACGACCTTAAATATTTTATATATCCCATAATTCCAACACAATAAGTATGAAATGTCGCAAACACTAATGCCATGAATGTTCCCACATCTCACCCAAATTAAAGTTGAACGGATGTAGTCTGCAATTGTGACAAGCAGGTCCGATAATAGCTTTGTGGCCTTGAATACGGGTACATTGACCTTACGTTAGATTATACACTGTCACGTTAGCGTTAGTGTCTTTGAGACAATACCGCATCAATAATTATTAATTGTTCAAAAGACGGTCGTCTTTGATTAAGAGTGGTGGAGTTACAGATTAACACCTCGTCTTTAACACGTAAACATATCGTACCATAATATGACCTCCTCCCAAATACACAGGATGGAAAGCATAAAATGCTGCTATAAAGATGACACATTATAACATTGATGCATTACAACTTTGAAGATGGTCAGATCGCTAAGAGCCCATCTACCCGTTAGAAACACGTCCGCGTAAGGCTATATTTCGGACGTATTGTAAACTAAGTTCAAGGATTTTGGTCTGTTAAAAAAGTCTTAATTTTATAGTGTCTGGACATAAAGAGACAGGTGAAGAGGTAAATTGCGGGTGATTAAGTATATCACACAAGTCTTATCTCAGTGAACGTCCCTCACCTCAAACCTACTGTAGCGTTGGTTGATTTCGGTAGTAGTGGAGGCACTCACTATCATGCTGGTTTGGTTGTGTATGGGTAAGTATGTGAAACCTTTCTAAGTAAAGGGATTAAAGATCGTTTGCAATAATTGTATAGACATTTGCAAATATCAGGAATTGTCGATCGTAGCATTCGTTAGAAATATCGTTGCGATGAGTTTAAGCATTACGCTTAGATTTATTGCACTATTCGCTTCTGCTAATTTGTTTGCGTATGAAATCAGCGACGACAAAGAGGATGGCGGATCGGGTCATGCATATAGCCAAACGAGGAAGGTATACGCGCTCGTCATGACAGATTGACATCGACATTGTTTGTCAGAACATGTTTCTCCACTAATAATGTCTGCCAGGATTCACTTTTGTATCATCACTGAAGTGAGGTCATCAGGGGCGGGTAGTGGTAGGGGAGGGGCACAAGATGCTAGTGAACATACCCAGCCAACCAATAGCACTGCTCACAAGGAAATTGGAGATAACACCCTCCATGGCTACACCAATTACACCACGCCCTCGACTGGTGAAAGTGTTGCCGGCTAGTCAATCACAGAACAGTTGGGCACCAATGGCGGTCTGCCTACCCAAAACCGCCAGTCATACATATTTCGTATCCTGATTGATGCTACGCACTAAGGTGCAATAACCTGTTACATCAACACCCTCTTTCGCTCATTTAACCGGCGCCTGGCAACTTTACCCATTTTCATATTGATTGTTATCACGAAAACACACGTGTTATAGGCTTAAATAGATAAAGTTTATTAGCCAACAAGACTATTCTGTATATTATGTAACATGAAAGGGGTTATTGAAACATGTACTTGTCATGCTGGCTTATGTCCAACTTTTTTTATACAACACATCCCTCGCCTACTTGGCAGCGTTAGATTGTTATATTGCATGAAGTCGGTGATCAACAGCAGACTTCAGTGACACATTAAAATAACGTTTTACTTATATTCCTGAGAGAATATGGCATATCACTGATAGAAAACGCACAAAAGAGTGGTTGCTATAATTGTTTGATTAATAAAGTACCATATGTGACCACCAAATAGCAATCTGTTGTGTAAGAACATTGCCCGGGCGGTACAACACCGAGCACAACTACCGGAGGCCTCATCCTCCTTGAATCTATACATTTGGTGTCAATCGTACTTGTATTGCATATTGCTGCTGATCGGCCAGCTGACTGTTATAGAGAAGCCAAGCCAACACCATTAAACTAACCTAGGGAACTTAGTTATATGCCTCCACATATGGTCCAAACGGAGTAAATGATCACATGTTTGACAGAGAAGCAGCAGCAGCGGTGAGCACAGGTTGGGGTTTTGCCTTATCAATGTGACATTTCACAATCTGCATTTAAATGTCTATTTGCATAGTTACTATTCAGAAAGAGAATGCTGCATAATTAGGACGTAAAGACAACAGGAGGTGTTAACGCGGATTACCACTATGAGATCCTCAGAAAGGTTATTAGTATACGTAAGATGAGTAATTACCTCTGCCTTGCACAAGCACAGTTAATGCGAGGCTCTTTGCCAATGAATAGCCTTTCGCACTCTCCATACAGGAAAAAAAATCCCACAAAATGATCTGTAAATGGTACATTATGATTTGAGATATTGGCACGCATTCATGAGCAAAGTCGTCGTCATTGTCTTAACGAACAAAGTAAATGTGTAGAGTGAAATGACAACGACAAATTATAGGTAGGGAAACATGGGACTGGTTTCTAGTTATGCTAGAGAAGAGGTTCTTGAACATGGGGAAATTGTTTTGCGGCATAGCCTGATGGTTTTATGAAGCAATAGTGAATCGAGAGGTCTAATGTTTATTGAATTGGTTTTGTCTAATGCAACCTGCTGCTTGCACGATATCAGAAAAACGTTCATGGTTTTCTAGCTTGTATATTGCAGCATATGAGCTTGTTATTACCTGGCATAGACGTTATATTAACGCCCTTGGTACGCCGTATATATATATTTGCATCAAGGATATTCATTCATGCTTTAGAGTCGGATGTGGGGTCAGGAAGCTCTATGCAAATTTAGTCTCAGAATGAATAAGAATAAGATAATATGGCCGACCTGTACTTAAACATGCAGCTGACGACTTTCATGAGATGCATAGTACTTGCCCCAGATTTACTCATCTTGATGGATATTTTTGCGTGATTACGAGCGACGAGACCAAAGAGACCAAAATTTTGCCTGCAGTTTAAAGCAGTTTGGTGGTGAATATGTCGAATGCTGCAACTAAAAACATTCTGTGCCCTGTTAACTTTGCTGGGGGTGTCTGCATTTGAATGGTTCAAGCTTCGGTAATCTTTAACGTATGTTCCAAACGTATTGTGATCAAGTAAGATGCCCTTAACAATTGGATTAAACTTACATTTCGCACCCATCACCTTAAACACAATCGTGAGCTGTATTCACGGCGGTGGCATAAGGCAATCAATACGCAGGGTGTTCAACATGGATAACATTCATTGTTTTCTCCTCTTGAGACAAAGATTGATAAACACTTCTTAAGTATGTATATGGGCGTTTCAAATGGCTGTTCATGAAATGTTACGTCATCTCAATCCCTTTTACATCAAATGGCCGCGGAATTTCGTGTACTGTAATTGAACATAGCAGCAATATTGAATTGAGCCTTGGTACATAAGCTGATTGAGCCTCACGCCAACGATGTGTTGGCTCTGTCGTATTTGTTGCGTCTCAGCTTCACCCAGCCAACTCACTCAAGACAATGATGTGATAAAAAACACGGAGGCTTGTTCAACATACCAATGGTCAATGTTACTGAACCAAGGTTATTTTCTGTATCAATCCTAGAAGAATGAAGTCTATGCAATTTTTCCCTTGAATATGGATTAGATGTGAGAACATGGATGGCATTGTGTTTAGAAGCTTTAGCACTTAGTGGCATAACATGAGCATTTTCGCTTGACCGATTGTTCTTCAATGCAAATGGTTCAAGACTTCCACATTTCTTCACTTGCAACTAATTTTGCGTGTCCAATTGTAACTGCTGTACCCTTGCTATTGACAACAGCTCTTCAATATTATATTCTCGATTCATTACGATTTGTTGCAAGGCTTAAGGCTAAAACAGCGGTCACTTATGCTATGTAATGCCTATAGAAAATGAGGTTATGTATTCATACAAGAGTCAAGACTGGAAAGGTATCCAATTACGTGTAAATAATTGGCAACCAACAGTCTGTTCAACATGAATGGGTTGGTTAAACCTGCCTTGTTTGTGCCAGTTTGGTAACGCATAATTCAATTCACACACAAAGACACGAGTACTGCTAGATACGAATATTTTTCTTACAGTTGTAAGGTGTTTGTAATGTACAAATAAGACCCGCAGTTATTATCAACTGACGGGCTTGACCGTGCCAAAAGGCTGCTCAAGATCTGTCCTAAAACGTTTAGCAGGTGCCCAGTCATATGGAACACATTTCGATAAGATCATGTAAAACGCTGTGACATACATATGGCCACCCTGTTCATCAGTTATACTGGATGCAATACAATACAACTGCTTACCCTGCAATGACTCGCACATTAATTGCAGGTCCACTCCACAAATAGACCAATTGTCTGGGCCGACATTCAATGAAATGTTTTGTATTCAATCTTCAAAATGGCGAACGATTTTAATCAGGTTGACGAAAGAGTAGTTGAACGTCATAGGGGTTCACAAACATTTACACCTAGCAAAATTTTTATTTGCACTTATTGCAGCATATTTGCATCGCATCGTCTTTGTTAGTCTGCATCGGTTTCGTTAGTACAATTGGTTTGCAATCGACCCTGTAGCGGCTTCTAAAAAGATGCATTGTAAAACTATTCTGTAGCAAAAGTATAGGAAAATTGAATTACCCTTATCAGTATACAATCAATATGTTGATTTCGTTGTGGGTGACTTATTTTACTGCCAAACATTGATTGTGTTAGCAGTTATCATTATTATGATGATGCTAATATTGGTCATTAGAGCATTTGATCATACACTGCTGACTTCGTATAGCACCTGCAAGAAATTCTTTATCCCAATTACTAGTGTGGTTTAAAGTCCAATGGTGGACAGGATAGAAGGGAACAGATAATAGGCAAATATCGCCGTTATCTACGGTTCTTGTTGCAACGTAAATTGCACAATGGATTGTTGCTAGTACACAGAACTTGTGACGGCTTGGCACAAGAATGATTTATTTGTCTGACTCCCAGAGACGCTAATTAGTTCTACTTGTTAAGTAACGAATTATTACCCTCATCAAATGCTTCAATTTCCATCATGTAGTTATGAAGTCCGAACTTCATTGGACATTACGGCTCATTTCACGCCGCTCGAGAGAACAAAGGGTGTTAAACAATATAATTAAAAAAAATACCAATGAATACATTGCAAAAATCGCTTGCATTTAAGCTGTGTGTGTCTTTGATGGAGCTTTAACCTACTCAAGCAGCTAAACTTTTCTTATATCTGCGCGAATATATTTATTTCTGCGAACTCGTAATATTACGATATCCACCCTGTGAATTGATGAGCAGCAGCAAATATGTTTTTATGACAATCGCTGCTTAACGGAACGAAAATGATACACTAATCGTCAAAAGTGTGATTTATCAACGTCCGGAAAAAATGAAATTTGAACCAACCAGGACCACTTTATGAACCTCGACTATGTTATCGACCCGATACTCGTCATCAACAAGTACCACGTCCTCAACCAGTACCACGTCCTCAACTACGACTCGTCATCAACCAGTGCCATATCATCAACAAGTACCACGTCATCAACCAGTACCACGTCATCAATCACGACTACGTCGTCACTAAGGCTTTCATTACAGGTTAGGATATCTGACAGCAAAAATAGCGTGCTTCATAATCTCCATGTGCTCAACTTTTACGCAATCATGCTACGACCTATCATCAACACGTACCACGTCCTTCAGTACCACGTATCAACTACGACTGCGTCATCAGATAGTGCCACATCATCTGCGCAAGCGACCACGTCATCAACGAGTACCACGTCATCATTACGTACTACGTCGTCATTTACCTGCATATCAAATAATACTTCTGCAGTATGTGTGTATGTCATAGTTATTGCAGGCGCCGCATAAACCCGCAATGAATATGAAGTGACATTATGTTATCGAGCCCCATATGATGTGACACACGTGGCTCCCAGTTGTATTCAGCCGAACTGAACAGAGCATGGCCACCTCCCCTTGCGTCCACTAGAAGCTAGAGATAGCAATTGTATTCACTGTAGCCTTAGCCCGCCCCACAGATAGAGGATTGTAAATTTGTTCTGGTCAGTGACAACCTATTGTTCCTATTGTTATAGTCTGCTAAGCACGGCGAGCGATTACCACTTGTGTCCCATTAATCTTTCCATTCCGTTGCGATTATCGGTCTCGGATGGCAGAAAGGTTATTCACATTATAATGAGGTGTGCCATTGTGAAAGCAACCAATCATCGCTATGATGGTGCAGTAATATACTAATAATTAGCCATGTCCAGTGGTCATTATCGAAATATTCGCTACGGGGAACCTCGACAATCGCAGCATAATTGATGATTCATGCACCAGGGGGAATGAGTTTCTGCATTCAGTCTAGATCAGCGGTAGAACAAGGCAAGCAATAAAGTAGAGATAATTGGCAATCAACAGTAGTTTCTACCCGAACAAAGCTCTTGTGTTTGATGAACACCATGCCTACATTAAAGGCTTTGAAAGCAGCATACGAACTTTGGGTACAAAATTAAGCATTTGAGAAACAACCGATTCGAGTAACTACGCATACATTGTTCTTTATTTTCGCGGCATTATCATAAAAAACTACAGCATCCTCCAATAATTATTATTAAAACCATTAAAAATTAGCCGGGGTCATCACAAACCTGAGAATTAGCGGGGGTCACAGAATGGACGGATATGATTTCCACAGAAGTAGGGAATCAGTCGATGATTTGTTTGTTAATGACATTCACCTTTAACGCGAATTTGATCGCCAGATTTATTTTAGGGTTAAACTACAGAGGATGCGAACACAAACTATTAATATCTTGAATAATCTGCTGGGGTTGTCATTTAACCTCTAGTTGCTTCTGTAGCATGATGTCAAGTGGTAAACAGGATATCAAGGCACATATAGTAAGCAGATGGAGGCAGTGTTACGATTGCTGTCGCAGGTGCAGTGTGAATTGAAAGAAAGGAATTTCGCTAATGCACATGGAAGTCTAACGGCTTTGTGCTCAAATTATGGTAATATATACAGTGGAAAGAATGATTAATAAGTCTGAATATCTGAACGGAATGTCAATATGTCCGGCTACTGTTTTACTTGCTCATTAAACGATGCCCAAGATACGGGAATGGACGAGGTGTTGATTCAAGAACGGCGAGGACATTTCCGCCATTAGAATAGATATCTACATGCATCGTTTATATGCGTCATATAGTGAAATACTTGCGTACAAGCTTGGTCTATAAACGTCTATCTGCCGAATAGTTTGCTTCAGATTGTTTCTCACAGTTCGTAGTTGTTGCAACAACCAATTCTGTTGTTTATTTAGCGCTGTCTGCTCCAAAGGTATTAGATGGCCCATGCCTTATTCATGGCTTCGTTGTGACATAATGCAACACATGGTAACTACGAATGACATCAAATTAAAGAACGGCTTGATGCACCGTTTGACTGACCAATGGAACGGGCTTTTTTCAACGTGGAATAAGAACACAGATACATAAACCAGAAAAATTCCCATTAGCCATGCTTGCCTCCAGAAAGAAAACTATTTGAACGTGGTGCTTTTGGATGACTAAACATGATAAGTGCTGCCTTAAATAAAAAATACTGTACCTCACTGCTCCCGACCGTTAAAAAAACATTCTAAACAATTTAGAAAATTGCGACCTGTATCAAGTGCTCAATAAATGTTTACAAGCCAACTAACCCACATAGAAACCGGACTGATCGCCATAACTTGGCGAATGTGAATTCGCCAAGCTAAATTTCCATTACTGCGCATGGTTGACCGAAATGCAGACACTATGAAATTGAGCCACCAGGGAGTCTTTTCACAAAGTTGCACCTACAATAAATTGTTTGGTACATTATTTGTAAAAGTTATCGTTCCATATTTTATAAAGGATGCAAACTTGCTGAATTCAATGACAAATGATAAATGTATTTCCTTCAATAAAAGTGGGATTTATCACACTATTGGGTAAAAAAGCTTTTGGTGAATAAAGTGATTGATTTAGGTTTAAATAGTTTTTTGCTAGGCTATTAAACTTCGCATTGATGATGTGTCAAATAGCAGGCTGGTGCATCGCAGAAGAATTGGGCCGAGCTAAATGATATCCTTTTCCCCATGCTATCATTTACATAGTTTTAATGTGGTTGAAAATGGTTTGAGTTGCCAGTTTACTAAAACATAGAGGACACTTAAATTGCCATTTATAGCACCACATAGCGTGGTTTCAAGGACGCCTACGAGTGGTGGTAATAATGTGGGAGTGGTCAGACCGTCACTAACGCCACCCTGCTCTGTGACTTAGGGATTGAACAGCAGACAACGTCGTTCCCCATTGATTCGGTGACGAATTAGTGTAATCGTGGTGGGAGTTAATGCCGAGGTACTCTCGTGCTGAATAATTGTTACGGCTCTAGATGGCTTCAAGCATTTGATTCAGTTCAGCGAAGTCAACCCCTACATGACCGGCTTTAAGTGTCTTCAATAACAATTACGTAATTATTCTGCTCTCCTAGGTTTAAATCAGTCGTGAATAACATTCATCAATGTCAGTTGAAGAAGATAGTTTTGCGCCTCAGCCAGTGATGCCTTACCTTGTCGTGTAAACCTTCAGCGATATGGGGAAGTTCGGGTGATACTTGTTTACCCACCATAGTAGCGAAAATTGTGCATGTAGCTTTGGAAGAAATTTCTCTTTTGTAAGATTGTCTTATCATACTTTAGTTGCAATTCAATGACATGAAGGATTATGGTACATTCAGATTGGTTATTTAATAAATGACATAATTGTAGTGGCTTTCTGGTGAAACAAGAAAGTCGGGGAGGTTTTCGTCGTGGGTTACATTTCTGACAAACGGCAATGTGCAAGCAAGTTACACACAATTTCTGATAGACTTTTTCTTTTACATGATAATGATTATAGTCCTGCAGCAACCACCACGACGAACCAGTGCAAAGTACGAATACATACATGCTCAGATATGCAAATTATGTAATTTATCACATACTAATCTTGTTAAGTGTATTTAAGAGTATTTATTGTAATCCAACAATCACCGTGTGATATACGGATGCTTTGGGTGCTTTGGATGAATGTGTCGCAATCAGATCCATGCAACTTCCAATAGGTAGGTATTCTATTTTCTGTCGTCAATGCGGGGTAAATGGTTGTTATTTTGTTTTTGATTTACTGCATGGAGCGATGTCATGAGGACGGTCAGGCTAAGTCAGCAGCCTTACAACGTGTTTCGCAAAGTGACGTTCGTTTGCCACTATTCCATTCACACAAATTACATGGGTCCGAAGAAAGGCTATTTTTGCCTAATCATGTTATGGGCGCATCTAACCTCAAGCAATTACATTAATGGAGCTGTTGCACCCTTATCCACAAGTGATTACATTGAAGTCGTCACTACGTACAATTGAAGGTGAACTACAGTGCGATGTAAAGAATCGTTGATCAGGTTTATGTCACGATAACGATATGAATCGGTCGATATTTCCACTGATGGATATTGATCGATATTAGGGGCCGTTGGCTTTGCCGTGAATGATATTTCTTGACCGCGTTCTCTACCTTATTGTAACATATTCTAGCCTAGTGCACAATCGATCTTCTGGAGCCTGATGTGTGTCTGCTGTAATGATCTTTTAATATATTGCAATGATTCTATACATAACTGTTGTTGTGTCTAGGTATGCCTGACGAGAGCGAGAAGTTATTTGAGTAGACTATGTGCACCTTAGCCTCTCGGTCGGACGGTGATACGCATATAAACCGTCCTGCATCGTCCTTTTCCACGCGCATGGCACAATGTATTTGAATGGCACTCCGGATTCTCGAAAAACCGCATATATCAACAGCCTGTGAACAAATATGTTGCAGCGCATCAAAATCTTACCCCGTAGTGATGCAGTTGTTTAATAAACACCACCATCTGGGTTAATATGTGGTCACATGGTATTTGTTTGCTGTCCGTTCGCTAGGCGCTAATGGGGTGGGTTCTTCTCGGCGTCTCCGGGTGCCCTCACGCAAAAGCTGCGTCGCATAATTTTCAGTTTCTGGCGTTGAAAGTTCGTAACAAACCAGATAAGCCCCGCGTGCGGAAAGAACTCTTATCACCAACGGACCGTAGTTTAAAACTTAAAAACAATTCTATCAAGAATGCTATAAGTTAAATCCTGTTATTCATTAAGAAAACCGGGGCGACAAGGCTTTTATCGATGCATGCACACTTTTGATTCTGCTGCAGCTTCACCATGGTGACAAGGCCATATTGCTGCAAAGCTGCGCCCCAAGGCGCCGGGTTGAACGCCATGCTTTTTAACAGTCATCTGTTTGAAATGGTCCGGACTGTGCCTGCGCGCAGCTACCGCCATGTTGTAAAGATAACCATCTCGGCATGTGCTCATTAATGATGATGCGCCACGACAGCAATCGTAATGGTTGTGCATGTCTGCTGAATACATCACTCACTTATTGCCATCAAACCATGCGGTAAAACCAAATAACTCGCCAGGTTGTATGCGTTCAAAGTATCTGATTTGAACTGTTGATTTGTGCATTGTGTTGGAATGACATATCGTAGGATATCTACATAGACGTCCTGTAGGGCTATGTGCACATACGCTTACCAAAGTACCAAACACTAATGTGTTATACATGGATCATTTCGTAGAATTATATGCAACCCTTCTGAACAAGATGCAAGAATGGGTGTTATTGTACCTAGCTACCGCCGTGGGAAATTATTTGCACATTGAACATTTGGCATTGAACACCAATAGTAAAGAAGCACGAGGTCGAAAATGCATAAGATTAATACGAATGCATTTGTTCTGAATTTTGAACAGTTGTGTTTTCCATTACCAAAGCAATAGACATAGTTCGAAGGTATGCCTAATATATTCACGTTAGCCCCATATATGCCTGCGTTACGAAGGTTTCCGTGTGGTTTGTATCGAGTTGCGTGTGGCTTCACTGACATGCACGGTTGTATTGGGCCAACTAATGGCAATCCTCTTATTTGATTTCCTTCCTTGAACCGTTTGATAAAACATTTGATAAACATTTATTAAGTATGTAGATTAGCCTCTCTAACGGCAGGTTCTGACATGTTACGCCATGGATATTGTAGCCTTGATAACGTCGTTATTTCATTCTCCTTGCATAGGATGGCCTCCTGATTTATTGTACTGCAATTAAACACAAAGACATTATCAAATACAGCATGAATGGGTAAGGGGTCTCGCACCAACCAGATGAATGCATAGTTTATCACACTTTCATTCAACCAACTCATGACACTGATAATATAGTATTCTCGAGGGCTTGTTTAATCTACTCTCGGTCAGTGTTACTATATATAGGTTATATACTGTATCCACTCTGGAAGAAATCAAGCAATATCCTCTCACCTTCAATTTGGGCGAGATGTGGAAAAATGCGTAGCAATAATGTTAACCAGTTTAGCACTTAGTAGAGTGTACATGAAGAGGTCACGGAACATTATAAGCATTTGCGTCAATAAACAATGACTCGTTTTAAAATGGGAAAAGTTCAGAACCTTCATTCTTCATCACTTGCAACTTCATATATGTGTCCAATTGTAACTGGTATATACAGTAGCCTCTCTATTGACACCAGTTTACGGGTGTAATGCGTCCGCTTCAATGCTGTTGGAACGTCGCCAGGTGTGAGGCTTCAGTTCCTGTCGCATTTGATGAGTAACCTGGTGGGAATGATGCTCATTATCATCAGTGACGGTATGAGGTACACAATTACGCGTGGATAATTGACAATCAACAGTGTTTTCATCATGAATGGGTTTATTAGCCATTCTAGTTTCGCTGAAAACTATCCATAATGACGAAGGTCCTGATACGTTCGAGCAGCATTCTAACTATCCTGTTGGGTGTTTAAATGTGCTAATGAGACGCATGATTATAATCATATGACGTGCATAATAAAGTGAAACATATGGTCACGATCTGTTATTAAATACAACATTTTATCAGTCATAGTAAAAGGTTGTCTCGTTTAAAAAGCTTTGACAGATATATGAGCACCCTATTCACCAAATCGTACTGCATGCAATGCAATACAATTGCCAATCTTGCAGTGACTGGCGAGGTTCGATGACTTAGATGCAGGTCGACTGGTGTCAATACTTGGACAATATGCGCATGGTAAAGGCCACCAACGAATGTTATCGAATGCGCTACTGTTGATGGATTGTCGAACAAAGGACATATACAATGCGACTATTGACTAAACCGGCAGCTTATCTTTGCTAATTCATCTTCACAAATAATTGTTTCAGTAAAATTTTAATTTTACGATGTGCAGCGGAACCCTTGTGGTAATGGACCGACTAATGTTATGGATTGCTAAGCATGGCATTAAAACATCAAACAGGATTGTGTCAGCAAACTTGACCACGTCATCCACATTGACTATGTCATCAACCTTGCCCACGTCATCAACCTCGACCACGTCATCAACCTTGACAACGTCATCAACCTCGACCACATGTAAATCGTCCATAAACGATCATTCTAGCGACTGGAGTTACACAGAACAATTATAAATGGCAGTCCTATGTATATAAATAGATGTATTGAATAACAATTATCTAAAGGAACGATAAATATATGATAGAAAAGTAGCATGTGTATGTCAGTCATCAACCAGATTCGTGAGACAAACGACCAACGATACTTTTCAAGAAGTTGTAGTAGGCCGGGTTTATGTAGGGTTGTTCAGAGAGGTACAATGGGGGTGTCATAGGTACACTCTCTGCCGTTCTGAGGAATAATCGAGGTTAACTGGCTGTCATTATTTGTGTAGGACGGTATTGTCGGGGAGATATTTGGGTGGTAGGCCAATAGTTTACTGGGGGGATGGAGGATGGTGATTAGTGCGGGTGGCAATGCTGTAGGGGGGAGTAGCAAGTTCCGCGCTTAGACGACATGTGAGTTTCAACGGATGTTGAAGTGGAGGCGTTGGATGGCATGGTTCATTGAAGGCGTGTGTGGGAATTCCATTCCCGAAGAATTCACGTGTATATACAAAATGGTGATAGGACTATATCTTTGTGGTATGGTCTGATATTGATAATGGATCGTTGGAGATGGAGGCAAGCACCGCCATGGATAACTCACTCATAAAGAAGCTATATTATGGTAATAATACCACGGTTATTTGCTTGTACTTCGTGGCTACCATAGTCTACATGAGATTTTTATATATCGTAGGTGCCTTGCGTCCACACGCCATCTTGGAGGGGGATGTGCATCTGGGTATGAGTGTTTGTGCTAATTCATCTTCACAAATAATTGTTTCAGTAAAATTTTAATTTTACGATGTGCAGCGGAACCCTTGTGGTAATGGACCGACTAATGTTATGGATTGCTAAGCATGGCATTAAAACATCAAACAGGATTGTGTCAGCAAACTTGACCACGTCATCCACATTGACTATGTCATCAACCTTGCCCACGTCATCAACCTCGACCACGTCATCAACCTTGACAACGTCATCAACCTCGACCACATGTAAATCGTCCATAAACGATCATTCTAGCGACTGGAGTTACACAGAACAATTATAAATGGCAGTCCTATGTATATAAATAGATGTATTGAATAACAATTATCTAAAGGAACGATAAATATATGATAGAAAAGTAGCATGTGTATGTCAGTCATCAACCAGATTCGTGAGACAAACGACCAACGATACTTTTCAAGAAGTTGCCTCTGCAAATTATTGGTTGGTTCACATCAGAACCCTTTTTCTCCATTCAATAACTGAATGCCACTAAATATACCAAAATATGTGTGCTTGCAAATATGCTCTCAAAAACATTTCGTGACGGGTTGTATGCAGACAGTATATATTTCAGATAGTTGCCAAGTTGCAATATTTTATGATAACATAAGGGTGGTAAATGTGATAGGGAATGAGAGGGGTGGATAAATTTAACACTCCATTGGTTCTCGGATTAACAGTTATGTCACAAACATCCATGGCAAGATATGCAATCATTTACTATGTTTGTACGGAGTTCAGTTATTCATTAGCTACGCTTAGTGAAACTTATTCGAGGCTTAAAATGGCTCATTGCTGTGATAACATTACCGTAGACACGTAACGTATATAAATCGGTGGGCTATATTTTGTGGATGGTCAGTATATATAATGACTACTGCAAGCACCGCAATACACTCTCACACTAAATAAAGCTATATTATGGTATCATACCCAATATTTGCTTTACTCGTGGCTAACATAGTCTAAATGAACATATCATGATCGTTTCGCCTTGCGTCCACTTGCATCCACTTGCATCTGGCGATGAAATGTATATTCACTGTACCCCTGTGCACAAATCACTGATACAGTTTGGAAATAGGAAATTGTTATTCTGGTACTTGACAACCTATTGTAATGAACAACTAAACAAGGCACGAGCTGTCCACATGGTAATCTGAGTCCCATTTATTCTTTTCATTTCGTTGCCATTTGCGATCAGTGGATTCTAATATGACAACAATGCTAAGCTCTTTCAATTAAAGCCAAGCAACAAGAGTGCCTTTGTAAAAGTCACTTATCATTACTGTGAACGTGTTGTTACACATAGAGCATTAACGATGATCGGTGGCCATTTTCAAAATAGTCACTTCCGTCACTACGGGGAACCTCGACAGCCACAGTGTCATATGATGATTTATGCCCTGTGGTAAATGAGTTTCTGTATTTAGTTTAGATCGACAGTGGAACAAGGCATCCAATTAAGTGGGAATAATTGGCAATCAACAGTTCTTTCTACCTGAACGGGTGGAATACAACTTCTGTATTTCATGAAAACACTGTGCATACATTATAGCCCCGGGCGATAATCCTTTGGACGCCTCTTGTGTGTGGAAATGTGCAGATCACGTGCATATGTATCATCCACAGACGTGTTAGAACGGCTGGTCATGATCTGCTATGTAACGTCTACAATTATCAGTCACGATAAGCAGCGTGTTGAGTCATGTAATTGATGTAACATGCCAAATGCCGTGCAATATCGTTTCAACTTAGTGAGTTGTGAGAACGTGGATAAAACTTGTAATTCAACATATTCATGTTTGGGTCTTCTTAATGCAAGAAATATGAAAATGATGTGATGTATAACGTCAAAGGGGTGGTGGTCATCAATAGGATATCATTCGTTATGCATACTAGTGTGCGGCCAATATGAATAGTGCCTGGCTTCTCAAAACGTGTCGGTGGCCCCAGATACCCGTTTAAATGCTAGTCGTTCCCTGGCCCTTTCTTTTCGTTACTTTCGTCTCTCTTTGCAGAGGGGTACCAGATCTTAGCTATTGACCAATTGTTATTTCTTAACCAATGAACCTATACGCAGAGTTTATTTATCTTTGTGGATGGCCGAGATAGCAAGAACATCGAAAAAATTGCATAGTTTTCAAATTGGTTGTTAAGGTGCATTTTGTCGGGGCCAGGTTTAATTTTTATTTCGGTTCTATTTTGATCCTCTCTATGTAATGGGAACACCAAGATTTTGTTTCTTCATCGATATGGGCGTTTTTGGAAGCGGCCTCGAACTTTGTTTACAGATATATGTTATTTAGATGCGGCCGTCTCGATTAATTATGCATACGCTGTTCCGTGATTTGGTGGTATATGGTTCAAACTACGGCCGTTTCCTGCTACGGATGCCTAATAGAGTCCCCCAGGGCAATATCTGGTTGAAATTCACATCCAGTCAAAAAGAGAAAATCGGATTGTTCTCAACGGGCAGGGTGAAATTGCTCGGTGAGATGACAGCATGAATAGAAAAAGGTAGATAGTACTATGCTTCAGTAATCCCTTATACAGACGTTTAAGTCTAGCGATAGCCTACCAGCAGCATGTATTTAGTGTGCTAGGTGCAAATAGGATGAAGCGTGTTCTCCGAACATCACGATGTGTTCATGGAAGAAAATGAAATTGTGATGTTTGACATCTTCTCGACGGCGCTAATATGCCCTGACATGGGAATTGACGGGGTGTTGATTTAACACTTGTGAGGAAACATCTGCCGTTAGAATTGGGCAGGTACAGCCCAAATGTTAGCAATTGCGCATTGCCTATATGCTTTACATTGTACAATACTTCATCTTGCAAGCTTGGTCCTTGTCAGCATCTTAAATTGTCTCTAGTTGTTCATGGCTGCACAAAATATCAGGGTGCAATCTAGTTCATCAGGGAACAGAGATGAGCTCCGAATGACTAACGCATGGAAACATATGCAAGGGTGAGTAATGTGAAGGCTCGAATTTGCACATTGGGCACACTGATAAAACACGAATAGCTGTCAACATGACAAATAGTTTATTTCAGTTCGTATGACACAGTTTGTAGTTGCTGCAGACCGTTGGTTTATTGACAACTGTCCGCACACACGGTAAGCGGCATTAGACGGCCGATGTCATAATCATGGCCGTTTGTTAGCGTGTCTCCATATTCCAGGCAGAGTAATTTCCTACAATGCATCTCAACACTTACCCTTTTATGAAGATAACAGGCATATCAAAGAAAGCATTTTTCTTTGGAGAGGTATAATAAACAAATTCTCAAAGTTTTGCAACTACCTTTGAATCCTTTAAGTTTCTTGAAATAGTCATTCCTAAGAGAACCTCCATTGTGTAAAGTCAACAAAGACCTGATCAATGTGAATAAAGGCTGCTGTTTGCGTGCATAATGATAGAAAAGTAGTAAAAAGAGTAAGAGGGGTAGGGTGGTGATGAGGATAAGCGTAGAATCAGAAATGGTGAGTGGCTAGTCAGGAACATGGGTCTATGTGTCAGCCGTGAAAGTGCACGTTTTCGGATCAAAATTTGATTTTACAGTCCGGCGTATCGAAACAGCGAGCTCATAAATTATTAATCTCCTCCGCGTGACGTCGGACCACCGGCAATGTTATGTTTGCGAGGCGGCACCTGCGTAACGATTCTCGCAAAATAGCTGCTGGTGATTTCGCTATTTGATCCCTTCTGGAGCGCGACGAAAAGACATGCGACTGCACTGATCATCGTTGATGAAGCGTATAAAGACGCCTGCGATGCCGCTGCTGCGTCTTGGGGTCTCACTCATGCGGATCATCCTGTCATGGGCATGTTAGTTATTTGCGTTCGTCATCAATGCGAATATTGACTAATCGGAAGCTTATCTTTGCCAATTCATCTTCACAAATAATTGTTTCAGTAAAATTTAAATTTTACGATGTGCAGCGGAACCATTTTGGTCAAGCATCAAACAGGATTGTGTCATCAACCTTGACCACGTCATCCACCTTGGCTACGTCATCATCCTTGACCACGCCATCAACTTGACAACTTCATCAACCTTGACAACCTCCTCAACCAGAACCATGTCATACACCAGGACCACGTCATCTACTTGGAGCACATTATCCACCTGGACCACGTCACTAACCAACTGCACGGCACCAACCACGAATATGTGATCATACAGGACGTCGTCATCAAATAGGACCACGTCGCCAACAATCTCAAATATGAACAGTATTTGTTTCAGGGTGGATATCTGAGAAATCGCAACCACCCATGGTGCCTTAAGTTGTTTCTATCATGTTTTCGTCTTTATATATATGTTTAGGCTGGCAATCCGAGAATACAATCACGATTCACTTATAACTTGAAGTATCTGCGTCTTCTAAAATGAGACCTCGTCGAGCAGGATTTGGGGTCACAGATAGTACACAGATGAATGTAGAATATATGATGTTTGCAGGCGGGTGGAGTGTGAATTCAAAGGCAGTAATGTCGCTCATGTAAGGGATGTATGTCGTCTTTGGTCCATAAAGTATGGCAGATACTAGAGTGGAAATAACCACAATATCATCATTAGCACAACATCGTTACTTACGTTAGCATAATGGTGTACACTGCAAGTCAAAAGCTATTTGCTTAGGTTTCAATCAATGATGCAATGGTATTGAGCTGGACTTTCCTCCCAGTGATGGTCCTTACCCCATCCCCCGCGTCCTGACAAAGGATATCTGCCACATATTCGATGGTGCTTAAGGGGCACCAAGAATCACTCACAATCACATCCAACACCGCACATTCGCTGTTGGAGGCAGGATAAAGGTTCTATTTTACTTTCATTACCCACGTTGATGAATTAGTTGATCTGTACAACGTGTTCACTGGAGAAGCCCGCTAGATTTATATGCAACACACGTGCTGTGATAAACTTCAGTATGCACATGGATTGCCTCCATTATTGAGGGTGCGTTACTATGAATCAGGAGTGATCATGCTCACGCCTCACATAATTGGAGTACTACCGATGCTGTTTTATTGGGCAAAGATAAGTATCTGCTGAATGCACAAAGAGAATTTCAGTGGATGGAAAAATCACACGGATGATGATTAGGGAGATGTAGAAAAAAACTCGAGAACTACTACGAACGATTCACGGGCGTCATTGATTAAGTGTTGCAGAGGAGATTCATTCGTTTGTTTAAACCATCACCGTCAGAGCGGTGGTTATATGTGGCCAGCAGAGATAATCATTTAATAGCCCATCTCTCACTTCGAATAAATAGAGTATAAATCCTAGAAGCAGGGCCAACGAACCGCATTAACCTTTGTGGAAAGCTTACAATTCACCAAGTCGGATTACGGAAATGAGATACTTACGCGGGCGGGTTTGGGAAGGTATATGAGCAGGCCTGTTGACAGTATGGCTGCATCATTAGAAAACAAGCTGCAGCTATTGCCAAAGTTAATTCGTCTAGAGAAGGGAGCATTCAAGTGAGTAAACCATTTCCACTTGAAGCGGCATATCGGATATGCTAGCTAGGGTAGTTTGTCAACAAACAAATCTTATTTCAAACATAGTATGACAGAAATGGGAAATGTCATCTCCATTTCTGGTTCTCCGTTACCGCACTGAATGGAAATGTCAAATGTCTTATTAATTTTGGTATCGGGTCCAGCAGTACATTTGTAATCGAATACATTTTCATAGCAATTGATTTGTGATAATATCATTTGAACTTGATAATCATGCATCTATTAAGTGAAAAAAAAGCTCATGAAGGCACAAGTATGCACCTACACGAAAGAAAGATGGCACATCAGTGCGTACACTTTGATACTAAAACCTGGAGTATTCGTAAGCAGGATGTTGTTATTTGGCCTAACTAAACGAAGCCAGACATTTGTCATACATAGGGCCGCCCTTTTTCAGAACGTGGGTAAATGTCAATCATTTTACAGACACTGCTTATAATTTTCCGGAATAGCATGCGACAAGCCCACTGGTGGATTGGACAATGTGACGACCTTGAATGCAAATGATTGCGGTTGAGCAGTCGCCATTACTTGTAGCATAGGGATTCCCAAAGTCGACCTCAGCCAGATACATCAATCAGAAGGCTCCTATCCTACTTGAACACATAACTACAGCAGGGATATCATCGCAGAAGAGCAATGCCTATTGGCTGATGAAGCGTATAGTGTTTCTTGCCTTACTAGGTCAGCATGATTTGGTTAAGCATTTACAGATAATGCCATGCTAACATGCATGAATCAGGATCTGTGTGGTGTACTCGTATCAATGTTTTCAGATGCACCCCATTACAATGTCTATATGATGGCTTGTTGTGATAGCTTGATTGCGATGGCTATTTGATGGCTTGTTGTGGCAGCTTAGTAGCCCAAATGCCTGGATTGACCAACCTAACTATAAATCTTATCTTATCTTGCTCATGTACGTAGTGCTTTGGATCATATTGCCAGTATCCATTCGCATCCGGCTGCGGTTATGGAGAAGCTCACAACTTAGTTACTAACTGTAGGACAAACATTCCCGTAAAACTAGGTTACTTTACCATTAGCTGATTATAGTTCGTCATGAACCTCAGAGCCTTTTGCAGTTCTTATAGAGGCTTTAACTGCTGCAACTGTGTCTTCGTTGATTGTGATGATCCCTTTTGGCTATTGAAGAGCAGGCTAACGACCAATTAAACATTCTGCACGGATGTGTTTCAAACGGGTACTTCTATTGGTTTATGATATATTTATCACGTTAAGCTTGATGCTGTTTCCTCGATCACGAGCAATTCATCGCGGATAGATTTTGTACGCCACTTAAGGTGCAGTCGGTGCATTGTTAACTACGGGTATCGCTGCGAGAGTATATTATAGGTTCTCATGAATGGACTCACTTCTATCCCGCTTGATTCACCATCATTAAGTAAGTTATGAAACGTTTATGTTAAATCACAACCTAAGTTATTGGTTAGAGTTGCCATCATCGATAATGATCTGTCAATGATGTCAAAACAGCTGATCACAACGATCCAGCAGAATCATAACGCTTACTGGTCATCGACAGCTCGACCCTCCCCCCCCCACCCCCCCCCCTCTTCCTCACACCCCTCCCCAAACCCACCCCTGCCTCCGCATCTCCAACAAAACTTGCTCAATAGTATCACTATGTACACTATATAATGGTAATAACATGTATTACATTGCTCATATCAGCCAAGTATGTATACAGGTTAGACATGATTATAAACAGTAACTCTAAGCAGTTGCACTCTAGCTTTTGTTGATTTTTAAAGTGAACCTTACGTTGGTATGTATTTCGTGCATGATTTTAGAAGTCTGCGGTATAAGTTTATTGCAAGTTTACAGTGCAAAATAATGAAAGCAGCTCCACGTGAGCTATTAATCGACGATTGCAGTGCAGCATTGTTTCGAGTGTTATATGTTGATTTAGCATTTGGTATTCAGAGAAGAAACTACGGAGCTATTTCTCTTAGTGACTTGTGTGATATTTGAGTCCGTTTCAGTCAATACAGTCTATTAACATTGAGGAAAATCCTGAGAGTTAGTGGAAACCGTTAGTGGAAACTATATACCTCCAGTATGATTTGATGACCCTTCTCTGGGATTCAGCTGGGCTGAAGTAAGATTAACTTTGATTCCCTGCTCTGGTCCATCTTACGAGCACCATCATTTAATGGCCAACATTGGCCGACAAAATTTAAGTAATGTAAGCAATGTCGCTTACTTGGTTCATCTTGCTGCGGCTCGAGTTTGTGGTTGACCTCGTTAGTATCGTTATATTACATGACAAAGGAACCTGCTAAGCAAATCCAAGCATACGCATCTGTCAACTCGTATCCAATCCCAGATATCTAAATGACGTCAGCTCGTCCTCTCTTACCTTGTTTTTCTGCAGAATCTTGGAGGCTCAAATTTTGAAATGGTGCGTCACGCAACTGTGGATGTATTCTGTCAAACGTTTGGATATTAGAAACCATCTTCGCACAACACAGGGTATTTAATTGAATATACCGGTGCACATCGGCACATGTTCAGTTAGCATTGGGCGTATGTTCTTTCAATCTCCCTCGATACAACAGTGACAGCTTTCACAGCCAGCGTGACGAATGCCAGGCCATACAATTAAATGAGTTTCAAACAAGATTTATTCATCGTGCCACTGTACTTTGTTACCTGCAGCGACAACAGAATCAATAAGTCGATAGCTCAGATTGGACATGCTATTCAAAACCATTTATTCTTGTCATTTGACACTATCGATGAGCTGCGGATTATATTCCAAAGGTATTCAATATAAAATGAAACCGCACAAAACGGCTTTCTATTTTGACATTTGGGATACTATGGTAATACGATATGTCCCTAGATTGAATCATCGATAGTGCTTTTCGGTGTTTTTGTCGCCATATCATATTTTGTTCAGACGTGTGAAAACGTCTTCAGTGATTGCAACCATGTAATACACATATGGCATAAACCGCTGATGCTGCAATCCCTAAAAATTAAGTCTGTATTAATGTTTTTCTGTATTAATGCTGTGCATTTGTGTGTGTAAAGATGATGCATTATAGAGGTGCATTGTGTATAATGGGACACCGTGTTGCGGTTTTGTCCGAGAGGTGGCAGCAAAAAGCAATGCGGGCCCAAGCTCGACCGAAGTTGTCAAGTTATGCGCTTACTTCACGGTTTACGCATAAATACAAGAGATTCGTTCCCATTTTGTTTCACTTCTACGAATAAAACTTCTCGCATTATGTCAGGTGGTCATGAGATATTTGATGGTGACGACATTTAGGGTAAAGCTGTCACTGTCAATGCGCTGTGTGTAGCGGACGAGCACCTCCGAAACGCTGTGTAACTAAATGATGACTATTATCGCGCCACTTCTTCGTTGTTGTGTCGTGCGTGTTTCCGCATGGTTCGGTTCACTGGTCGAGTTTATTGTCAGATATATTTTTCTAATATGATAGTAAGGAGCTACTAAGGATACGATGTCCAGCTGACAGTCGTTTCAATTGTTATCATAATAAACCTGAGTTCAAGCACAGTGCATTTGGACCTGCATGTTGGAACCACACCAGAGCAGCTTTCGTAATTGCAGACCTCGAAGCAATGTTGTAAATCCCGGCAGTATGTCAGGCAGGCCCTGGTGATTGCAGGCATAATTTTTGCTCTACACTATAATGTCTGAATAAAAAGACTGTCGCTCGATTTAATAATTTGTATGATGTATTTATCCCTGGTAGTATGAAGGCAGATCTTGGTGATGTCACCTGCAGTCTTGGCATAATTTGTTCTACACTAATAGCGGATGTCTGACTAAAAAGACTGTCGCTGTCATAACTTGTGTTATGGCTGCAGCGTGCAATTAATGGGAACAATAGGTATGTTTGCCAGGCAATCTAGGAATTCTATTTATTTCTCTCACATATACACTTAGCATGCCATGTGCGGGTGCAACGATTCCCTCGATTAATCATGTCATGGGTAGATGCCATGTTAATCAGCATGCAACAATCGATTTCCGTTAGGAATTCTATTTTCTCTATAATATTCCATTAATCCGTCAAGCGTGGCGACTTGCTATCAGTTGCAACATTGCACCATTGCCGTTCCCTGTTGCCCTTTGTGAAACCTCAGCATCTCTTATACAACATCGCAGCAATGTCCTTCATCACAACCCAATCCAGCAACATAAGTACGTCAACTAATGCAGATATAAGGTAAGCTACAACTGCGCATTATTATGCAGCTGATATGAAGAAAACATGGATATTGGTCATCTTTCCTTGCTCTTCTATTGGTTAATTCCCTGGTCGCCTTCGTTCTATGCATCATTCTAACACGGAATTCCATTTGCCGCTACAAGAGTATGGCGAGACAGCAAAATGTAACGATGGATGAAGTCGCAAAACTACTACACCAAAAGGGATCTTAAGTCCGGAGACACAAAAGCCATAGTACATGCTTTGCAGAGAAATTGCCACAGCATCACATTGCAACTATTTGCATGTATGGTCGGTGACGTGTCTACATTGCGTTTTCGCTGAATGCGTTTTTATATACATTACAAATTTGCCAAATGATTTATGAGCTCAGATTTGATGATACATCTGTTTACATAGCTTACAAGATAATCTTATAAACACTATTCACGACGTAAAACATCATATCAATAATTCAGTTTTTAGGCAGAATGGGGTCATGGCTGCGATAAGGTTGTGACTGTTGAGCGCAATGTTGCAAGTGAGTAAAGTTTGAAATTCGAATGGTAGATAATTAGTATATAAAGCTTTAACGGTGCTTGTTATGTCCAGTTCTGGAATAACGAATTATTTTAGGGTTGAGCAAAATAGTCGAACATCAGAACGCGCATAGAAAGATGATCAGGTCCGAGCGTGTCTTACCATGCCAGTCGCAAGGTCCGATGTGTTGTATAAGGATGACTGGAGGATTAATAAGGACAAGTCGAGAAATTTATCAACAACGGTAATGTTGACAGACGGGTCATCTACAACAAGTTTAATATCAGATATCAAAATAGCTCTAAACATGGCAAGCACTCGCAGACTAGTGCGGGTCTACAACATCTAAAGATTAATCAAAGTACTCGATCTTTACTTTAATCAACGCCATCGAAAGATGCTTCCCGTCATTATTTACTTGTTGTGAAAGAAGGGGAAAGCTTCCTAATTATTTGCCTCTTTAATTATGAAAGTATATCAGCCTTTATGTGTTTGGGGCGCGATGCACAGCGCCTTGGTCTCACAATTCAAAAACAAAATGACATAACGAAGGGTTAATCTTCTGTAGACCGCCACCCCTACAACCTCATCTGAAAAATGCCAGCAAATGAAAATTGTGTACTTCTTTAACACTTTCTGACATAAAATCAACTGAACAATGTTGACAAAGATAATTGTCACATTTATTGGCGTTGTGATACTTCTATATGGTATATTCATGAGTTTCTAATAAGCCTCGGGCAGTAATTTCTACATTTGAAGGCTGGTGCTCAAGGGGACGCTGTTTTATCTGCTTCGCCAGAAGTCGGAAGGCACCACGCTTTCTCTCTTGTCTCTGGCAGACCCCATATTACGGTTAACTTACACCCAACATGGCAGACCAATCGGCGATTCCGTATATTTCATGGCCTTTTGAAAGTCCATTAGCTTATTTACGACGGGACGTAACTAATACGATGCCATGGTTTTACCATACAACTTCTGAAATATAAACCCAGCAATAATGCCAGAAAACGATCAAATGCGTATGATTAGTTATTTTACCAAGTAAATACTTTACGGCAGATCTTTGTAAGCAGAGTATGATGGCTGTTTTTCGGCGCCGACACAGACCAATCGGCAATAATGAGATGAGTCAAAACGTAGCAATAGAGGCGATTTAGGCAACAGGAGCATCGAACGACTTAAACGCCGATACCAATAGTATGGGTTTGAAATGACACCGGCTTCAGAGAGCCCTGTTTTCTAATCCTTTCTATTTCTAGAAGAACATAGATATAAGATTACTGTGTGATAGCAAATTAAATTGAACGCAGACTTGTCCACCCAGGTGAACATCAACATGCATGTTCTCAGCAATAGGGAATTTCTCTGTGACACGCTTTAGGCTAGCGATGATGGCACTTTACTAATTACTGCATTAATATACTTGCATACTTGTTACTTTTGCATGCTGCGCTAATGATGACGCTGACGCACAAAGAAGCTTACTTATGTAAGCATCAATGCTCGGTAGGACCCTTTCAATTGACATCAATTCGCTGCTACTCTTGTTCTTTGCAAATTATTAAAAAATGAGTGACGATATTACAAAATCACAAAAGCACATTGGACTGTTGATATAAGTAAATCAAGGGGTTCATAGACGTCCTTGGTTATGGATAACCTTCCCGCTGTATTTTGAAAATGTAGACAGCTTGATTCAAAAGACATTTTGGTCTTTTGGATAACATTGTTATTTTGATATTGAGTACCATAAAATGTAGGTTTGATTAAAAACAGAGAACATTATTTATTGAAAAAAATACGCCATTCCGACATAAAGTTAAATACAAGCTGTGTGGTGTCATTTATGAGCCGCATTGTAGTTAAGGTCAATGTTCAGAGTCACATACACCTCTGATAAACAAATATTGACACAAAAAATTACGGTTTTAACCAAGGCGAATTGTTGGAATAACGGCGAGATATAAGGCCATGCCGATTGTTAACAAACTTAAATAGGATTACAATACTTGAATAGGTTTGATTATAACGCATATAAACATGAAAATACGCCATTCCGACGTGAAGTCAATACTCGGCTCTGTGGTGTCATTTATGAGCCGCGTAGTAATATATAAGCACATACACCTCTGACAACACAAATTAGGGTTTTAACCAAGGCGAATTGTTGGAATAACGGCGAGATATAAGGCCATGCCAATCACTGACATTCATACTTGAATAGGCTTGGCTACAATCAAAATGACATGGAGATAAATAAGGCTGCACCTTGCTCACCCGATGCCATACTGGCTCAGTTGATTGATATTATACGAGGAAGTATCAATGCACCAATAGGGATGCAAGACGGTAAACACCGCACCCTGTGAAGGATAAACTACTTATGGCAGCTCTTGTTTGAATCACAGACCTGTTGTACATCTCGAGTCCCCATCTTTGTCCCCCTGGGCGTTATATGCGAATAATAATGTTCCCACGGTCGCAAACCAACAGAAAGGAAAATGATGTTCCTGTGTCTAGTTTCACACTGAGCGACAGGCCGTCCACATCTAAAGTCACATACAGAGGGAAACACTGGTTTGCTGGTTAGCACTTTATCACTGTCTTGAGGAAGTCGCGATGAAACATTTTCAACATTCCTTGAGTCTGAAAAAGTAATTTTTCCCGATAAGTTTTATCTGACCCACACATACACGTGTTAATGTTACCGATTAAAACGCCCATGATAACCTCACCACTCTTAAACATGTTTGTCATTCTGAACCATACAACCGATAATGCAGCTTGCTGATACATGCTGACAATTGATGAAAGTCAGTTAAAAGTATACACCACCCGCTAGATACGATGAGTCTAGTTTCTAGTTAACCACGTGGGGAATGGTGGGAAATATTCATGCCAACATTCTAAAAAGACGTCTTCCCATTAGCCCATAACTACGCTGACGTGGTAGAGTTTATTAGCTAAATACGGCCCTATGATCATGTTATCTTCACTGGAGCCAACTAGGGGGACAAGCTATTAGTAATGGATCGATGTAAAATCACAGCTTGGCGCATAGAACAACAATAAATAACCGCTGTAAAAGAGCCTTCCAGCTGTCAGCAAGAAACCACGTTATATCTAATTTTACATCCAGGTGGCATGGTCTACAAGCCCCATTAGCGCAGGTCAAAACAAAACACACCTCAAAAAGTAAACGTAGACATGAATCACCCCAGTTGTTCTGTGCTCGACCTTTAATCCCTTTTCATGTGCAGGTGTCCCTCCATTGTGCGCGATATCACATTTATTGCTCAAGATTCCATTAGCACCCTGGTAAATAAATTGAAAGAGAACAATTCATTGCGTGAATACAAAACAATACTTCGCAAAAGAGAGCCGATCAATTGTCCGTGTAATGTAAACAAACTGGCATCATAATGGGGTGGGCATAGATTATGATTTATATTTCACCAAACCCTCTTAAACTCTAGCGAACGAGCATTCAGAATATGAAATGGAAAGAGATAAGTATATTGCATATCAATACATTTCACGGAAATACACTACGGTTTTATATTTGCAATTAAAAACCTCACATACACTTACAATCGCACACGGGGTTAAACAAATGACGCTTCTATTGTTACTGAATCACAAAAACAATGGCCTATTACTCTTGGGTTGGATAAAAAAACTTCATCCATCGTTACAATAATATCGAAATGCTGATCAGGTGATCGTTTGTCGTCATTAATGATGTTGGTATGCCGTTTCACTACTTGTTACTGACGTTTTATAATCACTTTGTCAGTAAACCAGAATTCACACATTCTGATAATCAGGCGCATAATCGAAAACCATGAGAATTGGATTAAATATTGCTATTTGTGTATGCCAAACAATACAAAACGCTGAACTTATCCCAATATATTCATTGATAATAGTGCGTTTTCGATACCGTGATGATCCTGTTCATCTGGTATTGTGATTGTTTGCATCTTAGTATAAGCATTACTGGCTTTGTCACCAGTTACAGGGTCTTTACAGTGCAGTGAATAGCAATAAGCAAACTGACAAACGTACGTGTTTTAACCATTCAGTATATTTTGTGACATGCAGCAACCACGCAATAAGTTTTCTTTTCAAAGTAGGTTAATATGTTGATGAACATTTTGCCTCGTCTATCCTTCGTGTGGGTATTTAGTCTTTATTTTGGGCAAAGTGTCCAGAACGTAAATGTTGGTGTTACTTCGTCTTATGCTATGAACACCAATCAGATAATACAGCTTTTTGTACTTAATTGTCCCTGGTTTTATGCCTATAAAACCCTTGACATCATCTACGTTGTGTACATATCTATCTCACTAATGCTTACCTTATATTTTGAACCAAATGAATTATAGACAATCAGGTAAGCAAAAATCTTTCGTATTGTTGTATCAAAACATGCTAGTTACCTGTGCCATACACCAATAAAACGGCAGCAACATCAATAATGCAGAATGCTGCTTTGCAGATCTTGGCCTAAATGCCACATCGTTTATTCATGAATGACATTATAAGGCGGGTATCGAATTCACAAAAACATTCGGATGTATAACTTTTTTAAGTCTGGTACTGCCCAACGGGGATTTAAGCACACGCATGTTCATAAGTATTTGAATAAGTTTATAAATTCTTCACCCGTCAAACAACATTGCTACCAATACGAAAACGTTTGGCATATATATAGCTCAATAATACGGAAAGGTGTGTGTAGAATTCTTGCAAGATACAGTGTGCAGCATGTTGAGGCATGTGGTGTTCAGGAATATTAGGATAAGAACATGATTACTTAGCGGTATTACGATGCAGCGCTGGGTTTGCTCTGGTCGACACAATTG
This sequence comes from Urechis unicinctus, assembly GCA_034190875.2. Lineage (NCBI taxonomy): Eukaryota > Metazoa > Annelida > Polychaeta > Xenopneusta > Urechidae > Urechis > Urechis unicinctus. Next base: position 3,429,639 of record CM067354.1, read on the forward strand.
GCCTGTACAGCAAGTGATTAGCTATCACAGCTCTCCATGCGGAGCATCAAAGTGCCTGCATGTAATAGCGGACTTGTTTCATGTGTAAAGTACACCAATAGTTTGTATGCAGATACGCGGCGCCAGTCGGTCGAACATTGGCAGCAGAAAGTCTAAAACTCAAGATTGATGGTTGTAACGTTCCAAATAATCGAAATAGCAATATCACAGGTATTGTTCTTACGTAAAATATGATTGCACCCACAGTTCTGTAATGCTAGTACCCCAGCTTAATTTAGATAGGTGTCCGATTCGATTACACAAATCATGTCTCTTACCGATGTGAAATTGGATAGCTTGGTTCGACATAAGCGAGAGCACCGACAGTCCCGTTATAATTCATTTATATTTACATTCCGTGGAAATCGAACTGGTTACCAAGAAAATATCACGCGATACAAAACTGCCACTGATGACTCATTTTGTGAAAGCAACACTGCCCCGAGGTTATGACAGGTATGGATACCAAACCATAAGCTAGATTAGCCACTGCGCCCTATGAAATATGGGCTGCATTATCAAGAGACACCTCCCCTTCCGGCTATATTTGAGGGCGTATTCCGATAATAAAGATATTATATTTGGTTTCATAGGCTCTGTGATTAACGGCAGCATCAGTTATAATCGCTTGTGACTAGGGCCACCATTTGTTAAACAGACCAAGCTCGGAGTTAAGGTTCAATTTCAATTCAATACCATTGCAAAAATCGGCCAGGTATTCCCCCTTTAAGAACCCCGTGTAATTTGATATTCCAAGTCACAAACAACATGTCTTATTTCCACTCTTTTTGATCGCATGCAGATAAGCACCAGCACAGCATCGTAATACCACGAAGTATTCATGTTCTAATACTAATACTCCTATACAGGGTTATATAGTGACCCTGGTTTTGCAGTATTACAATTTCTTGCTTAACTCAATTATAGGAATAGCTGGATAGGTGGATCAATGATAAGTGATCCAAATTGTTGATTTTTCATACATTCTGGCATATTGCTTATTGCATATTGTGTAATGCGCAACAAGTATTAGGCCGATGCCTGACGCAATGCAAATCACACTGAGAGACGCTCTTGCTATATTTGCCTTTTGTTAGTTAATGTTGTACGCACTGAGGTAGCCTAAAGACAGACTTTTCCACTAATGCGAAGACTAATCAACTCCTTTGAGCCAGTCAAAAAAGGCAATGAGATGAAGTGAATCTTGGACGTGGTGATTGTTTGGTCCTAGCAGTAATATGGTCCTTGCATGTCACATGCTATCATTAGTTAGTTATGTTTTTTGTGAATAATGGAGGAGATTCCTTGTCTCCATCTGTTCATTACTTAGACACAATGTATCCGACTCCGCATTTCAAGTAACGTTTATGATCACACCATCATCGGCTTTTCTTCAACATAATAGATGCGTAATGCTTGAAATGCGACTTATTAGCTGTACCCGTCATGTGAGTTACAAAGCATCTCAGTTGAGAATGTTTACACCTATAGGCTCTGCGCGAGGTGGTGACACGTGTATGAGGATTTTGCTCGTGGCCGGTATCGCTTGCAACTATTTATCCACATATTGTGCAAAAATACAGCATGGCATCTTGCTATTATTATTTTGTTAGAGATATATGAGATGCGCACTCCTACTCCTGAAGTAATATACTGTTTTTTTGCCACCCCTATCTTCTCTGTTTGCTCGTTAATGTGGATGACAATAGCTGAAAATATACTCAAGGCTGATGTTCGGTTGTTACTTTGAGATTAGTTACCAGCCAGGTATTCTCAGGGAAGTGATGAATGTGATTAGCCAGATGTGTCTTTGTTTACTTCCTAATAAAATTAGGGCTAAGCGAAGATAAGCAAAACGTTTACGACCATCCCGATGAAATAAGAATCAACATTGGCTTGTATTAAGCTGCGTCTTGCTTCGTATCTTTGCTGTGTTTGTAAAAATAAAATTGTAAAATAAAATAAAATTGCCAAACATCTTCGGCATTCCTCCCGTTTTATACGTTAACATATTCGCTTATAATATCTCACTTAATCCGTTACAGATTTCTTCATTTGTGATTATTGCTGGAATGACAAACACATGTTTGGTCATAATCACCACGGACTAATAGATGATCAGCTGATAGACAATTTAAATTACTTCAGTGTTTGTCATGCAAAACACGTAATGATGCAATTATTGTTGCTAGCAATTGTATTATATCGTCGAAATGTAATCGATTTGTTCAGCAATGTCACCCCAAGAGGAGGTACTGTTTCAGCCCTTTAGTGAATGGCTCAACCAACGTCTTTTAGTGAAAGAAGGGTCATCATCAAAAAAAAGAGGAGAATAATGAACCACTCTAAACCCACCTATAAGTTAGAAGTTGTGCAAAGGAATGTGGTTCGTGGTGTCCGTGCTACCCAGGCGGTATTGTGGTCCACTCTTGTCGAGAGTTTTGCACAGATATATTAAATTTAGGCTCTATTAACACCACAAAACGATTCTCCTTTGAGTTGGCAATATTTGAGATTTCCCTTTTCCTTGAACACAACCTTAGGTTGCATTTATAACTTTCGTATCAGTTCTCTACTTGGAATTTTCAATTGTTAGCTCCCCATGATTAATGTAGGTAAATGAACTCTGGCAATACTTTCACATGAGAAATCGGCCACTCAGAGCCTGAATTGTATGAGCAGAACTCAATACAGCCAAAAAATTACGTGCTGCATGTGTTGAGTTTTATGCAATATATTTTACCATGGGAATGGCGAAATGCGTAGACCATGTTGAAGACACGCAAAACCACACGTGCTGTCGAACGTTCCTGCATAGTAGGTATCATTTGATATAAACTAATCCAGAGCTCCTTAAAGGCGTCGCTTTCGAACAATTAATTAAACACATTGCATGCAAGTGTAACCCACTCACTCATGTTGATGTCATCATACAAGAAGACTGAGGGTAGCAGATAATCAATTGAACAGGCTTTAGTCTGTTATTTCTGTTATTAGTGTCACTTAACTTCGGTTATACTGTATTTTATTCTCATTATTATAGCAGTACAATTTGTTATGCTTGTCTTAAATAAGCAAGATCATATTGGGTATACATAACAAATTGATTTCAGTTGTTGCCATAAATATTGATAAACTACTTCTTTATGACCACGATCCTTTTTGGTTCAGGTGAGATGGACACATTCTGCTTATGTTGTGAGGTATTTTGCTTATGATATCAGCCATGCGAGAACTCTTTATTGCCATGATGCGATCAAAGCTAATGCGTCTTTCATAGAACTTCAAGTATATCAACCCGATGTGACGCGTCAGTGCAGTGAGCCTAACAGTTTCGCGTGGTGATATATATTAGTGCTTTATGCATATGCAGCGTAAAGTGAACGGATATCTACGGCTCAATATGATTTGTGTGAGTTAACAATTTCGTTTAAATAAATACCCAAAGATGTGGATTATACTTCGTGTGAGGTTATCATCTGGGCATTGGAAGACATTCATATCTTGCAGAATGACAACGCATAACCCTGACAGTGAATTGCAGTGACAATGACTTTCCACGATTAGGGAAAATATACGACTAATATTTGAAATCCAACCACGGTTGTTTCCCCCCTGCTGAGCATGCGCATTGACTTCCTGTGAACACAAATTACGACTCTAACCCAACAAATGAAATTGCATGAAGGCACCGCTTTGACATTGGCGAAATTTAAGGCAATAGCTATAAATGACATTCATTTTGGAATAGGCTTGAATTCAATGAAATGGCAAACTTTTTGTATCACTTTGACCTAGTCACAGACTTGTATTACATCTCGAGCCACTTTCCGAGCCACTTCAGCGTTACGTACGGAAATCTGTTCACTCAGTAGCAAATCAATAAAAGGAATCTGATGTGTCTGAATCTAGTTCCATACCGAGCGACCGGCCTCCCACATCCTAGTCCTTATATAGCGGGTCATGCTCACTTACTCACTTGATGTTGGCTTCCATGTTCAGTGTCCCATTAAGACCATATTCTTGCAATGTGTGTATTATATATATATATATATATATATATATATATATATATATATATATATATATATATATATATATATATATATATATATATATATATATATATATATATATATATATATATATGTGTGTGTGTGTGTGTGTGTGTGTGTGTGTGTGTGTGTGTGTGTGTGTGTGTGTGTGTGTGTATATATTACTGAGCCTTTCACTGTTAATATGCGCCGCGGGAAAGAGCTTGCGTGTTCTTGTACCTGCTATATAATATGTGTAAACAGCGGATGGCATCTCCTCAGATCTTCACTTGATTAATAGCTGCAGTAGCATCTATGGGAAGCTAACGGCTGTCTTTGTGGCTACAATCACATGGAATGAAATATCACGTTTGTCACTGTCACAACGGATTTGCGCTTTGTAAGCCTTGAACATGAGGACAGCTAAACATGCGATGTTGCACACAGCTGCATGAGTTATCTGGGACGAATCCGTATATGACAGCTGATGGATATGCAGATGCTTGCTACCATCAAATAGCTTTTTGTTGTATAATCCTTCGATTAATTATCTATTTTACCTTTTGAGGTTCAAACAGCCTAAGACCTTTGTACGCATATATTATCAAACCAAATAAAAGTCCTAATAAGCAATGTCCATTAACCAATGTGCGCGGGAATCAATGCACTATGTTGTCTGTAGGCATCGCTGAAGCAGCTGCGTGCAATATCAGGCATGATAACAATTTACCGTTGCTGTGAAAATTGTATGCACATAAACGTCGTTTAAGACCAATACAATTTCGCTTACGGTTAAATCAACACTTTACCTTTATATTTTATTGCGCTCTACTTTGAAACGCCCCAAAATTGAACGAATAGATGTATGTATCATGGATAATGTTTCGCTGTCGTGTGGCTAAGAAATAGAACAATAGCGAAAACAAGACCCTGTTATCTCGTTGAAGTCGTTTGCAATGTCCACAGCTACACACATACCTTACGCATTTCCCCACATAGGTGTCACCAGCCAGCGGTACTAGTTGAATTTCCACGAGCTTTGGGTCGTAGTAGGCCTTTCTATGTTAATAATTTTGAGGATATAGTTACATACTTTCAAGAGTACGTTTGGTAATATGCACCGCTTGAGACAGATCCAATAATGCCACCACTTGAATATGAGGTGTTGGCCAAAGCTATGCTTAACGACTTTTAGACGAAACCAACAAGTTTAGCTATATGCAACGTATTACGTCGCCACCCAAACAATCAATTTAGCGGCACAACCTATATATCTCGAGGCTCTCTACTAGGTTACTCTTCTCTATCTCATCTCAAAGAATTTTGTACCAGCACGGTCGTATATTCCGATCTACAAGGTGCACATTGTATGATTACATAAACAGCGCGGCAGCTATGGGGCTTTATACTGAGTGATGGGAACGCATGAATGAATAGCAAACATCAAGTGAGTAAATGGGCATGACCCGCTATATATGAACTTGGATGCGGCTGGCAAGTCGCTCGTATGGAGCTCTTTTTATAGACTTTTTATTACTTATGGAGTTAGCAGTTTCTCTCGTATATAACGCTAAAGGGGAGAGGGAAGTGGCTCGAGATGTAACAAATCTGTGGCTAAGTCACAAGGAGTGATACAAAATGTTTTGCATTTTCATTTAAGTCAATCCTATTCCAAAATGAATGTCATTTACAGCTATTGCCTTAAATTTCTTTAATGCAATTCCTGCAATTTCATTCGTTTGGTTAGAGTCGCAATTTGTGTTCACAGAAGTGTATGAGCTTGCTCAACAGGGAGCAAACAACCGTGGTTTGATTTTAAATATTATTTGTATATAGCTTATACAATTCAGGCACTGAGTGGCCGAATTGTCATGTGAAAGTATTGCCAGAGTTCTTTACCTACATTAATCATAGGGAACTGATACAACAATAATAAATGCAACACAAGGTTTTGTTCCAGGAAAAGGGAAATCTCAATAATTGCCAACTCAAAAGGAGAATCGTTCTTTGGTGTTAATTGTGCCTAAATTTAATACATCATTGCAAACCTCTCGACAAGAGAGGACCTCAATACCGCCTGTAATGCGGACACCACGAACCACATTCCCTTACACAATTCTAAGTTATAGTTGGGTTTAGAGAGGTTCATTATTCTCCTCTTTTATGTAATGGTGTTTCACACCAGAAGACGCTGGTTACGCCATTCCCTAGGAGCTAAAACAATACCTCCTCCTCTTTGTGAGACATTATTGAACAAATCGATTACCTTCGACGATGTAATACAATTGCTAGTGACAACAATTGCATCATTACGTGTTGTTGTACATGACAAACACTGAGGTCATTGGAATTGTCGATCAGCTGGCCATCGATACGAATGTGGTGAATATTCCAAAACATAGAAATGAAAATAATTTGCAGTGTTTGTCATTCCAGTACTTATCACAAATGAAGAAATCCGTAACGGATTTAGTGGTCAGAATATTATAAACGGATATGTATATTGTATAAAAAAGGGAGGACTGCCAAAGATGCTGGGCAAATTTTTTCCACAAAGACACAACACAGATACAAAACTAGACGCAGCTTAATACAAGCCAATGTTGATTTTATTTTTTCAAGATAGTCGTAAACGTTTTGCTTATCTTCGCTTGCCCTAATTTTATTAGGAAGTAAACAAAGACACATCTGGCTAATCACATTCATCACTTCCCTGAGAATACCTGGCTGGTTACTAATCTCAAAGTAACAACCGAACATCAGCCTTGAGTATATTTTCAGCTATTGTCATCAACATTAACGAGTCAACAGAGAAGAAAGGGGTGGCAAAAAACAGTATATAACTTCAAGAGTAGGAGTGCTCGTCTCATATGTCTCTAACAAAATAATAATAGCAAGATGCCATGCTGTATTTTGACACAATATGTGGATAATGCCTGCAAGCGATACCGGCCACGAGCAAAATCCTCATGCCCGTGTCACCACCTCGCGCAGAGCCTATCAGTGTAAACATTCTCAACTGAGATGCTTTTTCTTTGGCAGTGTAGCAGTAGTTTAGAAACATTGTATATATACCACATCGACATGTAGGTTGGTTTAATTTTGTCACGTTATTTTGTGGTATATGGCGGTGAGGTTGGCGGCTTAGCCTTCACCATTATGTCACTCAAATCGCCAATTATGGGAAACAATGTAAATCACATGATGGGCACAGCTGATAAGTCACATTTCAAGCAATACGCATCTATAATGTTGAAGTAAAGCCGATGATAGTTTGATCATAAAAATTACGTGAAATTAATCACGAAGTTTTAGCAATACAAAATGCGGAACCGGATATATTGTGCCACAGTAATGAACAGATGGAGACAAGGAATCCTCTCCATTATCCACTTCACAAATATGGAGTACAAAAAAAAACATAACTAATGATAGCATGTGACATGCCAGGACCACATTACTGCCAGGACCGAACAAACACCATGTCCAAGATTCACTTGATCTGATAACCGTAGACTGGACTCATAGGAATTCTTAGTCGTCGCATTAGTGTGATGGTCTGCCTTTGGGCCACCATGGTGCGTACAACATTAACAAACCCAATGTAAATATAGATATAGCATCTTTCAATGAGACTCTGCCAGCGATTGGTCTACCATTGAGTCAGTCATCGGCCTAATACTTATTTTAGCATTAAACTTGCAATGCGTCTTTGCAGCACCAAGGTATGTAGCTTCTGATTAACATTGCTCAGCAATATGCCGGAATGTAAGAAAAATAAATTGGAAGCAATTTGGATCACGTATCATTGATCAAGCTATCCAGCTAATTTCTATAATTGAGTTATCTGTTTGGAAAGAAATTCTAATACTGCAAACCAGGGTCACTATATAACCCTGTATAGGAGTATTAGGATAAGAACATGAATACTTCGCGGTATTACGATGCTGTGCTGGTGCTTATCTGCTTGCGATCAAATAGTGTCGAAATAAGACGTGTTTTTTACGACTTGGAATATCAAATTACACGGGGTTCTTAAAAGGGGAATACCTGGCCGATTTGCGCAATGTTTTGAATCGAACCTTCACTCCTAACTTGTTTGCCATTGGTGTGTTTAACTAATGTTGGCCCTAGATACATCTAAAACAAATATAATTGGTGCTGCCTTTAATCATACAGCCTATCTAACAAGATATAGTATCTTTATTATCGGCATGCACCCTCAATAATAGCCGGAAGGAGAATGGTCTCTTGATAATGTAACTCATACCTCATAGGGTGCAGTGGCTAATGTAGCTTATTGTTTGGTATCCATACCTGTCATAACCTGGGGGCAGTGTGGCTTACACAAAATGAGACATCAGAGGCAGTCTTGAATCGCATGATCTTTGTTTTGGTTTACTTGTAACCAGTTCGATTTCCACGCAATCCGAACCAATGTAAATATAAATGAATTATATCGGGACGTCGTTACTCTCGCTTATGTCGAACCAAGCTATCCAATTTCACATCGGTAAGAGACATGATTTGTGTGACCGAAGATGGCACTTTTCTAAAATCAAGCTTGGATACTAGCATTACAGAACTGTGGGTGCAATTATATCTTACGTAAGAACAATACCTGCGTTGTTGCTATTTAGATAATTTGAAACATCACAACCGTCAATCATGAGTTGTTAAGCCTTTCGGCTGCCCATGTGTCCATGCGCTGCCAACTTAATTAAAGCAAATGGTGTACTTTACACGCGAAACAAGTCCGCTAATACATGCAGGCACTTTGATGCTCCGCGTGGGAAGCTGAGATAGCTAACAACTCGTTGTACAGGCCAAGTAGGTCGATCAGAACAAACCTAGCGCAGCATAGTAACACTTCGACGTATTCCTGTTTTTATCCTAATATTCATGTACAGCATATGTACACTGTATCTTGAATGAATTCTACACACCTTCTCGTATCATTGATCGATATATATGTCAAATGTTTTCGTCGAACCGACTCAAAAATAAGGAGACATCATATATTATTTGATTGGTAGCAATATTGTTTGACGGCTGAAGGGGTTCAATTACGTATGAACTTGTGTGTGGTTAAATCTTCGTTGTGCAGTTACCAGTCTTTACGGAGTCATAAATATGTCATTCATGAATAAACATTGTGGCATTAAGGTAGAGATCTGCAGAGCAGCATTGTGCATTATTGATGGTGCTGCCGTTTTATTGATGTCTGGCACAGGAAGCTGGTATTGTTTTATATAACATTACGAAGGACTTTGGCGTACCTTATTGCAGACAATTCATTTGGCTCAAAATATAAGTTAAGCATTAGTGTGATTGATATGTGTACAACGTTGATCATTTTAAGGGGCTTCTAAGCATAAATCCAGGGACAATTAAGTACCAAAAGCAGTGATATGCGATAGGTGTTTACAGCATAAGCCAATGATACTCCAACATTGACGTTCTGGACATTTTGCACAAAATTAAGACCAACTTCTCTCATGAACCTAAATGAGGAAAATTCTCATCGACATATTAACTTGCTTTTTTCAGTTTGCTAATTGCTATTCACTGCAATGTAAAGACCCTGTAATTTGTGACAAAGCCAGTAATGCTCATACTTAGATGCCAACTATCACAATGGAAAAAGGATTATCATAGTATCAAAAACGCACTATTATCAATGAATTTTTTGGGATAAGAATTGTTTGGCATACACAAATTGCAATATTCAATCCAATTTTCATGGTTTGCGATTCAGCGCCTGTTCATCAGAATGTGTGAAAGCTTGTTTGCTGACAAAGCGATTATATAACGTCAATACCAAATAGTGAAACGGCATACCAACATCATTAATGACATCAAACGATCTTCTGATCAGCATTTCGATATTATTGCAACGATGGATAAAGTGTATGATCCAACCCATGAGTAAAAGGCCATTGTTTTTGTGATTCAGTAACAATAGAAGCCTCGTTTGTTTAACCCGTGTGCAATTGTAAGCGTATTGGAGGTTTTTATGGTAAATATAAAACCGTAGTGTATTTCAGTTAATGGGAATGATATGTGAAATACTTATCTCTTATCCATTCATATTCCAAAGGCTCGTTCGCTAGAGCTTAAAAGGGTTTGGTGAAATATTAATCTATGCACACCCCATTGTGATGTCAGTACCTTACATTAACAAAAGACGATAGATGGGTTCTCTTTTATTAAGTATTGTTTTGCCTTCACACTATGCAGTTTTTCTCTATCAATTTTTTTACCAGGGTGAGAAAATAATCCTGAGCACTAAATGTGATTTCGCGTACAAAGGCTCGAGCACAGAGGATTTATGACTGCGCGTACAATACTGAGGAGTTTTGTTTTGTCAGGCGCCAATGGGGCTTGTAGACCCCGCAACCTGGCAGCGCAGTTGGGTGTAAAATTGTTTCTTGCTGACATCTAGAAGGTATTGTAAAGTGGTTATCTATTATTGTTCCATGCGCCAGGCAGTGATTTTACATCGGTCCATTACTCATCGCCTGTGCCCTCTAATTGAATCCAGTGCAAAAGAGGTTTAAAGAACGACATGCTCTGTACATCCAGAAATCGGACTAATTTGATATGTATTTTCTTTGATTTTGTCTGCTTACTATAAACGTTTGGAATTTTTATTGTTACGGTTATTGTATTATCAATGACGATAGCATGATCATTTGGCCGTATTTAGCATGTGTGGATCCGATGAAAACTATCCGGAAAATTACGTTTTCAAACACAAGGAATGTTGCAAATGTTTCAGGGAGACCTCCTTCAGACAGTGATAAAGTGTTTAAATCGTGATTTATGTTTTCAGAGGTGTATGTGCTTGCATTTGGTGGACGCAGTCACAAGTCCTTTTATCAATGCTGAATATTTCCTAGCTGCTTTGCCTGTTTCAGGACATTTATTTATGTAAATTGTACTCTTCAGTTAATGCTTAATTTTTTGGGCTAAGTACAAGAGGAGTAGCAAATTGATATATATTCGGAGGTATATACCTAGCATCGATGTTTACAAAACTCATCATCAGCGCAACATGCGATCGTCATGTAAATATGCATGTCTATTGATGCAGTAATGTCTATTGTTGTGAACGTGTCGCAGAGAAATACTCAAATCTATGTCGATAGTAATCTAATATCTTTAAAATGCACTCAGTGTTCCTCTAGAAATAGACAGGATTAGGAAACAGGGCTGTTTTGTCTCTTTGAAGCCGGTGTCATTCTAAATCCATACGATTCAAGAACGTGTGGCATTTGCATTACCATTTGACGTTAAATTCGTTCATTGCTCCTGTTGCATAAGTCGCCTCGATTTCTACGTTTGATTTCATTGCCCATTTGTCCGCGTCGGCGCCTTAAAAAACAACCATCATCAAACGTTGCATACAGAGAATAGCCGACAAGTAATAAACGTCAAATAACTACTCATGCGCATTTTATCTTTTTCTTGCATTATTGCTCTCGGTTATAGTTTCAGGAGCTGAATGATAAAAACAATGGAAAGATTGTTCTCGCATCTCGTCGTAAATAAGCTAATGGACTTTCAAAAGGCCTTGTAATAGACAGAATAGCACTAGATGGATGTTAGTTAGCAGTAATATGGGGTCAGCCAGTGTGAAGGCAAGAAGCGTGGTGCCTTCCGACTTCTGGCAAACCGGATAAAAAAGAGCCGACTTTGAGCACCAGCCTTCAGATGAAATAAATTACTGCCCGATGGCTTATTAGGAACTCACAAATACCATATATAAGTATCATAATGACAATTAAATGTGACAATTATCTCCGTCAACATTGTTGGGTTAATTTTACGTCAGAAAATGATACAGAAGAACACATTCGTCAGTTGATTGCATTTAATAGATTAGGTATGAGTGGGTGGCGACATATAGAAGTTTAACCCTTTGTTATGTCATTGTTTTGGATTAAGGAGACCAAGAAGCTGTTTATCGCTCCCCTTTCTCATCAAGACGGGTTATCGAACCGACAAATAATTGCGAAGTGTTCTTGTTCTTTCTCGACAGGTAGCTCCTGACGAGAAACATCTTTCGATGGCAAGTAAAGATCAGACATTGAGTGTGGCCTGATAAGACACATGGTCGGACCTAATAATCTTTCGCTGTGCGTTCTGACGGTCCGACAATTTCGCTCAGCCCTGAAATAATTAAATTCTTCCCAGACAGGACAGAACAAGGACCGTGAAAACTTTAAATTCAGAGCAAATTGATATATATTCGGAGGTATATACCTAGCATCGATGTTTACAAAACTCATCATCAGCGCAACATGCGAACGTCATGTAAATATGCATGTCTATTGATGCAGTAATGTCTATTGTTGTGAACGTGTCGCACAGAAATACTCAAATCTATTTCGATAGTTATCTAATATCTTTAAAATGCACTCAGTGTTCCTCTAGAAATAGACAGGATTAGGAAACATGGCTGTTTTGTCTCGCTGAAGCCGGTGTCATTCTAAATCCATACGATTCAAGAACGTGTGGCATTGGCATTACCATTTTGACGTTAAATTCGTTCATTGCTCATGTTGCATAAGTCGCCTCGATTTCTACGTTTGATTCATTGCCCATTTGTCCGTGTCGGCGCCTTAAAAAACAGTCATCAAACGTTGCATACAGAGAATAGCCGACAAGTAATAACGTCAAATAACTACTCATGCGCATTCTATCTTTTTCTTGCATTATTGCTCTCGGTTTTAGTTTCAGGAGCTGAATGATAAAAACAATGGAAAGATTGTTCTCACATCTCGTCGTAAATAAGCTAATGGACTTTCCAAAGGCTTTGTAATAGACAGAATAGCACTAGATGGATGTTAGTGAGCAGTAATATGGGGTCAGCCAGTGTGAAGGCAAGAAGCGTGGTGCCTTCCGACTTCTGGCAAACCGGAAAAAAAAGAGCCGACTTTGAGCACCAGCCTTCAGATGAAATAAATTACTGCCCGATGGCTTATTAGGAACTCACAAATACCATATATAAGTATCATAATGACAATTAAATGTGACAATTATCTCCGTCAACATTGTTGGGTTAATTTTACGTCAGAAAATGATACAGAAGAACACATTCGTCAGTTGATTGCATTTAATAGATTAGGTATGAGTGGGTGGCGACATATAGAAGTTTAACCCTTTGTTATGTCATTGTTTTGGATTAAGGAGACCAAGAAGCTGTTTATCGCTCCCCTTTCTCATCAAGACGGGTTATCGAACCGACAAATAATTGCGAAGTGTTCTTGTTCTTTCTCGACAGGTAGCTCCTGACGAGAAACATCTTTCGATGGCAAGTAAAGATCAGACATTGAGTGTGGCCTGATAAGACACATGGTCGGACCTAATAATCTTTCGCTGTGCGTTCTGACGGTCCGACAATTTCGCTCAGCCCTGAAATAATTAAATTCTTCCCAGACAGGACAGAACAAGGACCGTGAAAACTTTAAATTCAGAGCAAATTGATATATATTCGGAGGTATATACCTAGCATCGATGTTTACAAAACTCATCATCAGCGCAACATGCGAACGTCATGTAAATATGCATGTCTATTGATGCAGTAATGTCTATTGTTGTGAACGTGTCGCACAGAAATACTCAAATCTATTTCGATAGTTATCTAATATCTTTAAAATGCACTCAGTGTTCCTCTAGAAATAGACAGGATTAGGAAACATGGCTGTTTTGTCTCGCTGAAGCCGGTGTCATTCTAAATCCATACGATTCAAGAACGTGTGGCATTGGCATTACCATTTTGACGTTAAATTCGTTCATTGCTCATGTTGCATAAGTCGCCTCGATTTCTACGTTTGATTCATTGCCCATTTGTCCGTGTCGGCGCCTTAAAAAACAGTCATCAAACGTTGCATACAGAGAATAGCCGACAAGTAATAACGTCAAATAACTACTCATGCGCATTCTATCTTTTTCTTGCATTATTGCTCTCGGTTTTAGTTTCAGGAGCTGAATGATAAAAACAATGGAAAGATTGTTCTCACATCTCGTCGTAAATAAGCTAATGGACTTTCCAAAGGCTTTGTAATAGACAGAATAGCACTAGATGGATGTTAGTGAGCAGTAATATGGGGTCAGCCAGTGTGAAGGCAAGAAGCGTGGTGCCTTCCGACTTCTGGCAAACCGGATAAATAGCACAAGCCTTCAAATGAAAGAAATTACTGCCCGATGGCTTATTAGGAACTCACAAATACCATATATAAGTATCATAATGACAATAAATGTGACAATTATCTCCGTCAACATTGTTGGGTTAATTTTACGTCAGAAAAGGTTAAAGAAGAACACATTCGTCAGTTGATTGCATTTAATAGATTAGGTATGTGTGGGTGGCGACATATAGAAGTTTAACCCTTTGTTATGTCATTGTTTTGGATTAAGGAGACCAAGACGCTGTTTATCGCTCCCCTTTTCTCATCAAGACGGGTTATCGAACCGACAAATAATTGCGAAGCGTTCTTGTTCTTTCTCGACAGGTAGCTCCTGACGAGAAACATCGTTCCATGGCATGTAAACAATTCTTCCCAAACAGGACAGAACAAGGACCGTGAAAACTTTAAATACAGAGCAAATTAATATATATTCGGAGGTATATACCTAGCATCGATGTTTACAAAACTCATCATCAGCGCAACATGCGAACGTCATGTAAATATGCATGTCTATTGATGCAGTAATGTCTATTGTTGTGAACGTGTCGCAGAGAAATACTCAAATCTATGTCGATAGTTATCTAATATCTTTAAAATGCACTCAGTGTTCCTCTAGAAATAGACAGGATTAGGAAACGTGGCTGTTTTGTCTCTTTGAAGCCGGTGTCATTCTAAATCCATACGATTCAAGAACGTGTGGCATTTGCATTACCATTTTGACGTTAAATTCGTTCATTGCTCCTGTTGCATAAGTCGCCTCGATTTCTACGTTTGATTCATTGCCCATTTGTCCGCGTCGGCGCCTTAAAAAACAGTCATCAAACGTTGCATACAGAGAATAGCCGACAAGTAATAACGTCAAATAACTACTCATGCGCATTTTATCATTTTCTTGCATTATTGCTCTCGGTTTTAGTTTCAGGAGCTGAATGATAAAAACAATGGAAAGATTGTTCTTAAGTCCCGTCGTAAATAAGCTAATGGACTTTCAAAAGGCCTTGTAATAGACAGAATAGCACTAGATGGATGTGAGTTAGCAGTAATATGGGGTCAGCCAGTGTGAAGGCAGAAAGCGTGGTGCCTTCCGACTTCTGGCAAACCGGATAAAATAGCGCCGACTTTGAGCACCAGCCTTCAAATGAAAGTAAATTACTGCCCGATGGCCTATTAGGAACTCACAAATACCATATATAAGTATCATAATGACAATAAATGTGACAATTATCTCCGTCAATATTGTTGGGTTAATTTTACGTCAGAAAAGGTTAAAGAAGAACACATTCGTCAGTTGATTGCATTTAATAGATTAGGTATGTGTGGGTGGCGACATATAGAAGTTTAACCCTTTGTTATGTCATTGTTTTGGATTAAGGAGACCAAGAAGCTGTTTATCGCTCCCCTTTCTCATCAAGACGGGTTATCGAACCGACAAATAATTGCGAAGCGTTCTTGTTCTTTCTCGACAGGTAGCTCCTGACGAGAAACATCTTTCCATGGCATGTAAAGATCAGACATTGAGTGTGGCCTGATAAGACACATGGTCGGACCTAATAATCTTTCGCTGTGCGATCTGACGGTCCGACAATTTCGCTCAGCCCTGAAATAATTAAATTCTTCCCAAACAGGACAGAACAAGGACCGTGAAAACTTTAAATACTAATTACCTAAAATACCTACAATTCGAATTTCTTATTTTAAGACGCGTGCAACATTGCTGCCCAACACTCATAATCTTATCGTAGCCATAAACCCATTCTGCCTGAAAAACTCAATTATTGATTCGATGCATTCATTCGTGCAGTGTTTATAAGATTATCTTGTTAGCTATGTTAACAGATGTGTGATCAAATCTTAGCTCATAAATCATTTTCACAAATTGAAATACAGAAAAAAACACATTCACCGAACGGTCAATATGATTAATCATAGTCTGTACCGAGGAAATGATATGAAATATTTGCGAGGGCTTTGATAGCTACGCTCAGCACATACTCAATGTAGACATGTCACCGACCAAACATGTAAATTGTTGTAATGTGATGCTTTGTCAATTTCTCTGCAAAGAATATTGGATGGCTTTAGTATCCTCCGACGAGATCACTTTTAGTGTAGTAATTTGAGACTCCCATTTATCGTTACTTTGTGTTGTCTCGCCATACTCTTATAGCGGCAAATGGAACTCCGTGATAGAATGATGCTTAGAACGCTGTTGCATAAAAGATGCTGAGGTTTCGCAAAGGGCAACAGGGAAAGACAATGGTGCAATGTCGCAACTGATAGCAGGCTGTGACGCTTGGCGGTAAATATACATGAACAACCTAACGGAAATCGAGTTCGACAGATTGATCCACCCCAGACAATGAATAATGGACCTGTTATAGAGAAAATTGAATTCATTGATTGCCTAGTAAACATACCGATTGTTACCATTGATTGCACGTTGCAGTCATAACACAAGTAACATGGCTTCGTCCACACGACTTGATTAATCGAGGGAATCGGTGCACATGCATATGGCATGCCGTCGATCCTAAATGTTGTGCCGTTCATTCTGCGACATAGCCGCGAAAGAGCCAGAAGACAAGGGGAGGATAATGAAATATGAATTAATAGAGAGTGAAAGAAAGCGGGGAAGAATTCAGGAGAATAAAGAGATTACATTTGGACTAATGCCCACCCAACCTCCAGTTGCTCATTGCTATACAAGGGGCGATTATTTATTCTATCACGATTATATTACATTACGGTGCTTAATTCATTTTACGATTGCTCACCTAGTCAATTAACATGTTTATATACCATCTTAGGAGCAGAAATACCTTAACATGTTTAATAAGGTACATTAACCGAACACGCAGTTACGCAGTTTCATACTAAATTCAATATGGGACTCACATTATTGACTAAATCTCAGGTGCAGAAATACCTTTACAGTAAAATGTACCCGATCTTGTCGCTCTTAGGTAATAACTAACTAAGATATATTTAGGCGACGTCTGAGAAGTTGCATTATCATTTCCGATGAATTCTTTGATCATACTTTGCTAAATTATTCGGATATCCTCATAATTACAGCGACAGTCATTTTACTCAGACATCCGTTATTACTATAGCATGCGAATGGTAATATTAACAATTATTTGAATCGTTTTCTAATCAATTAACATGGTCGATTATTCGTTTTATCAAGCGGCGACAGATATGCAACATAAATATTTCCCCGACGTCTATATAATTGAAAGAAAGAAAGGGAATTCAGAAAGGTTTTTACACAAAAGGACGGCGATAAGGATAACAGAGATAAGGGCTCCTATAAACAACTGGGGAAAGTATGGGAAGAGATCAAAGGCAGTGTGCGTAACAAGACGCAGTGTCATCAATCTAGTGCGGGGCCAGGGGCGGAGGTGTGAGAGGCTGGTATTTTGCTTCTAACGTATAACGCAATAGTAAGAAGTGGTATTTTGACCAAGTTGATCTACAGCGATGCAAACGCATAAGTACGGTTGTTTGCACCACAAGTAAGGAAGAACGTGGGAATATTGCCATGTCTTTTGCATATGACATATAAGTAGATGTTTAATCAGTCACTGTGCCACAATTGCGAATATTTAGTGAGGTTATTACAACATATAACCCTCCAATAACTTTAACCAAGTCTCAGACATTGCAAATGTAGTTCATACCTGTAATTGTTATTGATTCTTCATATATAATACTGAAGCGCTTGAATCAGGCCTCAAGTTCACATTGAACCTTATTTTTTTAAAGTAAAGTGTATTCGTTACTATTTGCTACTCCAGGATTAAGAGGTTTGATTACACCATATAAATATATGTATACAAGGCATTAGTGATTGATATGTGCGGTGGTGTAATGATGTGTCAGCCGCAATATCAGCGCTATCAGCTACTCAACATATTCTTCCTGTGCCACTGCATTATTTGAATACGGAAAATGATACTAAGTGGGTGCTATACATTAAATTAAGTCACGGTTTAATTCAAGAGCTGTTCGAAGCATGTATTTATTTATGGTGCCCTATTGTGGTAAAGTTAGAGCACAGAATAAGAGGGTAAAAGAGCACTACAAGTTTTCTGCTAGTAATGTAATTCATATTTACATTTACGCATCCATCCCCAGAATGTACCCCTTTATGTCATGTTTTTGTTTTGATTATTACCTTTGTGATTGTTTTCTATATGGTCCTATCTTTTGTAATCAAAGCGGGTTGGGGTTGGCGGCTGGTTATATTTTGCCTCATATGTTGTTGCAGACCACAAAAGACACCACGTATCTAGCTTTCTTGCATATATGTCCGAAACAGAAAGTGCAATTGGCATCTTCAAAACATGCAAAAGTGTTTTTTCTGGATTGCCCTAATTACTTGAATCTAACTGTTGTTCCAGACATGCAGGGAAGATTGATCGTAGCTTGAAATGCCTTTCCACTGTAACACAGCATCTTCTCTATTCAACCGGTACGGTTTAACATGTCTGCACACCAATTGTTCTATTGATCATGGAACTAAATTATAAAACACCACTACCTTAATTCTGTATTTAAAATAAAAACGACATCAGCATAATCGTACAACAGCGCATCCACAACCTCCTGAATATGATTTAAAGGAGGTCGCTATTATCTGCATGCAATCGATGGCATGCCTTCAAACTATCCCAATATGGACGCTGCTCATTTACTTAAACGGAGTACTTTGGTAAGATAGATCGTCTCTTGTTCAACGCTGATAAACAGAAAGATACCTTCTGATACACGCAATCATTATTTATCATTCATGGGTTTGAATAGATCTTTTGCCACAAACCCACACGTATCTTTATTAACTCGTAGCTTGGTTTTATACTTCGATACTAAACGTAGCATAATGGCGATGCCAGTCAATATCACATACTATATTGTCTAAAGTACTGAACTGAATCATATTTTGTGGTATATAAGTAGCTGAACCTGTCTTGATAAGCAAGACAAGATAATGCAAATGATTGTTGCAAGTAATTACGTAATAATGTCTGCAAATCAAACTTTCGGTTATTGTGTCATTTAGGGCCATATGCCCTAAGTAAAAAACAAAGAAGGTAAGAAACCCGTCACAGAAAATGGGCTTAAGGTATATCTGTTATATACAACTTCTGCGTAGTCAGATACAATCAATATACGGCATCTAAAAAGCATTGAGTATTAATAATAATTTTTTTTAAAATCTGTTGTTTAGGAAACGTCTAATTTGACCGTAGACATATATTAGGACTCGTACATTTAGCACAAACAAGTATATCTCCACGTGAAACGGTAAGGCTGCCAACACGTCCAATCGGACCGAAGATAAATTGCAGCTCCACAGAAGGCGCTTAGCGAAGGACACCAATGAATTATTCGGTTTGATATACAAACGGCAAACCGCTCAAATCGCAATTGTAAGGCAAAACTTGTTTATAGCAGCCCGTTTAAAATTCAACCACCAAGGTCTCGTATGTTGGATTTTGGAAGTTAAGTATCTAGCTACATAAGCAGAAGTGCTCATGCTAAAGATATCATTCACACGAGGGATGCGAGTGATACTTGATTAGGGTCACAAAGCAGTAACTTCGCAATCAACACAACGGCGTAAATTGCATATGCATGGTGCGTATATCATTAATTGTTCTGCACCAAAACATAAGATTAACTATTATTCATCATGCATCAAAACGAATATCTACCGTGCACCAACGATGGACGAAATGTGTAGTTTTGTGGTGTGCCTGCACCATTTTCGGCACAGTCCGCAGTGCCCAGGACTAAACTATTAATACAACACACAGATGTCTGTCCACGTCAGGGCTGATATCAGCCTATAAATAGCAGTTATTTTGATTATGCAAATTTCTACAAAGATGCTGTGGTTACACATAAGCATATACGAACTTTATGTTATAAATTATCGAGTCGCAATTCACGCATCAGAAAGCTATTATTTGTCAAACAAAGACTGATTTATCATGTAAACGTATTGTCCGAAATCATTGAGGTATATTTACATAGTAAAATGTGCGTTACCAAGAACCATATCGACCAGGGACCTCTCTAATCCATTGTCTGGTGTAGAGTGGTTCATTATTCCACGTATTTATTTAATGGCCTGTCTTCATATTACAACATGACAGGATAGTACATACGTTATTATATAGAGTGCTGCCATTATATCAGTATATATAGCTTCTCCGGGGGTGACACTGCCGGATACAACATTGCCTCCGACAAAAGAATATCATGGTTTGATATTGAAATGGAATACACATGCACTGTGCTTGAACTCAGGCTTATTATGATAACAGTTTAAACGACTGTCAGCTGGACATCGTAGTAGCTTCGTATTATTATATTAGAGAAACATCTCCGACAACACCTGACAAGTGAAGCCATGCAGAGACACGCAGGACACAAACAATGAAGAAATGGCGCGTTGATAGTCATCATTTAGATGTCCAATTATGCAAAATAATCTTGTACTGTCCTGTGTCGGGTATATGATTCTCTGTGCATGCCACATATACAAAGCGTGTTGCTTTTCCTATATCGCTATTCAATACATGTTCTAGGCAGTCTATGTAGGAAGTATGGACGCTGTCTCGGTGGCTACAATCGGGGTAAACGACTTAATAGACTGCTGAAACACGAGTATATATATATATATATATATACTTATATATATATATATACTTATATGTATATACTTATGTTTATATATATACATCTATATATATATGTATATATATATAAATATATTCGTATATATATATATATATAAATATATATATATATATATATGTATATATATATAAGTATATATTTATAATATATATATATATATATATATATTCATATATATATATATATATATATATATATATATATATATCTGTTTTTATATATATATATGAATATATATATATATATATATATATATATATATATCTATCTATATATATATATATATATATATATATATAAAATGCAAGACGGCGATATGCCTCTCCGTGTGTGTATGCGTGTGAGCATATATATATATATATGTATATATTTATATATATATATATATATTCATAGATATATTCATATATATATATATATATATATAGAAATATTAAGTATATAGTCAGATATATATATATATATATATATATATAAATATATGGTACATATATATATATATCATATATATATATATATATCTATATCTATAAATATCTCTATATATATATATCTATATATATATATATATATATATATATATCTCTATATATATATATATATATATATATATATATGTATGTTGGGGTTGTTGGGCAGCAAAAAATCTGACACAAAATTTATGTAATCCGCTTTTAGACAAGCATTTATTGGATAATGGCTTGCAAATGAAGGTATGTGTCTTGATCAAATAAATCGTACGCACTCATCAACGATTGCATATTGTTGATAGTACATGCCATCAATTGTGTCTACACGCAAGAGGCTGTTAGAATTCTACAATGTGATGCTGCATCAGAGTAGATAAATGGGTGCATTTTAACAAAATAGTATTATTAGTCTTATTCAAAGAATAATGAAGCATTAAGCACCTGTCAGCTCAAATTAAGAGTAGTTTATGCTATAGGTTAGGTAGATTAAATATGTGGAATAACAATTGTCCAGAGGTCTATCTATTTGAAGGAAGCTACAGAGGGCCCTGTTATGGAATGGATCACTTATGATTGTGACACGATTGTGCAGAGTGTGTATGGCGACATCTAATTATTAGTGTCAGGCTGGCATCTTTCGAAAACAAAACCTCAACTGAGCCTCGTTCTTATTGTAAGGGAAAAAACAACCGCTGTAGGCAACATATATTATCTAGAACTAATTATGCCACATAAAATCAACTTATGAATTTGTGCGCGGGATGCGTATTATTTCAGAAAGTTGCCAACGTGAAGCGAGGGGTGGATAATATGCGCATTAGTTAGATATCAGGTATAACAAGTCAGTACATGCTTTCTTGAGCAGTTCCTCAAACATGGTGCATTTTGCTGTGTCGTTTTCAATCTAATGCAAGTACTTTAGGTGCAATGCATATGACCTATTTCCCATCTACGTGACTCGTAAAATGCTCGAAAGTCATTTATATTCAAGTCACGTCCAACGCATCCATTGGTTAAGCATAGAAACTTTTGCGAAGACAATATCTCCCGCTTTGCGAGTTGCTTCGTTCTATACTTAGATGGAGCTAGCTTAGTAGATTTAAAACAGAAAATCAGTCTCTGCTCAAATGTCGGCAAAACTGGTTGCACCGGAAGGTTTTATGGTCTTAATATAAATACCAGAATTCTTTTTTTTTTGACCTCAAGAGGCTCAATAAGCCAAGGGGGATATATCATCAGCGAGGTAGCTGCCTCGGCATAACGCTGCGGACACTGTTCATCCACAGCAATTCTTCCCATCTGAGCTAAGTACAATAACGAGGGACAATTTCACTGTTCGGAGTTGCAAAACTATAATTAACTAGTTGTGGAAAACTATTTTCATATTCCACCTTAAATACATCTGATGCTTGCATTAGCTTATGTATGTTTGGCATTAACAGTATTAGCACATGTACATATTCAAGATTATCATGCACCATTAAGTACCGCAATAAACAACAATAACGTCATAGATTATTTTACAAATATTTGCACTCGATTGAGGGAGATAGTAGAAGAAACGAGGGAGAAAACTATGCAGAGCCATATCAATTTTGTTTTACCAAACGCAAATCAAGGAGGAGGTTTAAATAAGTCACGTAAAATATTATTTCATTATTCAATCAGTCTTGGTTTTGCGTTAACACAAGGAAATTCTATATACGCGCTATAC
Source organism: Urechis unicinctus (assembly GCA_034190875.2). NCBI lineage: Eukaryota > Metazoa > Annelida > Polychaeta > Xenopneusta > Urechidae > Urechis > Urechis unicinctus. The sequence continues at coordinate 3,452,803 of CM067354.1, forward strand.
AAGTGCGCTATATACGCTCAGCCAATAAAATGACAAGTGCCCCGTGCTGAATTCTGTCGTGTGCGATGAATGGTTCCAATATTCAGGGTGATTACTTCCCAAGAGGTCGTTAAGCTGGTCTGTAGATCACGTGAAGTGTGTTAAACATCGCATCGAGTGTTTAATCCAAGCGATATGTGCCACATCAAACTGGATCAACGAGTCGTACACTGGAGATAAACATATGTTCACAGGACTGCTCGTTAATATCGTTGGCATAAGGTTTGGTGCGGGAAACGCCTTACATAAGTGCCGTTGATATTAACAAACATTGACAAATAGAAAACACATTATAGCGGTATTGATCTCACAGTCACCGTGACAATATGCGACGGCCATTAGAGTTAGGTTAGTGCTCTACTCCACGTATTCATTTGCCACCAACTGGTGTTGCAAATAATATCACTGAGAGGAGCCTTCCTCTGATGCGCTATGTAACCATTGTCTCCTTTAATTATGGTGCAGATGAACCGACATGTCAAATTGTTGGAACATCGAACATGGGGAACTCTATATTACCAATAAGAGTAGCGTCTTGCCATGCATTATCCTGTTCCGTATAAACGACCTATGTAAACGTCATACATGCGCCAGCATTGTGACTTGTCGATTGATAAATGTCTTATATGCAGGCAATGTTGGAAGAACCAAGCATTAACGAGTTGTAAGATTGCACTCGACTGAGGCGAGGGAGATAACCTGTGTAGGGCATTGTTTCAGCGCAATAGAATTGGAATAATATGTACACAGCACAGGCAAATTTATGAACACTGTGCGGAGGGGGAGGATAGTGTTTACAGTCGATACTATGACTTAAACATAATACGATGATCAATATAAGGGCATGCATTTCAATGGCATCGAATCCGTTTGTCATTTTGCTCCCAACGATAGAGCAATTTGTTGAATCTCCATAAGATGAAGACATATTCATAGTGTCACCTACTATGATTCATTCGAACATTTTTTGTGATGAAGAACCTGTGTTCCATGCCCATTGTACTGCTTACATCTTGTACGCGTGAAACATAAACTTTCAAGAGTGAAATGACATCCTGCTGTAGCGGAAAGGACACCCCATGCATAAACATATCGCTGTCTTACTGAACATGCCTTACTGTGCTGATTCAGATGCAGGTACATTGCTGAATCGCACAGTATAGAAAGCAGATATTATCCTGTGTGGGCGATAATACCTTTCTGGGACGGGGCAATACATCATATCATTATCCTCATATCAGGGAACCTGAACTGGTGCATTTGGAAAATAATTACGTGATTTTGCAATGCAATCAATATCAAGATCACCTTTTGTACGCCAAGGTACCACCACATAATGTAGCAGACAGATGCAATAATGTAGCAGACAGTTGCAAAGTGGTGCCAAACCGGTTTTAGTCTCTATATTGCTTTACGAATCCAACATTAGGGGTTAAGCAGGAGGCAGGGTTAACACATCAGCTTTCTTGTACACTGAAAACAGGTATAATATTATACCAAAGCTATTAAATAAAATAATCACACAGATATGTGATGGACATCACACTTACATCATTTACAGATCGTCTCGGTGTCCAATCCTACGTCAAAACTAATTCTGAGGTATATAGAGCATTTTATTTTGACAACATCTTATGCTAGATAGACTTAAAATGTTTCCGATGTTGACCCTATGCTGACATTGTGGTGGTCATCTCTAAAACACGTTAGATTCGTTAGAAATTAGTATCTACGCACCCGTGTGTATGCGTTCTCATCAGAACTGGTGCTCTGATTTGCACACCCCGGCGCACATTATATACTACAAGGACATATTCGCGTATATTCAAGTTGCCCGCGGTCATCTGGAACTATACAAGCTTCAGCTCTACTTGTAATTGTATAACGTCTGTTTGGTGAATGGAAGGTTCACATGAATAATCAGAATTGCACTCGTGCATTAGGACTACGTCGTTAACCTTATCCAAGAATTGGTACCAGCTGCTGTGTGGGAGGTTCACATTGTATGATACCGTCTCTTCGGTGCATGTTGTCTAAGGAATATCCGGTGAAGCTTCGTTCATGATTTATTGTCGCTAATATATTACCTGGAGCCCCTTATTCTAGTAAGCCCTTAATGATGCCATGGTCATTACTCTAGTAATTGATATAAATGCCGGAGTAAACGGAGAAGCCTGGTCTAATCAGAATCACTTCTATCATAAGCCTTCTTCAACACATACACCTGCGCCTAGAGCAAGTAAATAATGTTGCAACAAACACTTAGGGCAAGGAGAATGCTGCTTAGCTATTTTTGTGTCCCTTTTATACACGCTTGGTTACATTATGCAAAATTGAAACGCACCCCATTAGTTCCTGGTTAGGAAGAAATATGTGAGCAGATCGTTAGCGACGAAAAAGTCATTTTCTCAGCAAGCGACCTTAATTTACACTGCAAACAACGTTAAAAAGCAAGTTAACCAGCGAGACAATGCAAACCAACAGGTGAAGACATGGACTCGATCTTGGCTTATCCTTAAAGTAACATAGCAAGAAATAATGACCGTCAGAAGGGCATCTAATTGGAGAATATTTTATCCCACAATAACAGTCATCATTGCCTATGTACTTCAACTGTTAGCTGCACGTCATGGTCCTATCAATTCTCATCGCCACAAGTACAAGAACATTTTAATTTTAATTGCTTTGTACCGGGGTGCGAGCTAATACATGCCTATGGTGCTATTAGAATCTTTTGGTATAATGGTTGTGCGTGAAGCGTCGAAAGATAAGTGATAAGTGACTCTTCTCATCGGGCTGCCCTTGTTAAGATCCGCTGTGAAGAGGCATTGTAACGTGTCCAAAAGCAAGCACCTTTGGGTAATCAAGATTTATTATAAATATTTCGAGGAACATTACGCTGAGCATCAGCGATTGCGTATTTCCATTAGCGAGAGCTAATGTAGCTACTCGCTGACGCACCTCTGCGATCGTTATTATGGGTGACCAAAATGTTGGTAATTAATTGATTTTAAGACGACTTCGGGTCTGCAGCACGGACAACCGAGAACAAGGCCGTAGTTTGAACGTGAGAGATGACGAATTCACTATTCCTACAAAACTGTGCCTACTTCAGGCACGATAGTGCTGCTTCTGCGATACAAATTGCTTTACCTTTATGATTACAATTGCGCATACACAAAACTACAGAGAAGCGCACAGGCGGAAGTTCACCTACATACAGCATAACACAGACATAATTAGCGCTCAAAGAGCAGAAAGGTAAGATAATCTACACAGGAGATAACCATCCTCACCTCATAAAATTAATATTCCACGCCCAATTTGCCAGGAGTGAGATCCGATACAGTGCGTGGGAAATTATTACCGCGGTTTTATTTTAAATGGAATCACCTCCGCTCGGTAAGAGTACTTTACAATGCAATATCGTCATTATTATATCTTGATCGAAAAACGTAGCATAGAATAATAACAACTACCGAATAATTGTCCTGGATTAAATATAGTACAAGACTTAACTAAAGGCTGTTGCTATCTGACATGCAAGAATAACATTGTCGCTGGCAGCAGCACGGAGGCCATAAATTTCACTTATGTCGTCTCTCACTGAGATGCAGATACAAATGGGTTTATCTTTATTGATGTGATAGTCTGTCTTCTACTTACGGCTACGTAGGCGACTGCGAGCTTCATCACTAAGAGACGAGAAATGAACCAGGAATGTCCCAGTGTGATGCAGCTGGTGGATCAAATACCAGAAATAGATGGAATTTGGGTTTTAAACAATCTGTGCCAACTCGATGTTAACCCTGATATGTGTCGCGAATCAGAGATGTCACATGCCACGGAATAAAGTTCGCCATTATTATATTTAAGCATTACTCTAGAGAGCTATGCCAGTGGTTTGTTCGGCCGAAAGTTTATTTGCGCGACAGCACAAAATCACAAATGATGGCAGAGTTGGCTGATGGATTGCCCTTGTAATCCAAACATACAAGATGAGGACTAATGGACTCCAAATTCATGATCATTGCCAATCCTATTCGGATATTGTACAGTGCGGTTTACTCCTCATGGATATCAATTATGTCTGACCGTGTGTAAGAGACGTTCAAACAAATCAACAACTGTCAATATTGTTCATTTCCTGCCATACTGATCGACGCCAAAAGTGTGTCACTACCAGAATATCGTCATTAAAAGTGAATTTATTATGCTTACATTAAGTTATTGATTTGTACTAGTTGTATTAATACTGACATAGCATTATTTTATACCAGCATGCCTAGTCTCAAGAAGTGTTGCTTCTTCACTAAATATAGTATGCTGTTGTTGAGAGGTACACCCATCCATGATCTACGCTGTTTACAGTTTTAACTGCTGTATGACAAAGTCTTTGTTGGTTAACATTAACATAAAGTACATCGCAGGCCGCATTTAGTCTCTAGTCTCGAAAGAATAAATAAATTCGCACTCAGCGCTGCCAATTCCTGTGCTATTGTATACCAAAATCGTAACAGTGCTTTTCGGTGTGACACTAACTAAACCACCACAAGATAACACCAATTTGAATGAGGGAACACAAATTTTGGGATATGTGATATTGTATGTAAGTAATAGTGTAAGCGTTCGAATATTGAAATATAAGATTTACATATGTGTGTTTCTAATTCAACACGACTTTGCGCATACGATATTACATCAAATAGAGCAACTATCAAGCTATTTAGAAGTGATTTAAATCTTCTGCCTCTTAGCTTACAAATACGTGTTATTGATTGCTCGTAACTTACGCAGAACCGGTAGTATTGAAAAGCTTTATCTTACGGTGCAAAACGAATGATTCATAGATTATTTAGCTTAATTGCTTAAATTCATTGCGCAAACCATGAATTAACCATGAAAGCACTATCTATGGGTCCCAGTGGACGTACAGTTATTTACACCGCGATACATTGTCCTCTGGTCACGAAGCGGAATCCTAAATAATTCCTTTTAAATGGAAAATCGCCTGCATTAAAATTAATATCCCGAATAAATAACTGTTAGGAGGTATCAAGCACGCAATGTCCACATCCCTTTTGGTAATCTCATGGCCACCATACACCTGCCTCAATTGCCTCAAAAGTAGTAAAACATCGTTGCCAGTTTATTTATGCTCATATGGATGCTACAATCTGTCCCTTAATAACCACGATGCAGGACGTGGGGTGCGCTATCAACACTAATATACCAAAAGTATTTGTATTATGATGAATAGCACATCTCACCAAAGAATAACAGGTCAGTACCCGTACTAGCCGCTTTTAATCCCAATGGATTAATTCCATGTTGCTGACAAAGTACACTAACCGTCTTTGTGTGATGAATTCTGACATTGTTATTTATGCATATTACATTTCATGATGTTTTCATTATATCTCATGTTTACAAAATCTAATTTCAATTGAATACACATATAGATGCATCAAAGTAGGTTGCAACACTTACTTAAAATCGTTCTGCCGTTCGAGCCATGTGTGCAAACACCGAACTGGGCGCTGCTTTCGTGCGTTCGATTCATATCATTGTGAGGCGTGTCAATAATTTTCAGAGGAGCAATAAAAAACTGAGATTGTATATGACAGCAGATGTTTGGTCGAAGTCCCTGACGACCTATGCTAATAGGCTGACGACGACGTCAAGACGAAATACTGCTACATCTAGCGATAGTTGACGAGTTGTGTCGCCTAAACGGTAGGAGTACCCGACATTGATATGGCAATCTTCTATACCGCAGGTATCGACGAATCTAGATTGTAGAAATAACCTTCACAACCTAAGATATATCTTTATGAATTGATATCGCTTGCACTTAGATGATGTAACTTAAGACTCTAGCACGCTGTGTTACACTTATCACAACATCCATCGCATAATTTTTTCCGTTGTACAATATATCAGGCGTTATTCAAGCATTTCATTCATCAACATGTCTACTTATTCACTTTTAACTTTAAAGATATTGATCGCTGAATATTTATTTCTACATTGTGGCTACTGTCACGTGAAGTGATTATATAAATTGCACAGCAGCTATGGCTCTTAATATTAAGCTATGACCACCACATAAGCACCACCAAACACCCTTCATAGTGCAATGTATATTTCTTAAATCTAATATCACCGATGCGGTTTTCTATGAGCTAACAACAGCTCAGCCACTGAGTGTTTGATCGTACATTTCCTATGTGAATTTTGTAATGTGGTTTCGAAATTCTATTATATATCTTGTGCCACGGCAAAGTGGTTGATTGCTTTGTTATGTCCTTCATAATGGCAACTATGTGCAACACATATAAGCAGTGTGAAATGGTCATTTATATCCAGTTACTGCGCATATAAGCGGTCAGGGTGCCGAGATTGATTATAGTCTGCACGGAGGATAGCAATAATAATCGCATGGTAACAATGACACAATCATTTCAGCCTCGAACTAGAACCACTTAACCAGTAGTGAGCATATCGAAACATATTCATTGCACCACGCGTACTAAACGATGCGACTGCAATGATTGCTACCGAGAATGCAACATGGAATACAAATGGTCGATGGATCATTAGGCGGAATTAGCTTAGCTAACTACCTATGCATCGGATATTTAGAGAGAAAAGTCATTAATGTGAGATCCATTTCAAGCGGAACCAGCGCCATTTGGCAAGAGTAATTTATAGTCCAATACTTATTGTCCCCTGATCAAAAAGCGGAATCCTAAATTACACCTGTTAAGAGATAACCCAGTACAGCTAAACATTATTCAAGCAACCAATGAAAGATTGTGGCTATCTGACACGCAAGGGCAACATTATAGCTGGCTGCAGCACGGAGCCCTTGAACAAACCATAAGTGCAATCTGTCATCTACTACCAGGTAGTAAAAGGTTTCATTATCCTCCACTGATGGATATTATACTGCAGATCACCGTATATATTACATAGCCTCGGATCAAGTTAATGCGTGGCAGCACTAGAATAAAAGCTACACTGATTCATGAAGCGTACGCCTAGTGCTATCCCCGTGCATACTACTCGATAACATTTAGTTGGATTTTTTTTGCTTAAGATGTTTCGTATTTCATGATCTCAACTGTTGATTGTGGTAAATGATGGTCAATATTGTATAATCCGATACGAACACTTAAGCTATCGAATTTATGCTCCGTGGTCGAAAGGTAAGCCAGCATAAATACATTTATAAATTTATCAGTATCTATATATATATTTATTTATATATATGTAAACATAATGTACTTTTGTCTATACATTCATATATATATATATATATATATATATATATATATATATATATATATATATATATATATATATATATATATATATATATATATATATATGTGTGTGTGTGTGTGTGTGTGTGTATATATATGTTTGCGTGTGTGTGTGTGTGTGTGTGTGTGGTGTATAAACATGTACTTATATGTATATATGTATATATATATATATATAAATATATCTCTCTATATATTTATGTATACATATATTTATATATTTATCTATATATAGATATATTTATTTAAATATGTATATGTATATATGTATATATATGTATATGTATATATCTATATATATATGCATAAATATATATGTATATATATATGAATATATATGTATCTATATATATATATTTATTTGTATATGTGTATACATTATATATATATATTTTTATACATATGTGTTTATACTTATATGTATATGTGTGTGTATTATATATAAATGTGTGTGTATGTGTATGTATTTGTGTGTGTGAGTATGTGTGTATAAATGTGTATGTGTGTGTCCATATGAACTGCAAAAACGTTCAAGTGTAAATTGATGTTGCTTATAGGAAAAACCAAGTTATTTGAGCTTAGTGATCTGTTTGTGTTTCCATGCCGCTAGCTTTTGATGCACACATCATTTGTATCAGTTGTAGTTAGGGGTCGATATGGCATTTACTGTTAATATTTTGTCTTTAGTTTCACTGGTTAACATCTTTCATGTAACTTCCTGGTGGCGTCATTGAGCTTCCATGAGTAGCTCCAAAGAACGTTGACTGATGAATTAGCATAGCGTTCACTAGTTCATTGCACATGGTGTAAGTGTAATGCCATGCATCTGACATTGGTTTGCATAAATACCGTTTATAGGAGGACAACCTTTTCAACAATAAGCAAAGAATTCATTGAACCATATCGGATTTTAGTTGACGACTTCTAAGCGACTATGCATTACATCATACACATCAATGGGATGAATAACGATTGCATTTACGATAAGTGATATGATAGCCGGAGTCAGCTACACTTAGTGACAATGTAATGCGCTCTTCAAGGGTCACTAATACGGAATGACATGTATCGATCAGATGAATATCGATGCCGTTCATGTCATCGGATTTCGCAGAGCTTAGCGGTGCTTTCCTCCAGGCATATACATTACATTTGCTTGTCAAATCAATTGTGCTCTCCCTAGGGACCATGCTGGGCGTTTGGGATGGTAAATTGCAATTAATAGCCTAATTAACCAAAAATGGATGGTTTTCACCAATGGTAGTTTTGACGCATCATTATCCGTCGCTCTTTTGGCCTCGGACCTATTATGCATTCAGATGGCCCCATTGAATGTTATCGATGCAAATGTGTGGCTAATATGGGGCAATATTTGTGACCCAACTACATAGTGAGGCAATGGTATGTGCTGAATGCATTGATTTCTAAAGTATTGAACGAATGAGCTTAACCAGTAGAGAGACAATTATATTTCAGGATCATACTTTTTGTGTTACACATTTCCATTCATGTTAAGCGCACCTTTTAACTAACCACATGATAAGCGTTTACAGAAGCAAATAAGTTATGTACATCATCAAAATACCACCATCAACATGCAACCATGGAGTTGTGCTACATATATGAGAGCACCACAGGAGTTGGATAAAAATGTGGATCGTGTAAGTAGCGACCATTCGGCCTACCTAACACTATGGCGATTGGAGCATGTTTGACAGCAACTCATTCATTTAGCTTGTTTGTTGCTCAGTGGTCAATAGTTCAGTAGCGGCATAAAGAATACTGATGTTAAGCATCACTATCAGCAGTTATCTGTAATGCAGCAACTAATGAGAACGCTGCTGCATAGCTATATAAAAATCCTTAACGCACTGCTCATTATATGAAATTGTAAGCGTCTTATATCAACTGAATTCATAGATGCAAAATATGTGTCATCGCTACTTTTTCAAAAAAACATAACCTTTACAGAATATTCAAGAGTGCAGAACTTCCTACAAGTTCTTAACAAATCACTTATCGTTCAATGTTGTGCTGCCTATACGTAATCCATCCGATTACCGGTGACATCAAAATAGACCATTGCCAGCAACAGGATGCATATATTGCCCTGACTTTACATTGTTAAGCATTACTGAGAGTACACTATCCATCAACATTAGCAGTGAACAAACACTTTGTCTTCTGAGCGCGATCAATCGTACTCACTTTTAAAAGAGGTCATTGTTAAACTTAGCCCATTCAATGACAATGAATAAGTCACCCTGTGCTGGTCACAAGAAACGTGCATCATTCTATTGTTGTTTTAATTTATATGGCTCTGAAAACAAAAGGTTATCAAGTTTTATATAATTGATCCGCAGCATTGTGAAATAAGTGCATATCGTGTTTACCTGGCATCATATATCACATAAACTTATAAAATACGTAAATCTCCTATGTCTGGGCACAATGACGGTTTTAATCAAATCAACGAAAACTTACACGTTTCATGACACAACTGTCAAAGAATTATTCATTATCGCGATATATACAATAGCAATATTTGCAGAATTATGCCGATTAGCGTTCTACATCCAATGTATACGTGAGTACTAAGAAATGCTCCGAGATACGCAATCTATATCAACAGAGACAAAGCATCAATGTCAATAAGGTATGTACGAGTGACACAAATGTCAATCGATGTGCGATTTTCTTTGAGCACTTGATACGCATACGTTCGATCTAAAGCATTTAGAAAATGTATCGTACTAGGCAGTTATTCCAATACTAGCTATGTGCGTAAAACAGAAACAATATAAACAGCGGTAGGAAAAGCGCTTCTAACGCAATAATTTGCTATTGGTTTTGAACTGGTTGCTTAATTCCAAAGTGATGATATAACCAAATTTGGCAAAGGTTGCCCCTATATACCTTTGTCGTTCCAAAACATATCCGCGTTTTTTCATGCAGTTCAGTAAGCTAACTAAAAAGGCATCTGCGAGAAAAGCTTGTGCATAACGTTACTATGGATTGATATATTCACATGAATGAATTCCCATTATTGATTAGCCAAAGAAAGCGACCCTGTGCTGCCCATCAATAGGTGTATATTGTATGACAAACAAATGACACATTCGCTCACAATGTTAAAAATACGGCCGACCATCAATGAGTTTGGATTATTCGCAAGAGCACAATCAACCTTGCTTAGTCCAATGGCACGCTGTTATGTGGTGTAATGCAAGATGTAATGGATCAGGATAAGCAAATACATTACCCATGATATATGGTAGACTACTCTCATGTGAAACATTGAACGTGAACACAACAAAGTTGCCGTGAAAAGAAATTGTGTGAGCTGAATTGGAATAGGGAATTTGGTTAATTGTTCCACAGGGTTACAGCTCGAACCTTTGTTAATGATTCGAATCTCTGTCATAGTTTTCAGCACGATTAATATACGTCATAGTCGCCTTGAACCCCTCCGACATGATAATGTCACATTAAAGGCATTGTGCTGTACTATCTACGCCTTGAATATAAATTAAGAGAACTGTTGCCCCTAATTCAAGTCTAATTTTCACAATAACATTCTTTTAATGGCTTTGCAATCTTTTTGTTGATACCATTCACTCTAAGTTTACTAGACAATGGACATTGAAGAACTGTATTGAACGCGTTTTGAAATGACAAAAACATATCACACCAGCAATATACCCATTGTGTAGCATGTTTGTGATGCACGCTGAAACTGAAAAAGGACAACTATTATTGGTGCAGAAAATCGTGCGGCTATCTATTCAGCACGTTATGCGCGATTATATTTGCATGCAGCCTCTTCCAAGTGTTTTCGGTATGTAGCTTTCCATGGATATCGAGTTGTCAAGCCGGCGACTTACATTCTGTAAGTTCCTTGTTTGTTATATGAGGCAATGTTATCATATCTCAGCCTCCAGGATGATTAATTCCCTAAATATAATAAATGGAGTTCTGCGAATAGATTCTCCGGAAACCGATCTCGCAACATTCATCTAATGAGGTTACGGTCTGTTGAATGATTTCATAATTACTTTTATGGGAGCTTCGTATGATTTAACTTCTGAACGGTCAATCGTACAGACAATGATAATTGTTTCAAGCCAATAAACTTTTCTCAAATATACTGAGCATCATTAACTCCTGGAATTGAAAGCGTGATACTGATTATCTCCTAACAAATAATCCCAGTGTGGGTTGTTTACACAAATGTTTCGACTGACTTAAATGGTGCAATGTTAAACAAACAATATCTTGACGACAGAGCCTTGGTAGAAATGGCACTTAGAGCTGAGTTTTGTGGGCTCTCTTTTATGCAGGATTAATTGATTGTCTATGTCACATCATTCTTTAATGCACCAAATATTATACTGCTTCATAGAATCTTTATGCTTTCGCTTCATGTTTGTAAATTATATTTCAAATTAACTATGATTGTGACTCAAGTGATTTAATTACTTGATAGGAAGAACTTGTTCAATTTCTTTGCACCAATACTGCGATAGTGATCCAGCCGGTTGAGGCTAGCCAAATAGATGGACTGGACAAAATAGCATTCCCCTCCCTTGACAATGATGTCTCATATAAACTTAGTTTTATCGACTTAGGTGCCGTGCTTGTATTAATCGTTCCACACACGTGAACAGTTGGTGAGCTATAGAACAACAATTGCATGTTATTATTCAGATAGTGTTAGCATAGTGACGACTGAGGTCTTAACAATACGCTTGCTTTAATGCCACATTTTTAATACTTCCCGCACTCTCTTTGTTACATATAGCACAGTTTTATGACAGAGCTCAACCAGTGAAGTTGCTGCCTTTCCAAACCAATTGCGATGCATTCTTTATGGTTAGTCAAATGTTGATTACTCACCAAATGGTGACCATAACATTTTTAGTTTAGCGCGTGCGTAGTTACTGGATGAGTTGGCTATTCATTTCAATAGTTTTTTTAAACTATGCTCGGAGGCCGTTTTCAGTGCACCTTAATCGATTATTGTGAATATTTTGGTGTTCCCAGTTACACGTCCGGATTATATACGAGTCATTGTAGCAGTTATACAAAAATGAAAGCAAAATAAAAATTGCCTACAAATCGCCGACAAATGCATCATTACAGAACTCAAAGTATCTTTAAAACTCGCTGGCTTTATCTTGAAATATAACATTAATTTGCTTCCAACCGAAATGGATTCGGATGTGAATTAACACATTATTCTACATCATCATCATTATACCAAATTTATATAGCGCCAATTTATCAATAGAGATCTCTAAGGCGCTGCACAAGCACAGATAAATTAAATATGAGATCACATATTGGCAATAAAAAACTTTAAGTCGCTAGTTAAATCTATTAAAATAAGCACATTCCGTTCATGAATTCATTCCATAAATGGGGTGCTGTCACTCTGAATGATCTGACACCGTAGGTAGAAGTCGTAGGTTTTGGGGACAACGAGGAGGGATCGCATAACTGAACGTAGGTTCCTGGTCGGCTTGTATGTGAGGTCCCTTATTTACTGTGGTGCATGTCCATTAAGCGCTTTGTAAGTTTAAACAAGCACCTAGTACACAATTCTGTACTCCAGAGGCAACTAATGGAGTTCAGCTAGAACTCGCGTGATTAAGTCTCTACGCAATGTCTTTGTAATAAGGCGAGCACATGTATTTTGTACTAGTTGGAGCCTGTTGAGCAGTGACCTTGGTAGTTTGTTGAGCAGGATGTTAGCATAGTCCAGTCGTGATGATACCAAGGACTGAACCAGAGAGCAACAGGCATCAACAGTGATGAACTTTCTTACCATACTTAAGGAGCGGATCTGATGATAGCATGTTTTGATGATGGATGACACATGCTTTTCCATGGTGCGCGACTTATCCTGGTAATCAGCCAGGTTCTGGACATGAGATGCTGGCATGACAGTATTCTCACCAATGGTGATGGTGACGTTCTGCTGGTGAATGATGTGAATTCATATATTGACCAAATCGTACGAATAAGCATTAAAGCTTAATGAGAAAGCAAACAACATGTTGCTTTAAGTGGTTCATGGCACCATTTACACGCATAAAATCGCCACTCAACTTCTCGATTTCAATATTGTTAATTTGTAGTTTCCGCAAATGCATCTGGTTTGCATTTACGCCTGATGTTTTTATTGCTTGAGGTGAATTTGTATGTCTATACTTGTTGGTTAGTAGTGTGATTACTTTGAGACATGGCAGATGCAATTGGCGTGCCTGGTCCGCACATCAGCATTATAATGCCGAGCAATTCAAGTAACAGTATTATCTCTTACTTCTTGGTTATAAATCCGTATCCAGGTATTTGGGCGATTGGCCCGTTAATCAAGTTAACCAACGCCGGTCTTGTCTGAACCACAAGAGCACCGCAGCTTACCTTACCTCCTAATCCAAATAACGTAGGAAGCCCTCAGATAAGACACATTAAGCTGTTTACCTTCACCTCGCCAACTCGGCGTTGTGTTCCTCCCATCTCGGAACTCATACAAGTATGCCCATACCAGTTAGAGTGATTTGATGGACCCGTTGTAATTTGTCAGATTATGTAAGCTGTAACGCTGTTGGTCAATGCATTTCTGACAACGCCGCGTTATTCGTTATGGTTCCAGCCAATGTTAGTCTTTTCCGGAATGTAGGCTGCAATCTAAATACAATGAGCTACAGATGCAAAACAAATGCAGGAAAATTTGTCAATTTTCACTGCTATATGAAAAACATTATGATCGTTCATGAATGGTACCATTTAATTTCGGCTCAGTACATCTCGATTGCATTTCTAGAATGGATGGAAACGCATGATGACTAGATGCAATTGGGTGTACTTACACCCAAGATTTAAATCAATTGTACTGGTATGTATAAACGTATAAATTTATAAACGGTTTGCCATGACATCAAATGTCATCAGCGTACATAATACGTATATGTTATTAACTAATGGCTGCTGGGATGAGTGTCATGTGACAGCATATAGTGAATTGCTATTTTATGGCTTCTGCGATAGCGGTTCTGCTGTAGGGCTTCATGGCAATTCTGACTGTCTTTGGGCAGGTCTTGACATATAATTACCAGACTACACGTCGCCTCTGAGTGATCGTTAAATCTCATACACGTATATCATGCATATTCTGGTCAGGTTCTGATAGATCTGGACCCCTGCTGCTGTAAGCATGATATTGGAGAAAACCGCACATTTCACAGGTATTCATTATTATCGTCCATTGAACCATTGAAACGCTTTGATTTTGAGGTGCATAGATACATGGTCTGCTGTCTAAATTATGGTACGTTTATTCTGAACTTTCAGTCGAATGTGATAACACCTGTTTTCACCAGAGACGCATTACAAGTTCTGCATGTTTGCGGTGAAAAGCGAGGTCTGTTCAAATTATGCGGTAATAACAATAGTAAGACGACCTAAACAAACCTTGTACAGCTCATAAGAAAAGCATAATCACAGTTACGTTATATATTATATATATATAGAGATATATATATATATATAGATATAGATAGGAGATATAGAGATATAGAGAGAGAGATAGAGATAGAGAGAGATAGAGAGAGAGATATATAGATCTATCTCTTTAGATGTACCTAAAGATATCTAGAGAGAAGAGAGAGATCTGGGGATATCTGGGGGAGAGAGAGGGAGAGAGAGAGACAGACATACAGAGAGAGAGAGAAAGAGACAGACATATCTAGAAGGGAGAGATCTATAGAGAGAGAGAGAGAGGGAGAGAGAGAGATCTAAAGATATAGACAGATAGAGAGAACAGATATGTATATATGTAAACATGTATATAGAGAGAGGGGTAATATAGATCTCTATATATCTAGATATCTATATATATATATCTAGATATATATATATATATATATATCTATATATATATATATATCTATATATATATATATATATATATATCTATCTATATCTATATATATATATATATATATATATATATATATATCTATATACAATATCACGCTAGATCATCCGAATCACGTGTAATCTTTCGGGTTTTAATGAGCTACAACCCACAACTTGTTGGGTGTAAAGCCGCTGTTGATTATTTGTATACTAATGGAGCATTGAAAGAAGCCCAGCTTGGTTTGGTCTGTTCAGCTTTACCCCCTCAGGCTTCCAGGAGTTGCATGCCGTCAACAAAACGACAATAGCTTGCGATAAATCTTTGCAACAACATGACATTGATGTAATAGCGCCAGTAGCTACGGACCCTGCGAGTTTGGCGCGTTTTGCTTCGTTCATGTTTTCATGATTGACATGATAAAGAAGATATTACAAGAATTTGTCTCGGTGCTGTGCAAGCAGTCATGTGGTCATCGCGTGTCTGATGGTCGCATGCAGTCATTTATTGTGGCCTTTTAATGGGTTATGATGAGGAGTTTGCTCCGTCATCACGGGAAAATAATTTCCCAATGGTGAAAGGCTAATGTACAATGATTTGCATTTTATCGTGAAGCTACCGGGTTTGATATGGGGTAATAGTCTCGGGCAATCTATTTCCATCTAATCGGTAAGCGCTCGTGCTGAATATCGGATAATACTTTTGGGCCGTATCTTTCCTTGAACAGTCCATCGCTTTCCCACTACAATCTGCTAACTTCAGCTGTTGCATAATCAGTCATGCAATGCAAAACA
Organism: Urechis unicinctus; assembly: GCA_034190875.2. Lineage (NCBI taxonomy): Eukaryota > Metazoa > Annelida > Polychaeta > Xenopneusta > Urechidae > Urechis > Urechis unicinctus. The sequence goes on from CM067354.1 coordinate 3,468,885, forward strand.
GGCTGCGTCTTCTTTGAAACAAGGGAGAGATATTATGGATGTGTAACGACAGGTACAAAAGACAATTAGCTCGATTAGTCACTGCGCCCTGTGAAAGATAAATAAGCATCATTAATTGGTAACTCCCCTTATTGCTACTATAAAAGGGTATTTCAGTAGCAAAATATACTGCATTTGGGTCCCGTGGTCTTTTCGATTTAATGCCCGCACTTATTCAGCTAGTTTTTGTCTGGACCCAGGCCACCGTTGCCTCATTATATTCGAATGAAATTCATTCACATACGGACACTAATATGCCCGGTTTTGCGATGTAATAGAAGGCGTTAACCCCGTAATGAAAGACTTCACAAGAGAAAACGCCTAATGGTTCTGAATCGCTTGCTTTGGACAAGAATGGAATGAGGCGTGCGTGTGTTTATACTTCATGAGACCTTTCTACTCATTGGTATGGTGGTTTTCTTGATCTATGGGTAACCTGCATGCAGTGCAGCCATGCAGTGCAGCCATGCAGTGCAGCCATGCAGTGCAGCCACGCAGTGCTGGAAATAATGTATCGATGCTTAATTTGTACAGAGCTATTCATCATATGAATCAGTTCAATGGATCAAATGAGCTGAATAATCCGTAACTTCCCACTTCTAAAGAAGCCCAACGCGTGTCAACTGAACGGCGTATACTGTGGTCGACACAAATGGAATTCGACACCGTGAGTAGCAAACACTCTTGGCTGCACGTGCTGAGAGCCTGCATGTATTAACCAGCTCGTCTCATCCTGGAATTAACACCGGCTTAATAGCCTAACGTGAACAGTTGCGTCATTCCATTTATAAAATAGCCACAACAAAGGTATTTTGTGTATAGGCTTCAATTAAACGTGACAACACCAACAGTCCAGAAAGGCTGCTATTAACCGTGTGCTTGACAGGTATTGTAGTTCTTCACACACATCAAGGTGGTGAACAATGCGTAACTTGAGGCGACATTCGCAACTTCAAAGGCAGTGTTGAACAACTGAATTCATACTGCAGGCTAGCGGGTATTTATAGCTCGAGCGTCTTGAATTATAGAATTTTCACAATCGGTAAAGAATATGCGAGGCCGTGATAAACAATTGACATTGCAGAAACAATGCAACATCTACGCTAGTCAGCCAACATATGATGTGGTATGACTGACAACTGAGGGCAAATGAAGAATTTGGATGAACATTCAAGGTATTATCAACATAAAATATAATCTTCTCTCTGAGGCTAGATTAGCTAACAATTTCACAGTCGGGCATATTTCTGCTGTATGTGCATTTCAAAGATGAACGGACAAAATTATCATGACGTTTGTAACTGCCAAACAGACCCGTTTAGAACGCATTAGATGTTTACTGTTAGGTGCTCAGTTAATGGTAATATCTACAAAATATGGGTTATATGAGGCCCTTAATCCTATAGCAATTATAAACTGACTACTATGTACAACTCATATTGTACATGGAAGTCTGCTATGTAATTTCGCCGCGCACATCTACTGTTGGTCCGTGATATCAACGATATTTATGACGACATTGAAAATACAAGTTTTATAGTTTTTTCGTAAATTTAAAAAAATATTGATGCAACCAACCTAATCCATTCTTAAACTGACAGAGCTACCATATTTCTAAACATGTGTTATTTAAAGGACGGACGGTGATTTGTCATTGCTTCTAAGAACGATAAACAATTTACCATTCCGTATCTTTTTGATTGGGTTTTAGTTTCCTTAGCAGCCGACTAGATGACGTGCCATTTGTTTATTGGAATATGCAACTAAATATCAAAACGAATACCAGATCGTATACTATTTTCTTTCGAATGCTATGAATTCGTTGGCTACAGCAACAACTGATGATTATTTTCAAGACTAGTCGGTTTTCATTGTGTGACTAAAGTATGCCACTTCTATGTACACAACGTCCTTCTGCGAGCATCACAATCTGCTCCTGCAACGCAGTAATTAAGAGAAACAAGGAGCCTATTGTCAGACAACCCTGGTTTATGAAGGCGTATACGGGCGCCCTGCGTAAAACATATGATGATGATGATTGTCAGTGATGAAAATGTCAATTGTGGAGCGATATGCTTAACGGCGCTCAATTGGCAGAATTGACCAATCCACCAGGCCCAGGGCGATAGAGATATAGCTTGAAAAAAGCCACGTATCCCGCTACACCATTGGAAAACAATGTTGCCAATTCCCAATACTTGCATTCAATTTAAGCGTTCTATGGCATTTCAAGATTACGCACGCCGTATGGTTAAATATCGCTAGTCAGTTTTGCTTGTTTGATAAAGGTTGCTGTAATGGGGTTCAGTTTGCAATATAACAAATATTTCAGCAGATTTTGTCATGCAATAACGAGAATGTGTTTAAAGATAACATTGGCTGGAACGTTTTTGCTCATATGATAAATTGGTTATTTGCAACGTCATCAAGTGTTTAAAGCTCAGTTAGAATGTATGCTATTTATAGCAATACAAATTAGAAGAATCATTTAAATAGTTGATTGACTGCACGACATTTTGTGAGGTGGGTTGGCTCTGATATTCGGTATGGTGTTTGGCTGATAGTTGTAGTGAAAAAGAGTACATAATGCTAATCACTCATTTGTGGTCTAAATTGTGTCGCATGAGGAGCCAGTTGGGGTCTATAACATCTTCCAAAAACTTAGATATATACCTCATCGTATCAACTATGTTGCTGTCTCATAACAACAAAGTGTACCACATAATATAGGGTTCAAAATTAGTTACGTATGTACATCTGCTGTTGATAATGACTGCCAAATTTTGCACATTTATTTCACAACTTTGATGGCGGCGACAGGATAAATAGGTTTAAAGGATATTCCCTAAATCTTAAATTCAACTTTGGACACTTATAGACTATATACAAATTATCAGCATACAAAAACAAGTTAATTGCAATTATTTAACGGCTAAGAAGTCTGTGGGCTGACAATCTAGAATTGGTTTATCAGAAACTCAGAAGTAGTATTCCTTTGAAATCAACCATGCCTCCAGATCGATTTGTTCTCGTCGTTAAAACGACCTCGGTAACAACTGCAGAGGGCAAAGTATATTCTCTGTGTTTTTGCCAGGTAAGATTGTCTAACAGCAACACACTCACTGGAAAATTAATTGAGATAATACAGCGTGACCCCTATAACAACAGGTCAGTGGCACCTAAAATGACGTTACTATACGTACATCTTTGATATAATGGATCCTTCGACCAAAGCCGTTAATACATTACAACCATTCCTCGTGACTTCTTTCAATAACCAAATACAACCAGCAAACAAATTCGGTCATGCTAAAAGTCGCCTTGTGTGAGACATGACAAATGGTTGCTAACACAAACATCACAAATAATCGAAAATAAAGATTCATAACACAAGTATGGTCCCGACATTGTAATATGTACAACAGGCCCGCTCGCTCTTGGATAGTGACACATATAATGGCGAACAACTATACTTGAATGCCATCACTTTTTATCGATGTCAATATCTGCTGACCACTACAGCACGTATAACTTGGAGAGACATGCATTAAACTTGCTTAGCACAGATCGCCTTCAAGTGATACACTGTTTTAACTGAGCAGATATCGTATCAGCGATATCAATATAATGTATACTGAGAAAATGATAATTTGACCTCGTGCAACCTATTCTAGCGTTAAATATGTACGTTTCATTAAAGTGCAAATGAAGCAAACTAATCACTTCATTATTTGTTCATGCCGGCACAAAGCAGGCATCTTTCTGTGACTACCAATGCTCGTCACAGGCGTAAATTTTCACTTGGAAACATGACCTGTGTGAATATTGTGACGAATGTAATACTCTAATTAACAACCGATAATATGTATACTCGTTCCCATGGTTCGTTGTAGAATAATGTCACAATCGCTGTACTGTAATAATCCGCTGTACATATGAATTAAGTGAATAAGTAATTTATATGATGGGCGCAAATAATTGCTATTCAACTTAGCATGTGTCCATGCAGGTTTGTTAACCATTATGGCAAGTATTAAGACAACAGAAAAAAATTTATTGCGGTTATTTAGTGACATTATAATTGGCAACATTCGATATCAATAACTCCTGAATTAGTACGGAGTATACATACATGGTAATACACGACAAGAATGATAACTAAATGTTTAGCGTATTATGGACTCAATATATTTTTGTTACCGTTCTTAATACTCAATGCACATAATGCGGCCCGGAAAGTATGGATCCGCCCTAAGAGTTTCACTATTGATGCTGTTATCTCGTGCCTAGTATCAGTAGGATGGAACCATCATCAATCATGCAGCATACTGCTATGGCGATTTGCCATGTCTGCATCTAAATGTCACATTATCGAGTCATGAAATCCATAGTTTACCATCCAAAGACAAAGACTGCCATGATAAACGACAGGCATGTTTGAATCAGCGACATCAAAGTCCCACGAAGCTCGTTTTGTTAGGTCAAGATGTTATATTGGCACCTGCCCTCGTCGAGCTTACACACGTAATCTCACAATGACTCGTACATCGCTCAGGTCAGTAGCTAATTTTACTGCTGTTGTTTAGAGCAAGGCTGATTAGGTACCGGTCGGTAATTGTAAGTTACGCCATCAACACATATTACGAAGAGCAGCAATTTCTGGCTTTAATTGCTAACAAATTTATAGCAAAAGGATTTTTGTTAGACGTTGTTCAAACAAACATACAGTGATTTTTGAAAGGTACGGCCATTGCTCACTTGGACAACAATGAAATTGAGTCAACTTAAGCATGGTTTCAATGTCGATGATATGACAGCTCACTGTATGCAGCAGGTACACTACTTACAGTCGACTGGTTGTCCACATTGTTTTTAATAGTTATCAATGAAACATCATCAACTACAGCGCCTGTACCGCAATGCATGTTATTGAACCCAATGAGATATAGTTAATCTATTGAAAAAGGTGCTGTGAAAGTTTTGACGAAGTGGTACATGATGGCATCTTAAGAGCCCACATGAGTCCAATTAGAACCCAGTATGCATCTCGTTTGACCACGTAGACTTTCTGTGGGAGAGAGTTACAAAAACTAGGGTCCTGCCACAGAAAATGCCAAAGGTTATCGAGAAGCTGGTGGGGTTGGAGACAATCAGCCATGTACGTTGGTGCTTTACCTCCTGGTGTGCGTTGTACACAAGAACAAGGAACTAACTGAGTAGCCAATGCAAGATTGGTGAAATATTATACCTTATGCCATAGCCATTAGCCATGATGCCCTGTTTCTTAGCTTTCTGAAAAGGTTCGATGGTAACATCAGGATGGTTGATCACCAGAGCATTGTGGTAATCAAGGCGTGATGCGCCCAGTGTGTTGATTACCAGAGAACAGGTGTCTATGCTCAGGTGACGTCGGATATTGCTGATGCGATTGATGTAAAAAAACCACCCTTAGTTACTAAAGCAGCATGTGCTATCATAGCCATGTGGCTATGTAGTACTTCTCCCAGGTTCCCTACATGCTTTGATGGTCTGGTAACTGCATTGCCAATTTGTGGCTACAAATCTTGTTTCATGAGGGAAGTGCGAATGTACCATGGTGCAATTACGGAATAGATGTCTAGCATTTTCCATTTAATTTCCATCAGTGCTTCATTGTTGATCATGCAGCGCCTGCAGTCTGTACCAAACTACTGCTCCATGGGGGCGCATTGCATATTGTAAGTAATATAAACTTAGTAATTGCATACGTGGATATAGAACAAAGCTATAAAGCAATATCAATGCAGACTCAAGTATACCGTGTGTATATTCGAGGAGCTTACACGTCATAGCCTTCACTAGCCCGCTCCTATATTGATCAACAGTCTACATGTTGGCAGAACTGTTAAATTAATAATATGATAACAATCGCTGGATGTATTGCCGTCCTGGTACCCCGGACGTCAAATGATATCATTCACAGGTAATGACAAAGGCTTGACCTAAGAAATGTAAGCAGTTTCCAAAATGGAAATCAGAAAAGCCCATGCCATTGCCAGCAATTATTCCATTTCAGGCGGTAGCTTCAGTCCAGGGGAATGCGAATTGCATTTTGTACGTGAACAAGCCCACTAAATTTTGTACAAACATATAACCATTTAGCTTTCTACGAAATTGTTTTGATTATTTTTGTATACAGTCGCTGCTTGCATATCAATCTAATTATCAATAAGTCAAAACTGACTGTTACACAAATGCGGGGCGTAAAGCATGTTAGATAATATCAATGTTTCATGACACATTTTACTGCACTGTAAATTAGCAATCCATGACATACCAATTTGTAACAACTAAATATCCGCCAAACCGGCATATACTATACAGATTCTGACCAGCTCACCCAATCGAGCCAAATTTCACATGACATTACACCTGAATCACAACCGCGTCCATTCCCTTTTGATATAGTGTGAGAAATTGCCTGTTAATCAATTCAGTCAACTCGACCAATCCCGGACGAATCTGTATTACACCATATGAATCCGACCGCCATGAGAAATCCTTACAGCCAACTGGTGCGAAAATTCCTATCGTCGATCAAAAACACCCGTTGATATATTAGTCATACATCCTACACAAAAAAACAACACAGCCCACTGGCAGCCTCGCCTGCGCTAAGGTCGCCCAAATTGGCCACAGTGAGACTTTCAGACACGTTCACGGTAATGGTATATTGCTAGTTGTGGTTGATCAGCGAAATATGTAAATGATGTCAATAAAGAAGTTTTGATGTTCCATTATTCGTGCCAGAGGAGAGACCAGCAGTGAAGAATCCTTTGAAGAAAATCTAAGCCTTTCCTTCATGAAAACAGCAGGCCTGCCAACGGATGACTATTGCGCACTCATCCCAACCGAAGCACCGTTGAAGTAATCATTCATTAAACCTTACTCGACAGCTACAGGGCATATGGTTTAATGATCTAGGTTCAAACTACAACCATAAATATCGATACAATTCAAACTTGTACTGGAAACGCAGAAGAAAAACACACAATGATCTCAAATGTGCTGAACATTCATATTCTCCTGGAATTGAAAGCCTGATACTGATTACCGCTAACAAACAATCCCAGTGTGGGTGGTTTATCATGTTCTACAAATGTTTCGACAGACTAACATGGTGATATGATAAACATACAATATCTTGACGGCAGAGCCCTGGTAGCAATAGCGCTTAGAGCTGTCGGCTCTCTTATTTGCAGAATTATTGAATCCCCCGTCCACCTCAAAGAGGAAGGTGAGCACGCTGCAAAAAAGATTCAAATGGGATACTTACTGTAGAACCGTAAATGGCCTCTTAACTTCGTCTCTATTATCAGGCGGACGGAGGTACCATTATTAAGGCAATTACCAATAGAATAATAGCACAAGCTCAGAAGAATAACATGATTACATTCGCATTCGCGCCTTCCTCTAAAACCCATTGTTGAAGGCTTTCGATGCAAATCCACCTTTTACATTACCAGACAAATTACAACTCAACTGCTTAGCAGCCGCATGTGACTAATATATTGAGACTAAGCATACAGAAGCACAAAGCAGCAATTAAGACTTCGTAGGAAGCCCTACAAACTGAATAAAAACGTTGACAGCGATTGCGGAATTGAGTATGGAAAAGGGTCTGCTATCACCATTACTTGCAATATGGGTTATCATAAAAACTTTTATATTTGCAGAACATCACTCGTTTTGCCAAGTGTTAGCCAAGTCGTCTTATTCATCATTTGGATTGCATTGGAGTGTAATACATATTAAGATGGCTTTACAGAAGCTGACGCAATCATAAATGATCCCAAAGTAGAGGTTACTGCGATGAGTTTGATAGTACAACACTTGCGCTGGAATTTGCTTGTTTTGCATGGTGCCCATATTCCGAAATGTAATCGGTTTGTAATCAGATTATGTCAACCGAATACGCTTGCCAGGATTTTTTTGTCCATGTCAAATCATTGTTTAATGCACCAAATATTATATTGCTTTGTAAAACTTTTATAGATCAGGCGTTCACTTTAAGTTTGCAAATTGTACCAGTTTTCATTTCACCTGTAGGGAACGACAGGGTCTTTTCTGCCTTAACAATGCCAATGTTTGCATCATGCGGCTCATATTTATCTCAGGTAGGGAATTATATTTCAAATTAACTATGATTGTGACTCAAGCGTTTTGATTACTCAATAGAAAGAACTGGTTGAACTTCTTAGCACCAATACTGCGATAGTGATCCAGCCGCTGGAGGCTAAGCAAATAGATGGACTAGACAAAAAATAGCATTCCCCTCGCTTGACAATGATGTCGCATATCAACTTAGCTTATCGACATCGCCATGCTTGTATTAATCGTTCCACAAACGTGAACAGTTGGTGAGCTATTCAAAACACCAATTGCATGCTATGATTCAGATAGTGTCAGTTTAGTGACGGCTGATGGTTCAACAGCACGCAGGTTTGATGCCAAATTTTGCTTTGAATGCTTACTGCACTCTCTTTTTTAACAATAGCACATCTTTACGACAGAGCTCAAAAAAAGCAAATCACTCGAGTGAATAATATTCTCCTTTTGCCTGCAAACTGGCCCGGGTTAAGAACGCCTCTGTTATAATCAACTAAATAGATTTCTTTTTCCAACTAATTTTTTGGAAACATATATCACAACTTAAATTTATGCCTCTTTGCTTAAGAAAGCAATCAAATGATAAAGTCCATGGGAAACAAACCATTGCTTTGAAGGAATGGTAGATCATACCACGGGACAATTATTTTTTTTTTTTGATTTAACAAAATATCTCTCCACTTCATATAAGTCAGTGCCTTGTCAGTTGCTGCCGGTGTTGATATTTTTGCAGAGACATATGACATGGTTCTTGGAAGGATTAGATAGAGGGCATTTCAGTTCTTCGAATATCTGTACCAAGTGATAAGCTTGAATTTAAGGTGATACCAATCATTGTTAACACTCAACTGAAAACATTGATATCGTTTTCCCAGTCATTGACGTGGCTTTGCAAAAACCCCGAAAGGGCATTCGACTCGTTCATCACAGCACAATAAAAGTGCCACTGTCGAAGGGGGTTTTCCCTCAACCTTCAAAGAAAGAGTTGGTAGAAAGGTTTGATAATATTGATGATCTTCTTAGTGCTGTTTCGCACAAACCTTCGCCAATAAATGTCATTGAAAACACCATCCCAATTTAATGACTGTTTTAAGGCCTTTTATCAGGGAAAAGAGTAATATGAACCTTGATTTAAAAACAAACTGCTGGCTGTTACTGACTTGGCACCAACTTGACCAGCCAGGGGAAACTAATATAAATATTTTTCTAACTACAATACGTTAACACTTTTGTGTGAAAGACCTTTGTAAAAAGTGATTCCGTTTGCTATTGAGCAAACTGTGCTGAGTGGTTATTCTTTGTCAACGTCCGAGATTATTGGCATGTGTTCTACTATTTTGAGGTTTAAATCGTGTTGTAGCTAAATTGGACTCATTTTAAGAAGCGAGCATACATATAACCTGCGATGTTCTGTAAAAAATAATCGTTAGCTTGGCTGTGTGTGAGACGGGCCAGGGTTACACCAAAGAGTTTATGGCTCGGCCAAGAAGTTTCACTTCGAATAGCTCTATAGTAATCGCTTCCAGAATTTTAATACACAGCTATCGTAAGGTGGCGCTACCGTTAGATGAACAAGCGCTTTACTGCCATACCACGTCGCACGTAAGCGAAAATAACAAGTGTAATATTTAACTAATGTCAACATGATATATTGCCCGGAACGCTTCTAACAGCGACCGCGCCGTTTACCATCCCCACGAGGGTTCACTCTGTCAAGCGAGGAGGGGGGGGGGGGGGGGGGGGGGGGCATGCAATTATTTGAAATTACATGAAATCAACAACAGCACGTTTGACTGTTGATTCTGCGTCTAGGGGGCTCGCCGTCTGTGTAACTTATAAGGTCATTTAATTTGTCGAAGCGAACACGTCTCTGAATGATAATTCTACGTGATTTTAAGAGACCCTATGACAAAGCAACACGCGACCCTCAGGTGGCTTCTTAGCATTTTATCTCGGGCGGAGACGGGAGTGGCCACTCTTAGCGCACCTATAAACTCCTTGGTTATACCTTTAACCTGTCCATATGTTTCAGTACAATTTGCTTTATGCGGGTACTACCCTAGCCAACTTTAAAGGCATCAGGTGATTGCTCCTTACCGGTCTCAGGTCTAACATCTGAACATTGTATAGAAATATAATGACTTTTGAATGCATTTAAATGGAACAAATGGCTATTCTTGGCTGTGGATGATGACTATCGAGTGATCTTTTATATGATCAATTTAATCTAAACAAAACTGTATGGGATGGAAATACGGGCAGTTGTGATGACTGCGTGATATCCATACATTGAAGGCGCTTAGGTACATGCTGGAACCGTTAACGACACTGTCACATTTTCAGCAGCATCAAAGGCCCATGCCAATTCGAGAAGTGAGATTAACAAGAAATTACAATCTTCATCCGTCTTTTCGATGTAACACGGGGTGCTGGCAACCTATAAACCAGTCATGATTGTATGAACTGGTACTATAGGAGCACAGTTACTAATGACGGCGGTATATGACAGTGTAAGGCTCAATTGAGCCCGCTGTTCTATACCCATAATTCTACTTACAAAACTATAGAGTAAACATCGAGCATAACGAACAAAATCAACCAATGTTGATCAAAGGTAGCACAACTGAACTAACTTAACCGAAGTATGGACGCTTTATTACATTTGCAGAATCGAGATGATCTCTTTAACTTGGTGATGCAGCCATTTGTGATGGGTGGATTGTGCCCCTGCAGTGTCATGGCTTTATAATGAAGGAAACACAAGTCCCAGGCACTTGGATACAAGTCCAACAAGATGTACGATGCTAATTCCATAGATCGCTGACGGCAGTCTTGACTTGTAATTCCTAATAAGTCAGTGGAACATATTCTGTGACTTGGATGATGGCAAATGCCGAGGGACAATTTTGCAGCCATAAATGACGTCATAATCACCGACGAGGTACATAACTTTGGTTACGCTGTAAAGGTTACATAAATATGCAACAAAGTTGCGATATCATATGGTCATATTATCAACGGTATAGACCAAGAGTCGGTGGTTAATGAGTCACTTCCGATGTAAAACACGCACATATGCACATACACGCGCATCATCTGACGAACACACGCACGCGCGCACCCCTACACGCACAAGCACCTACAAAGCATATGCCCTTGTACCATTTGAATGCTTGCCGACGATGTGGTATAACTGGTAGCCAGCTATTGTGAAACCGAACATGGGAAGTTAAGAATTGCAGCAATGCTAAGTGTCGCTAGAATGATAGCATATTCAGAAGAATGTCAGCATCAAACCGACCTTTTAAGTCTGATACAATATCATATACAAAGAGAGGCAGCGTATTGTTCTGTTTGTCACGAAGATGAAGTAGGATATATTCGTCGTGACAATTATCTCTTCAGCACTGTTGAGTGCATAATTATTACATGGCCGCAATATTAATGATGGTTTGTTTCAGTTATTGCTGAACAAGCATTAAAAGGATGCGTTTCACTGCTGTATGACGAACGTTATGATCGACAAGAGGTTTACATCGTTTAGCTTCGACGGCTCAGTTGCTGCTATGTATGAGAATGTATAATGACTAGCTGCAATCAGGTACATAAACACGCCAGATTTCAATCAACTATAGCACGTGCACGTTATTACCAGATGGCTGCTGGAATGAATAGCATACAGTGATGCTATGTTTATTGCCTTTGTAAAGTTCGATTTCTTATTTTGTGAGGGTGGGTGAATTTGAACCCATATATGACACACAGTAGACTATACAATACATCCAAGGAAGAAAACAGACGGAGTATGAGCGATTATAGCAGAATATTTTAGTTTAGCGTATGCATAGTTACTGGATCTTCATCTAAATATTTTTCTAAACAAATCTCAGAGGCTGTTTGCAGTGCACCTAAATCGGCTAATTATCATTATTGTGGTATTCCCAGTTACATGTAAGGATTATAAACGGGTTATTGTAGCAATTAAAATAAAACGAAAGCAAAATAAAAATTGCACGAAATCGCCGATAAATGCATCTTTAATGAACTTAAATACTCTTAGAAACTCGTTTGATTTTATCCTGATATGAAGCATTTATTTGCTTCCAACCAAAATGGATAAGCACATAGTTAATAACTAAGGCATGGCCTTATTCTACATTACTCACTTAAATTTGAGTAATATTTTGTCTTAAGGAGTACCGAACATTTTTCTGCCAGTTTTTATGGGGTGAAATGCAAAATGTCTTCAAATTATTCAGCCATATAAAACAACCTAACTAGCAATGTCCATCCAAATATCACACGAGACAAGAAGATTGGTGAATGTATGGCTGCCATGGGGCAAAGAACAATTGGGCGTGCATCCTCGGTCTTGCAACGTCACATTAGTCCAAGGACAATTATAATTTTTGAACGGGGGCAATTGAGCATGTTGTTGGTAAACTAGGTCAAGCAATTACTCCTGACTATTTTGTTATAACGCAAGTGTACAAATCTGGGTGATTGAATAGTTATCAAGCAAATCAAATTCACTCAATCTCACTCAAAAAATTCATTCGATTTTTCAATAATAGTTTTTTAAGTATTACAGATCTGCTGAAATACTTATCAAAGCAAATCGAATTCATTCCATCTCACTCGACAAATACACACTGTTATATAGCTGAAGGGAATCGTTGTAGCTGGGCACCGAAATACACCTTGGCCATGTCTCGTGACGGGGGCAACACGACTACGGTGTCAAGGCTTTTTAAAGGTCCAAATCACGACCCATGTTTATTGTCCCTGTTACAAACCGAGAGAGTCTGTACATCCCAGTGATGACATTGTCTTGGATCAATATACCCACGGTTCAATGATTCGCTGTTGAGAAGAATTAATTAGATAGAACTTCCTTGATGTTTGACCTTATAATTCACTAAATTGTTGCTCGACTCTGCAAAACACTCATCCATGAATTCCATATAAGTTGGAATGAATTGTCACGGGCAATGCAATCGAGGGAATGCATATGTTCTGTTTATAATGGGGGAGCTGTTTTGGGCGTTAACAAAAAAAGTGAGCGTAAATGGCGTCAATAGCAATCTGTTTGAAACATTGCAATACATCGTCGTATTATCGTAGGACAGTTCCAGCACATATGACAAATGTAGTATCCATAGATTGTATATTGGGCAAGTAGCCCCTGGGTCCTTGTTTCAATGGATTCAATACAGCTAAGAGAGGTTTGACTGGCGTATATATTGCAATTGGTTGTTTTACACGAACATTTTCTCACTTAATATTCATATCCCTGTATCCTTTACTGCCATATAATACCGGCGCCACCGTACGCTCTGCCTCTATGCTATCCATTCTACACTATACATGGTTACTATCCGGTATGAACAATCGATTCTTTTCCCGACTGAAACGGCATAATTCGGAATTAATGTTTGTATGTGAAAATAATAAAACTTTTTATGGGTTTAGCGAAATATTCTCAGCAGAAACTAGCACATGTACAACTCAGTTTGCTACATTGTTAAATACCATCGAGACAAAAACAATTCATATCACACTGAGCTAAAGGGGTTTTTATAGTGGGCTGCTAGAACATCTGTAGTGAGATTCTATTTAACTAAATCTTCTTTAATATAAAAGCCAAACTGACAGTCCATGCACAAATTAAACATCATAACTTTCTTTCGTCTCATCACCAAACACATTTTATCATATTGGGATAGTATGCGATACAGGGCTATGATCAGTTGGTCATTGTGATGACCAAACCTATTGGTTATGATCAATGCTCCTGATCTTCCAGTTCTTTTACCAATGTCTTCCGTGACTATGTTTGATATGGAATGCCATTGAAACCAAGCATCTACCGCTGACATGAACACGCCCGCTTGATAATTTGCCGACCTCGTCTTCCAGGTAGCAAACAAAGACGCCAGCAGGAATATGCATGTATGGGCAACAAATATACATTTTTGCCGAAATTTTGCCTGTAAAAAAATTGTTCTGCACAAAGGAGGAACATATCGCTGTTGACCTTGATTCATCAATAACAACTACATGGTTTAAGTTTCACAGGAGGGCAATTACTATCAATAAAGGCTATTTAAAACAACTGCCGTTATGCTGCCTTGTATTATCTCTTTTGATCTGCGTAGAAAAGTAGCGCACATATTACTCCAATTCTTGTGCTCTAACTGTGCCATTACTTTGAAGTAGGTCCTCAGTACAAGGTTGTATATAACCAGAACCGATCCTTACTCACTTTCAAAATTACGCAATTTTTTCACTTGAGTAAATATAAACGTGCCATCTCTGAGGGGTTACCTAATTGACAGTCAGCTTTTCACCTACCATTCAGTTGGCTTAATGATTTACCGTATCTGCACCACCGTGAAATGTTATTCATGTTTGCTCTTTCTTCACAGCTATTTAATGCGATCAAAATTACATGATCACTTGATGCATTATGCTTCAAAAACCACTCCTGTATTCATTTCCCAATTCTATTCTGAACTATGGAAGCAGTATAAGTACTTTATATGTGAACTGTAATGCGAGCTCTACATGCGTAACTATATTTGTCAACAAAGCAGTATTTAAAGGGATGCAGAAGATAGCGGTCAAAAGCGCACACATAACTCTTCCTGATAAACCAGCGGATCCCTTTGTACAGACCACACTTACAAGAAGTGATTATGAATCATAGGGCCTAGTTTGAGTTTATTACGCGCATTTAATGAATAGTACGGCTACTAATGGAACAGAAAAATGGATAAGTTAGGTCCTATTTAGAGGCAGCTAATGCAAGCTATTGAATCATCAGGTTGGAATGGATTTATTTGAGGGTACTGGTTGGTATCTATTCGATAAGCGCACGCAGGTTTGTTTTGTACTCATTAACGACATTGAAGAAAGTGCAGCTCGCAATATAAGCAACCAATCGGAGGCGACGCAGGAAATAAATGATGGGGCGTAATTGCACGCAATTACCCATCAAGATCCTATGAAAAGAGTTAACTATGTGTGGATGTTGGATTTAAATTGGGGCACTTTTTTAAATCATACGTTTGGAATACTTTATCGTTCGGTAGTCTGCTATTTAGCGGCACTAACGTGTCATGCTGATTACCAAAACGAGGCTAACAGGAATTACAATCTTCATCCGTCTTATCGAAGCACCATGGGGTGACAACTTAAAATTAGCTAATCAGACAAGCACAGCTACTAATGGAGCTGGAACATGGCAATGTAAGGCTATTTTGAGACCGCTGTTCTATAATTATACAGGTCTACCCCGATAACTCGCGTTGCGATCATTCGCAAATCTTTAACTTGCGCCCATGTCTTAGACCCGCTTCTTGAGTCCAAAAGAGTGAGTGTTTGAATAAATAAAAAACACAATATGATAAAATTGGTTTTCATTCCGTATTCCACTGACACGCAATAACAAATGGCAGATGACGCGCCGAGGTAGTTTCCTTTCTCCGCTAGGGGCGCTACTTTCGCCCCAAATTCGATTACTCACGCTTTCATTTAACTTGCGGCTCCGATTTACGGACCCGGGTTGGCGCTAGTTATCGGAGAAGACCTGTAATTCTGCTTGTGGGTATATGGAGTAAACACAGAGTAGGAGAGATAATCGCATTTAGCGAGTAGATCACAGGAAGTAGCTCATAACATATTGAAGAAAATTATGAGCGCTATATTTCGATATCGAGATGATTTCCCTCAGGTGGTGAATGTAAGGCCAACATAAGCGATGCTTGGAGGCAAGTTATATATTGGTTATCAGGTTTATCGAAGATTTAAGGAACTGCTGTAGTACTATAAAGGCAGTGCAAATATGTAATCAACGCATACTGGACAATTACTTGATATTATACCTATGATCCTTTTATTAACTTTTCAGTTCATGAGTCGGTTGACAATTTGCCATTCCCTACATATGTGCACATATATGCGCGCTGACTGGTACGCACACACACTCACACGGGCATCTACAGTACATATGACGTTAGGACATAAGCATTCTTGCCATCGATGAGCAACAGTTATGAAGCCAGCTATTTTTAAGCCGCCATCTCGATGTCAGTTGCAATATCATATAACCGTACTTTAAGGGATGCAGGGTATTCTACTATTTGTCATGTAGCCGCAATAGGATATATTTTTGTCTCTGTAGCTCGTGGCAATAAACTGTGCAGTACTATCACAGTGCATTGTAGTCACCATGTCAACGAATAAGCCTTAGTAAGTATGTTTTTGGGAAAAAATAGCATGTCATATATTTAAGTAAAAGCCGTCATTGGTTTTGAGCCAACTATTCTAAGACTTATTCAGGCGTTTCACGTGTTGACCAAATCGTACGAATAAGCATTAAAGCTTGATGAGATAGCAAACTGCATGTTGCGTCAAATGGTTCACGGCAATATTTACACGCATGCAATCGCCACTCAACTTCTTGATTTCAATAGTGTTAATCTGTTGTTTCCGTAATTGTATCTGGTTTGCATGCTTTAGGTTAATTTGTATGTCCATAATTGTGGGTCAGAAGTGTGATTACTGTGAGACTTGACAGATGCAATAAGCGTGTCTGGTTTGCACATTAGCAGAATAATGCCGAGCATTTCAAGTAACAGTATTATCGCTCACTTCGTGGTTATAATTCCGTATCTAGGTATTTAGGGAATTTGCTAGTTAATCAAGCTAGCCAACGCCGGTCTTGTCTCAACCACAAGAGTGCCGCAGCTTACCTTGCCTCCTGCGTTGTGTTCCTCCCTTCTCGGAACTCATACAGTAAGTATGCCCATACAAGTTATGGAGATTTAGTTGACCCAAAGAAGCGTTATGTAATTTGCCAGATAAAGCGTTGTATGTTCGCTGGAACGCTGTTGGTCAAGGTATATCTGATAACGCCGCATTATTCGTTATGCTTCCAGCCAATTTTAGTCGTCTCAGGACTGTAGGCTGTAGTCTAAATACAATTAGCTACAGATGCAAAACAAATGCAAGCAAATTGGTCGATTTTCACTGCTATATGACAAACATTATGATCTGTCATAAATGGCACTATTTAATTGCGGCTCAATTGTACAACTCAATTACATTTCTAAAATGGATGGAAACGTATGATGACTAGATGCAAATGGGTGTACATGCACACCAGATCTAAATCAATTGTACTGGTATGTACAAGCGTATAAATGTTTAAACGGTTTGCCATGACATCGAATGTCAACAGCGCACCTAATCCGTATATGTTATTACCTGATGGCTGCTGGGATGAGTGTATTGTAACAGCAGAGAGTGTATTGCTATTTTGTGGCGTCTGAGATAGCGGTTCTGCTTTGGGGCAGCAATGGCCATTCTAACTGTCCTTGGGCAGGTCTGGACATATAATAGCCAGACTGCACGTCGCCTCTGAGTGATCGTTAAATCTAATACACGTATATCACGCATATACTGGTCTGGTTCTGATAGAGCTGCAACCCCTGCAGCTGTAAGCATAATGGTGGCGAAAACAGCATCATGATTAATTGCCATCTGCTTTGGCGAGCACCAAAATTCCCAGTTATATAAGGCAAATACTCGTCGAATTTCACAGGTATTCATTATTATCCTCCATTGAAACATTAAATCGCTTTGATTTGGAGGTGCATAGATACATGGTCTGTTGTCTTAGTTATGTTATGCTTATTCTGAACTTTACAGTCCAATGTGATGATACCTGTTTTCACAGGAGATGTATTTCAAGGTCCGCATGTTTGCGGTGAAACGCGATGTCTGTTCAAATTATGCGGTAATAATAATAGTTAGACTACCTAAACAGACATTGTACAGCTCACAAGAAAAGCATAATCACAGTTACCTTATTTCTTGCTGTGTGTGAATCAGGTGTGCTTGTTTGTCATGGACGCACTACAATTAGAAGCACGCTCTCGGCAGTGTTATATCCAAATAGCCTGAGGACAGTTGATATTATTGGACGGGAGCGATTGGGTATGTAATGATGCGAGTGCATAAATTGTGTATGCGAGGAGCAAAGAGTTGACGGTTACATAGTTTTTTAACTAGATTCATAGCCCTGATGGCTTCATGTATACATTTAATAATTTAATCCACCATGTCACTGAAAGGCGAGCGTTAGTTGGTTGTAATATTAGCTCATAGACTGCGCTATCTTGTTGCCTTTTTTTGAAAAGTGTATCGGTCATTGCGCTAGATGACCATCGCATTTGTCGACAGCATTTCATAGCAACTCGAGTAAGCTATTTGTTGACTTCTCTCTGCTGAATTTCCAACTACCACACCACATATATGCAAAATGACCAGGGTCGTTGACTTGTGCACATTGTGTAGTCCGCGGCCATTCTTCTACAGACTTGAGTAGTCACTTCCTCTGGCTTTTTTTCCTTATGGCCTGATAAACAGAAGGTGGTATTCCATCTTTTTTTGGTATTCTTATATTGCCAGAACTGGAAATAGTTGCTGCCTAAAATTCTCGAAAATTGCTAACAGTACTCCGTGAAAGCAAAAGACATTTGATTTGATGAAGGGCGAGATGATCAACACGGTGCCTGAATGGAACATCTGGGTCAATTTGATTTAAACTAACCCAAACCGCACCCCGGCACCTAAGCTTGCCTTAATTTAAAGGAACCGGCCTCTTGCCCAACTTTTACGATTATACTGCAGATATGCTAGCTTTTCTGCACGCATTACTCACACAATGGCCAGATAATTTGTAAACTATAGCAATGCAGCTATTTCAACGTTCCTTACACTGACCTGTTATCTATGCATATAATATTCTGCAGGGGTGTTGAACAACACTCAAGTCCCGTTTGTTGTTTTTTTTGAGTCTATGCAAAAAATATGACATTTATGTATCAACATTAGATGATACTCAGATGTATTCATTGCATACTTCTTGTATATGCATATAACAATGCTATTAAGAGTGTTTCATGCTATATAATGAACATAATACTTCGGGACGGGTACGTTTTGTGATAATCTGGAATAGCTGAGGCGCTGATATTTAGTGTATCGATCTTGTAATTATCAAACTACTGTATGTTTGTCGCAAGAATATCAACCAATATGCGCAATGTACGTGTAAATACATTTGACCAGGACTATACTACAGTGATATGATATACTGGTCACAAATAAATAAATAGATAAAGATATATATATATATATATATATATATATATATATATATATATATATATATATATAGATATATTAATATATATATATATATATATATATATATATATATATATATATATATATATATATATATATATATATATGTATATATATATATATATATATATATATATATCTATATATATATAATATATATACATATATAAATTTTTGCCACAACGTGACACTGATATATATAAATATTTTATATATGCTTATCATGTTTTCATGATTATATATATACATTGAAAGGAGCCCAGCTTGGTTGGGTCTATTCAGTTTTAACCCATCTGGTTTCCAGGAGTTACATGTCGGCAACAAAACGGCAATAGCCTTCGATAAATTTTTGCCACAACGTGACACTGATATAATAGCGCCAGAAGCTACGAACCCTGTGAGTTTGGCGCGTTGTTTTAGTTCAGTTCATGTTTTCATGATTGAGATGATAAAGAAGATATTACAAGAATTTGTCTCGGTGCTGTGCAAGCAGTAATGTGGTCATCGCGTGTCTGATGGTCGCATGCAGTCATTTATTATGGTCTTTTAATGGGTTATGATGAGGCTTTTCTCCGCCATCACGGGAAAATAATTTCCGCATGGTGAAAGGCTAATGTACAATGATCCTGATGACGCATCTTATCGTGAAGCTCCCGGGCTTGATATGGGCTAATTGTATCGGGCAATTTATATCCATTTTATCGTTAAGCGTTCGCGCTGAATATTGGATAATGCGTTCGGGAAATATGTTTCCTTGATCAGTCCATCTTTGGTTGTGCGTGCCTTGTACCTTATCACTACTGACGATTATGCTGGCATGATTACCATACCTTCTTGACTAGTTCTCTGGATGACAATTACACTAGTCTTGGTCGTGTTGAACGTATGGACGTTTAGGGGAAATAAAACTATGACTTGATATAGTTTGTATTCGAATTGGAAAGAACAAACCTACTGTCTGTTACTTTATGTCGCATGAACTATGACTGGTTAACCAATGCAAATAAGAATACTCTTGTCAACATTCAACTTTCTAGCAGAATGTTGCAGAGAGAAATATGTTGATATTCAAAATTCATTTTGAAACGAAGGTTTTAATTGATACCAGAAAAAGATATACAAATCGCCAGGTGCGCAAACAGGTAAATAACGCGGCAGACCGATCATGTTATGTACATTTCGTTATACCTTCCGCTTGATTAATGACTGAAACGAATCGATACCTCACGGGCTTGATATGGGGTAATAGTCTCGGGCAATTTATTTTCATTTTGCATTTTATCGTTAAGCGTAAATTGGATAATATTTTCGGTCAATATCTTTCCTTGATCAGTCCATCATTGAAACGAAGGTTTTAATTGATGCCAGGAAAAGATACACGAATCGTCATGTGCGCAAACTGGTAAAACAACGTGGCAGAGCGCAAATACTGTGTACATGTCATTATACCGTTCGCTTGATTAATGACTGAAACGAATAGGAACCATCAACGTGTATCTCATATACAGAACGGAGGACGCTTGCACACGGTAGAGAGACCGGCATGAACACGCTGGATGGAAGTGTTTCAGCGTGAATTTTAGAACTAAATGAGGTTATTGCAGGCATTGTTAAGTGTATATAAATATTCCTCTAGCAACGTTCTGGGAGGGCAAAACAAATCAACGTTATGACAAAATCACTGCGTGTAAATGAAACTAGCATAATGCACAAGTCTACAAACCAGCGCTGTAGCAAGGCAATCAGTCACCTTACTGCAAACTTCTACCTGGCAGTATTCGATGATGTGCGTTATCTATTTGTATCCTGACACTTCTTGCATTATTCACACACATCTGTCGATTTGCTGTTACAAGGGCATGTTGAGACAATGTATCGTAATGTTGAATGTGTGCTGCTATGCCATTCAGCAACATGGTTGCCATGGTAGCAGTCAAAATTTGCATATAATATTCATTGCTGGGGGAAGGAGGGAATAGACAAACCATCTCATTATCTAAATGTTTGTGTGGCTGTTTTTGTCGGCGATACCGTCATTCATAATGGAGATTAGCATCGACAATTTCAAAGATGACTGACAATTACCATCAACCTTGAGATCACCGTTAGCATCGATTCCACTCAGTAGAGACTGGGCTATATTTGGTTTATAAACGTAATTTGCATATTCTGTTTCTGAGCGTTGCTCCAGGAATGGACAATGAATTAACATTGCCTTTCTATGTGCATTTGAGTTTGGAATGTGATAGATAACAATGAAATTTTGGTGAATGCTCATTTGGCCGTTTCTCAGCATACTACATTGAGCATGTTCTTCATGCAATATTTCATACCTACTAGAAACATCCTAAAAAATGAGTGGTGTGAGGGATATATTAGTCAAGTTGATTGTACTAGAGCTCGGAAGGACAACGTGTACACCAGCAGTGGAATGCATTTACGAAAATAGATGCAACCGGGAAATATATGCCATTTGTAGAACGCTCTTGGTATCAATTAACCTAGATGGCTCAATAGCAAAGACAAGAATGCTCTCAACATAAACAAGTACGCTGTGGAAAAAGTTAAGGATAACATAACAACATCAATATTATATATAACATAACAGCACAGTTGAACAGAAATAAGAAAAGCGAAAACATTATTTGAGGATAACAAATCACATAGAAGCAAAGCCGAAAGCATGTAGGTACTCTATGTGATAATATCAATAATGGAATTTCGAAAAATCAACGAAGTTCAGATTTTATGTATTGCCTACTGGCAAAATAGCTGAATTAGATGATTCCACGGTGGTGATCAGGAACAACCAGGACACCTAGACAAGACCAAAATAACTCGACCTACGACTTCTGAAGTAACTTCACACAGAAACATCGCTATCACTCTTTATAATATGCAACCAGGAACTGTTCCAGATGACTAGAAATATGCTAATGTAACACCAATATTCCAAAGGGAAATCAGCAGCAGCCAGCCAATTAGTTTACAGTGATACTCCAGTCACTCATATCGTTGCGCTTTATTATAAAACATTACTTCAGATGATTTGTTGTTTACACTGCGCTTGCTGGGAGGAATTTGTCTTCGAGGTTTCACTGATCGTTTCTTAGGAATATGGCGCTCTGTGTTGATTTCGGATGTAACCACAAAATTAAACATTTGACAATAACTCTTTGCATGTGGCTCGCAGATCCACCACCACGAATAATATACCTGATATGATATTTGCTCTTTCTAAGCAGTTGCTCTGATGAAACAATGCAGCTGACTCATGGATGTACAAAGGGTATGTAGGGATTTCTATCCGGATGTAGCTCTCGGATCTAGAACGTACATACAGCTCTCAGAATCGGACGAAAAACACTCATAGCTATGGAGACAGACCACCAGATGAAGTCATACCAGCGAACACTGTATACAAAATACAAATATGTGCACTAGGGACCGGGCCAGTCGGCTATAAATGCAGGACCAGATTGCCAACAATTTGTCTGTGGTAAATCAAGTTCACTTTGTGCCGGTTCTATAAGCCTTCCATGGTACCTCACGTTTTTCCGAATACCTTGATTTGTATGGTTTTAATGGTCACTCACAAGCCCATGCTTAGTGCAGTGAATTGCCATTTTCACTCGTAGGCATCAGTAAGTAAGTGCATCAAATATGTTTCAACTGTGATGCACACTGTCGATTTTACTGGGTTCTATCTACTACTCCTTTATCAAAGTTATCCTGTCACAGATTAGACTACAAAACAGCAAAAGCATAGGTCAAACATTTACCCTTTCTATGCAGACTATTGCTGAATAGTCCGCCTATTGGTAAGGAAACATCTGTTCATGTAAATGGGCGCATATTGACCATTTTGAGCTATCTATGGAGGGTTTGGTTTTTATTTTTATCTTTCCCAACTGAGAGCCGACAACGTCGATGACGTATGTTGACAGGCTTCTGCTCGGAAAAATAATTAACCATAGCGGTTTTAGTAAGTTGATTTTCTCTACTGATACTTCTAATCAATTCAGCAATAAACCTGTGCTTTACGCTCATCTATCGTACTGACGCATGCACATTATTTAAGGCATTGTACAATGTGCCTTATATTTATTCCAAAAGATCCTAGCTTCCCGTGCCTGACAAAGGGAAATACCGGGTGCTCTTAACCAAGTCCGATATGCAGCATTCGTTCCAATCATCGCTGGCTTGACAGTAATTATTCGTAATTCAATCTGCTTGACCACGAGGACATTATCTTGATCAAAATATAACTACAGCTACGTCTTCTTTGGTACAAGGGAGCGATATTGTGGATGTGTAATGACAGGTGCAAAAAGCAGTAAGCTCGATTAGTTACCGCACGCTGTGAAGGATAAATAAGCATCATTAATTGGTAACTCCCCTTATTGCTACTATAAGGGGGCATTTCCTTAGCAAACGATTCTGTGTTTGGGCCTTTGGGTCCTATCGATTTAATGACATCACCTATTCAGCTAGTTTTCGACTAGACCCAAGCCACCGTAGCTTATTATATTCGAATAAAATTCATTCACATACGGACACTAATATGCCCGGTTTTGCGGTGTAATAGAAAGCGTAAACCACGTTATGAATGACTTCACAAGAGAGAAACGCCTGATGGATCTGAATCGCTTGCTTTGGACAAGACTGGAATGAGGCGTGCGTGAGCCTGTGTGTATATTTCATGATTTCTACTCATTGGCATGGTGGTTTTTCACTTTCTTGATCTATGGGTAATCTGCATGCAGTGCAGCCACGCAGGGCTGGAAATGATGTATCGATGCTTAATTCATCATAGAAATCAGTTTAATGGATCCAATGAGCTGAATAAACTGTAACTTACCCACTTTCAAAGAAGCCCAACGCGTGTCAACTGAACGGCGTATTCTGTGGTCGACACAAATGGAATTCGACACCTTGAGTAGCAAACACTCTTGGCTGCACGTGCTGAGAGCCTGAATGTATTAACCAGCTCGTCTCATCCTGGGATTAACACGGACGGTGATTTGCCATTGCTTCTAAGAACGATAAACAATTTACCATTCCGTATCTTTTTGATTGGGTTTTAGTTTCCTTAGCGGCCGACTAGATGACGTGCCATTTGTTTATTCGAATATGAAACTAAATATAGAAATGGCTACCAAATCGTAGACTTCAAACTATTTTGGCATTATACAATGTCTCAGGCCCGCTGTACATATGAGTTAAGTGGATGAGTAATTTATATGATGGGCGCAAATAATTGCTATTCAACTTAGCATGTGGCCATGTAGGATTGTAATCCATCATGGCAAGTATTAAGAGAAAAAGTTTTTAGGATTATTTAGTGACAACATAGTTGGCAACATTCGATATCGATAACCTCTGAATTAGTACGGAATATACATACATGGTAATACACGACAAGGATGATAATTAAATGTTTAGCGTATTATGGACTCAATATATTTTTGTTACCGTTCTTAATACTCAATGCACATAATGCGGCCCGGAAAGTATGGATCCGCCCTAAGAGTTTCAATATTTATGCTGTTATCTCGTGCCTAGTATCAGTAGGATGGAACCATCATCAATCATGCAGCATACTGCTATGGCGATTTGCCATGTCTGCATCTAAATGTCACATTATCGAGTCATGAAATCCATAGTTTACCATCCAAAGACAAAGACTGCCATGATAAACGACAGGCATGTTTGAACCAGCGACATCAAAGTCCCACGAAGCTCGTTTTGTTAGGTCAAGATGTTATATTGGCACCTGCCCTCGTCGAGCTTACACACGTAATCTCACAATGACTCGTACATCGCTCAGGTCAGTAGCTAATTTTACTGCTGTTGTTTAGAGCAAGGCTGATAAGTAACCGGTCGGTAATTGTAAGTTACGCCATCAACACATATTACGAAGAGCAGCAATTTCTGGCTTTAATTGCTAACAAATGGATAGCAAAAGGATTTTTGTTAGACGTTGTTCAAACAAACATACAGTGATTTTTGAAAGGTACGGCCATTGCTCACTTGGACAACAATGAAATTGAGTCAACTTAAGCATGGTTTCAATGTCGATGATATGACAGATCACTGTATGCAGCAGGTACACTACTTACAGTCGACTGGTTGTCCACATTGTTTTTAATAGTTATCAATGAAACATCATCAACTACAGCGCCTGTACCGCAATGCATGTTATTGAACCCAATGAGATATAGTTAATCTATTGAAAAAGGTGCTGTGAAAGTTTTGACGAAGTGGTACATGATGGCATCTTAAGAGCCCACATGAGTCCAATTACACCCAGTATGCATCTCGTTTGACCACGTAGACTTCTGTGGGAGAGAGTTACATAACTAGGGTCCTGCCACAGAAAATGCCAAAGGTTATCGAGAAGCTGGTGGGGTTGGAGACAATCAGCCATGTACGTTGGTGCTTATACCTCCTGGTGTGCGTTGTACACAAGAACAAGGAACTAACTGAGTAGCCAATGCAAGATTGGTGAAATATTATACCTTATGCCATAGCCATTAGCCATGATGCCCTGTTTCTTAGCTTTCTGAAGAGGTTCGATGGTAACATCAGGATGGTTGATCACCAGAGCATTGTGGTAATCAAGGCGTGATGCGCCCAGTGTGTTGATTACCAGAGAACAGGTGTCTATGCTCAGGTGACGTCGGATATTGCTGATGCGATTGATGTAAAAAAACCACCCTTAGTTACTAAAGCAGCATGTGCTATCATAGCCATGTGGCTATGTAGTACTTCTCCCAGGTTCCCTACATGCTTTGATGGTCTGGTAACTGCATTGCCAATTTGTGGCTACAAATCTTGTTTCATGAGGGAAGTGCGAATGTACCATGGTGCAATTACGGAATAGATGTAGCATTTTCCATTTAATTTCCATCAGTGCTTGGTTGATCATGCAGCGCCTGCAGTCTGTACCAAACTACTGCTCCATGGGGGCGCATTGCATATTGTAAGTAATATAAACTTAGTAATTGCATACGTGGATATAGAACAAAGCTATAAAGCAATATCAATGCAGACTCAAGTATACCGTGTGTATATTCGAGGAGCTTACACGTCATAGCCTTCACTAGCCCGCTCCTATATTGATCAACAGTCTACATGTTGGCAGAACTGTTAAATTAATAATATGATAACAATCGCTGGATGTATTGCCGTCCTGGTACCCCGGACGTCAAATGATATCATTCACAGGTAATGACAAAGGCTTGACCTAAGAAATGTAAGCAGTTTCCAAAATGGAAATCAGAAAAGCCCATGCCATTGCCAGCAATTATTCCATTTCAGGCGGTAGCTTCAGTCCAGGGGAATGCGAATTGCATTTTGTACGTGAACAAGCCCACTAAATTTTGTACAAACATATAACCATTTAGCTTTCTACGAAATTGTTTTGATTATTTTTGTATACAGTCGCTGCTTGCATATCAATCTAATTATCAATAAGTCAAAACTGACTGTTACACAAATGCGGGCGCAAAGCATGTTAGATAATATCAATGTTTCATGACACATTTTACTGCACTGTAAATTAGCAATCCATGACATACCAATTTGTAACAACTAAATATCCGCCAAACCGGCATATACTATACAGATTCTGACCAGCTCACCCAATCGAGCCAAATTTCACATGACATTACACCTGAATCACAACCGCGTCCATTCCCTTTTGATATAGTGTGAGAAATTGCCTGTTAATCAATTCAGTCAACACGACCAATCCCGGACGAATCTGTATTACACCATATGAATCCGACCGCCATGAGAAATCCTTACAGCCAACTGGTGCGAAAATTCCTATCGTCGATCAAAAACACCCGTTGATATATTAGTCATACATCCTACACAAAAAAACAACACAGCCCACTGGCAGCCTCGCCTGCGCTAAGGTCGCCCAAATTGGCCACAGTGAGACTTTCAGACACGTTCACGGTAATGGTATATTGCTAGTTGTGGTTGATCAGCGAAATATGTAAATGATGTCAATAAAGAAGTTTTGATGTTCCATTATTCGTGCCAGAGGAGAGACCAGCAGTGAAGAATCCTTTGAAGAAAACAATCTAAGCCTTTCCTTCATGAAAACAGCAGGCCTGCCAACGGATGACTATTGCGCACTCATCCCAACCGAAGCACCGTTGAAGTAATCATTCATTAAACCTTACTCGACAGCTACAGGGCATATGGTTTAATGATCTAGGTTCAAACTACAACCATAAATATCGATACAATTCAAACTTGTACTGGAAACGCAGAAGAAAAACACACAATGATCTCAAATGTGCTGAACATTCATATTCTCCTGGAATTGAAAGCCTGATACTGATTACCGCTAACAAACAATCCCAGTGTGGGTGGTTTATCATGTTCTACAAATGTTTCGACAGACTAACATGGTGATATGATAAACATACAATATCTTGACGGCAGAGCCCTGGTAGCAATAGCGCTTAGAGCTGTCGGCTCTCTTATTTGCAGAATTATTGAATCCCCCGTCCACCTCAAAGAGGAAGGTGAGCACGCTGCAAAAAAAGATTCAAATGGGATACTTACTGTAGAACCGTAAATGGCCTCTTAACTTCGTCTCTATTATCAGGCGGACGGAGGTACCATTATTAAGGCAATTATCAATAGAATAATAGCACAAGCTCAGAAGAATAACATGATTACATTCGCATTCGCGCCTTCCTCTAAAACCCATTGTTGAAGGCTTTCGATGCAAATCCACCTTTTACATTACCAGACAAATTACAACTCAACTGCTTAGCAGCCGCATGTGACTAATATATTGAGAATAAGCATACAGAAGCACAAAGCAGCAATTAAGACTTCGTAGGAAGCCCTACAAACTGAATAAAAACGTTGACAGCGATTGCGGAATTGAGTATGGAAAAGGGTCTGCTATCACCATTACTTGCAATATGGGTTATCATAAAAACTTTTATATTTGCAGAACATCACTCGTTTTGCCAAGTGTTAGCCAAGTCGTCTTATTCATCATTATGATTGCATTGGAGTGTAATACATATTAAGATGGCTTTACAGAAGCTGACGCAATCATAAATGATCCCAAAGTAGAGGTTACTGCGATGAGTTTGATAGTACAACACTTGCGCTGGAATTTGCTTGTTTTGCATGGTGCCCATATTCCGAAATGTAATCGGTTTGTAATCAGATTATGTCAACCGAATACGCTTGCCAGGATTTTTTTGTCCATGTCAAATCATTGTTTAATGCACCAAATATTATATTGCTTTGTAAAACTTTTATAGATCAGGCGTTCACTTTAAGTTTGCAAATTGTACCAGTTTTCATTTCACCTGTAGGGAACGACAGGGTCTTTTCTGCCTTAAAAATGCCAATGTTTGCATCATGCGGCTCATATTTATCTCAGGTAGGGAATTATATTTCAAATTAACTATGATTGTGACTCAAGCGTTTTGATTACTCAATAGAAAGAACTGGTTGAACTTCTTAGCACCAATACTGCGATAGTGATCCAGCCGCTGGAGGCTAAGCAAATAGATGGACTAGACAAAATAGCATTCCCCTCGCTTGACAATGATGTCGCATATCAACTTAGCTTATCGACATCGCCATGCTTGTATTAATCGTTCCACAAACGTGAACAGTTGGTGAGCTATTCAAAACACCAATTGCATGCTATGATTCAGATAGTGTCAGTTTAGTGACGGCTGATGGTTCAACAGCACGCAGGTTTGATGCCAAATTTTGCTTTGAATGCTTACTGCACTCTCTTTTTTAACAATAGCACATCTTTACGACAGAGCTCAAAAAAAGCAAATCACTCGAGTGAATAATATTCTCCTTTTGCCTGCAAACTGGCCCGGGTTAAGAACGCCTCTGTTATAATCAACTAAATAGATTTCTTTTTCCAACTAATTTTTTGGAAACATATATCACAACTTAAATTTATGCCTCTTTGCTTAAGAAAGCAATCAAATGATAAAGTCCATGGGAAACAAACCATTGCTTTGAAGGAATGGTAGATCATACCTCGGGACAATTATTTTTTTTTTTTGATTTAACAAAATATCTCTCCACTTCATATAAGTCAGTGCCTTGTCAGTTGCTGCCGGTGTTGATATTTTTGCAGAGACATATGACATGGTTCTTGGAAGGATTAGATAGAGGGCATTTCAGTTCTTCGAATATCTGTACCAAGTGATAAGCTTGAATTTAAGGTGATACCAATCATTGTTAACACTCAACTGAAAACATTGATATCGTTTTCCCAGTCATTGACGTGGCTTTGCAAAAACCCCGAAAGGGCATTCGACTCGTTCATCACAGCACAATAAAAGTGCCACTGTCGAAGGGGGTTTTCCCTCAACCTTCAAAGAAAGAGTTGGTAGAAAGGTTTGATAATATTGATGATCTTCTTAGTGCTGTTTCGCACAAACCTTCGCCAATAAATGTCATTGAAAACACCATCCCAATTTAATGACTGTTTTAAGGCCTTTTATCAGGGAAAAGAGTAATATGAACCTTGATTTAAAAACAAACTGCTGGCTGTTACTGACTTGGCACCAACTTGACCAGCCAGGGGAAACTAATATAAATATTTTTCTAACTACAATACGTTAACACTTTTGTGTGAAAGACCTTTGTAAAAAGTGATTCCGTTTGCTATTGAGCAAACTGTGCTGAGTGGTTATTCTTTGTCAACGTCCGTGATTATTGGCATGTGTTCTACTATTTTGAGGTTTAAATCGTGTTGTAGCTAAATTGGACTCATTTTAAGAAGCGAGCATACATATAACCTGCGATGTTCTGTAAATAATAATCGTTTGCTTGGCTGTGTGTGAGACGGGCCAGGGTTACACCAAAGAGTTTATGGCTCGGCCAAGAAGTTTCACTTCGAATAGCTCTATAGTAATCGCTTCCAGAATTGTAATACACAGCTATCGTAAGGTGGCGCTACCGTTAGATAAACAAGCGCTTTACTGCCATACCACGTCGCACGTAAGCGAAAATAACAAGTGTAATATTTAACTAATGTCAACATGATATATTGCCCTGAACACTTCTAACAGCGACCGCGCCGTTTACTATCCCCACGAGGGTTCACTCTGTCAAGCGAGGTGGGGGGGGGGGGGGGGGGGGGGGCATGCAGTTATATGAAATTACATGAAATCAACAACAGCACGTTTGACTGTTGATTCTGCGTCTAGGGGGCTCGCCGTCTGTGTAACTTATAAGGTCATTTAATTTGTCGAAGCGAACACGTCTCTGAATGATAATTCTACGTGATTTTAAGAGACCCTATGACAAAGCAACACGCGACCCTCAGGTGGCTTCTTCGCATTTTATCTCGGGCCGAGACGGGAGTGGCCACTCTTAGCGCACCTATAAACTCCTTGGTTATACCTTTAACCTGTCCATATGTTCCAGTACAATTTGCTGTATGCGGGTACTACCCTAGCCAACTTTAAAGGCATCAGGTGATTGCTCCTTACCGGTCTCAGGTCTAACATCTGAACATTGTATAGAAATATAATGACTTTTGAATGCATTTAAATGGAACAAATGGCTATTCTTGGCTGTGGATGATGACTATCGAGTGATCTTTTATATGATCAATTTAATCTAAACAAAACTGTATGGGATGGAAATACGGCCAGTCGTGATGACTGCGTGATATCCATACATTGAGGGTGCTTTGGTACATGCTGGAACCTTTAACGACACTGTCATATTTCTCAGCAGCATCGAAGGCCCATGCAAATGAGAGAAGTGAGATTAACAAGAAATTACAATCTTCATCCGTCTTTTCGATGTACCACGGGGTGCTGGCAACCTATAAACCAGTCATGATTGTATTAACTGGCACTATAGGAGCACAGTTACTAATGACGGCGGTATATGACAGTGTAAGGCTCATTTGAGCCCGCTGTTCTATACCCATAATTCTACTTACAAAACTATAGAGTAAACATCGAGCATAACGAACAAAATCAACCAATGTAATGAGCTGGTAGATCAAAGGTAGCACAACTGAACGAACTTAACCGAAGTATGGACGCTTTATTACATTTTCAGATTCGAGATGATCTCTTTAACTTGGTGATGCAGCCATTTGTGATGGGTGGATTGTGCCCCTGCAGTGTCATGGTTTTATAATGAAGGAAACACAAGTCCCAGGCAATTGGATACAAGTCCAACA
Source organism: Urechis unicinctus (assembly GCA_034190875.2). Taxonomy (NCBI): domain Eukaryota; kingdom Metazoa; phylum Annelida; class Polychaeta; order Xenopneusta; family Urechidae; genus Urechis; species Urechis unicinctus. Next base: position 3,500,509 of record CM067354.1, read on the forward strand.
AGATGTACGATGCTAATTCCATAGATCACTGACGCAGTCTTGACTTGTAATTCCTAATAAGTCAGTGGAACATATTCTGTGACTTGGATGATGGCAAATGCCGAGGGACCATTTTGCAGCCATAAATGACGTCATAATCACCGACGAGGTACATAACTTTGGTTACGCTGTAAAGGTTACATAAATATGCAACAAATCGATACTGATTTATCAGTTGCGATATCATATGGTCATATTATCAACGGTATAGACCAAGAGTCGGTGGTTAATGAGTCACTTCCGATGTATAACACGCAAATATGCACATACACGCGCATCATCTGACGAACACACGCACGCGCGCTCCCCTACACACATAAGCACCTACAAAACATATGCCCTTGTACCATTTGAATTCTTGCCGACGATATGGTATAACTGGTAGCCAGCTATTGTGAAACCGAACATGGGAAGTTAAGAATTGCAGCAATGCTAAGTGGCGCTAGAATGATAGCATATTCAGCAGAATGTCAGCATCAACCGACCTTTTAAGTCTGATGCAATATCATATACCCCTCTGCTCTAAAGAGAGGCAGCGTATTGTTCTGTTTGTCACGTAGATGAAGTAGGATATATTCGTCGTGACAATTATCTCTTCAGCACTGTTGAGCGCATTATTATTACATGGCCGCAATATTAATGATGGTTTGTTTCAGTTATTGCTGAACAAGCATTAAAAGGATGCGTTTCACTGCTGTATGACGAACGTTATGATCGACAAGAGGTTTACATCGTTTAGCTTCGATGGCTCAGTTGCTGCTATGTATGAGAATGTATAATGACTAGCTGCAATCAGGTACATAAACACGCCAGATTTCAATCAACTATAACACGTGCATGTTATTACCAGATGGCTGCTAGAATGAATAGAATACAGTGATGCTATGTTTATTGCCTTTGTAAAGTTCGATTTCTTATTTTGTGACGGTGAGTGAATTTGAACCCAAATATGACACACAGTAGACTATACAATACATCCAAGGAAGAAAACAGACGGTGTTTGAGCGATTATAGCAGAATATTTTAGTTAAGCGTATGCATAGTTGTTGGATCAGTTGGCTTTTCATCTAAATATTTTTCAAAACAAATCTCAGAGGCTGTTTGCAGTGCACCTAAATCGGCTAATTATCAATATTGTGGTATTCCCAGTTACATGTAAGGATTATACACGGGTTATTGTAGCAATTAAAATAAAACGAAAGCAAAATAAAAATTGCACGAAATCGCCGATAAATGCATCTTTAATGAACTTAAGTACTCTTCGAAACTCGTTGGATTTTATCCTGATATGAAGCATTTATTTGCTTCCAACCAAAATGGATTTGGATGTGAATAAGCACATGGTTAATAACTAAGGCATGGCCTTATTCTACATTACTCACTTGAATTTGAGTAATATTTTGTCTTAAGGAGTACCGAACATTTTTCTGCCAGTTTTTATGGGGTGAAACGCTAAATGTGTTCGAATTATGCAGCCATATAAAACAACCTAACTAGCAATGTCCATCCAAATATCACACGAGACAAGAAGATTGGTGAAAGTATGGCTGCCATGGGGCAAAGAACAATTGGGCGTGCATCCTCGGTCTTGCGACGTCACATTAGTCCAAGGACAATTGTAATTTTTGAACGGGGGCAATTGAGCATGTTGTTGGTAAACTAGGTCAAGCAATTACTCCTGACTATTTTGTTACAACGCAAGTGTACAAATCTGGGTGATTGAATAGTTATCAAGCAAATCAAATTCACTCAATGTCACTAAAAAAATTCATTCGATTTTTCAATTATAGTTTTTTTTATGTATTACAGATCTGCTGAAATACTTATCAAAGCAAATCGAATTCATTCCATCTCACTCGACAAATACACACCGTTATATAGCTGATGGGAATCGTTGTAGCTGGGCACCGAAATACACCTTGGACATGTCTCGTGACGGGGGCAACACGACTACGATGTCAAGGCTGTTAAAAGATCCAAATCACGACCCATCCCATCCCAGCTATGACATTGTCTTATATCAATATACCCACGGTTCAATGATTCGCTGTTGAGAAGAATGAATTAGATAGAACTGCCTTGATGTTTGACCTTATAATTCACTAAATTGTTGCTCGACTCTGCAAAACAGTCATCCATGAATTCTTAGATTCCTGGAATGAATTGTCACGGGCAATGCAATCGAGGGAATGCATATGTTCTGTTTATAATGGGGGAGCTGTTTTGGGCGTTAAGAAAAAAAGTGAGCGTAAATGGCGTCAATAGCAATCTGTTTGAAACATTGCAATACATCGTCGGATTATCGTAGGACAGTTCCACCACATATGACAAATGTAGTAACCATAGATTGTGTAAGATTCGACAAGTAGCCCCTGGGTCCTTGTTTCAATGGATTCAAAACAGCTAAGAGAGGTTTGACTGGCGTTGAGTAATATATTGCAATTGGTTGTTTTACACGAACATTTTCTCACTTAATATTCATATCCCTGTATCCTTTACTGCCATATAATACCGGCGCCACCGTACGCTCTGCCTCCATGCTATCCATTCTACACTATACATGGTTACTATCCGGTCTGAACAATCGATTCTTTTCCCGACTGAAACGGCATAATTCGGAATTAATGTTTGTATGTGAAAATAATAGAACTTGTTATGGGTTTAGCGAAATATTCTCAGCAGAAACTAGCACATGTACAACTCAGTTTGCTACATTGTTAAATACCATCGAGACAAAAACAATTCATATCACACTGAGCTAAAGGGGTTTTTATAGTGGGCTGCTAGAACATCTGTAGTGAGATTCTATTTAACTAAATCTGCTTTAATATAAAAGCCAAACTGACAGTCCATGCACAAATTAAACATCATAACCTTCTTTCGTCTTATCACCAGACACATTTTATTATATTGGGATAGTATGCGATACAGGGCTATGGTCAGTTGGTCATTGTGATGACCAAACCTATTGGTTATGATCAATGCTCCTGATCTTCCAGTTCTTTTACCAATGTCTTCCGTGACTATGTTTGATATGGAATGCCATTGAAACCAAGCATCTACCGCTGACATGAACACGCCCGCTTGATAATTTGCCGACCTCGTCTTCCAGGTCGCAAACAAAGACGCCAGCAGGAATATGCATGTATGGGCAACAAATATACATTTTTGCCGAAATTTTGCCTGTAAAAAAATTGTTTTGCACAAAGGAGGAACATATCGCTGTTGACCTTGATTCATCAATAACAACTACATTGTTTAAGTTTCAAAGGAGGGCAATTACTATCAATAAAGGCTATTTAAAACAACTGCCGTTATGCTGCCTTGTATTATCTCTTTTGATCTGCGTAGAAAAGTAGCGCACATATTACTCCAATTCTTGTGCTCTAACTGTGCCATTACTTTGAAGTAGGTCCTCAGTACAAGGTTGTATATAACCAGAACCGATCCTTACTCACTTTCAAAATTACGCAATTTTTTCACTTGAGTAAATATAAACGTGCCATCTCTTAGGGGTTACCTAATTGACAGTCAGCTTTTCACCTACCATTCAGTTGGCTTAATGATTTACCGTATCTGCACCACCGTGAAATGTTATTCATGTTTGCTCTTTCTTCACAGCTATTTAATGCGATCAAAATTACATGATCACTTGATGCATTATGCTTCAAAAACCACTCCTGTATTCATTTCCCAGTTATATTCTGAACTATGGAAGCAGTATAAGTACTTTATATGTGAACTGTAATGCGAGCTCTACATGCGTAACTATATTTGTCAACAAAGCAGTATTTAAAGGGATGCAGAAGATAGCGGTCAAAAGCGCACACATAACTCTTCCTGATAAACCAGCGGATTCCTTTGTACAGACCACACTTACAAGAAGTGATTATGAATCATAGGGCCTAGTTTGAGTTTATTACGCGCATTTAATGAATAGTACGGCTACTAATGGAACAGAAAAATGGATAAGTTAGGTCCTATTTAGAGGCAGCTAATGCAAGCTATTGAATCATCAGGTTGGAATGGATTTATTTGAGGGTACTGGTTGGTATCTATTCGATAAGCGCACGCAGGTATGTTTTGTACTCATTAACGACATTGAAGAAAGTGCAGCTCGCAATATAAGCAACCAATCGGAGGCGACGCAGGAAATAAATGATGGGGCGTAATTGCAAGCAATTACCCATCAAGATCCTATGAAAAGAGTTAACTATGTGTGGATGTTGGATTTAAATTGGGGCACTTTTTTAAATCATACGTTTGGAATACTTTATCGTTCGGTAGTCTGCTATTTAGCGGCACTAACGTGTCATGCTGATTACCAAAACGAGGCTAACAGGAATTACAATCTTCATCCGTCTTATCTAAGCACCATGGGGTGACAACTTAAAATTAGCTAATCAGACAAGCACAGCTACTAATGGAGCTAGAACATGGCAATGTAAGGCTATTTTGAGACCGCTGTTCTATACTTATACAGGTCTATCCCGATAACTCGCGTTGCGATCATTCGCAAATCTTTCACTTGCGCCCATGTCTTAGACCCGCTTCTTGAGTCCAAAAGAGTGAGTGTTTGAATAAATAAAAAACACAATATGATAAAATTGGTTTTCATTCCGTATTCCACTGACACGCAATAACAAATGGCAGATGACACGCCGAGATAGTTTCCTTTCTCCGCTAGGGGCGCTACTTTCGCCCCAAATTCGATTACTCACGCTTTCATTTAACTTGCGGCTCCGATTTACGGACCCGGGTTGGCGCTAGTTATCGGAGAAGACCTGTAATTCTGCTTGTGGGTATATGGAGTAAACACAGAGTAGGAGAGATAATCGCATTTAGCGGGTAGATCACAGGAAGTAACATATTGAAGAAAATTATGAGCGCTATATTTCGATATCGAGATGATTTCCCTCAGGTGGTGAATGTAAGGCCAACATAAGCGATGCTTGGAGGCAAGTTATATATTGGTTATCAGGTTTATCGAAGATTTAAGGAACTGCTGTAGTACTATAAAGGCATTGCAAATATGTAATCAACGCATACTGGACAATTACTTGATATTATACCTATGATCCTTTTATTAACTTTTCAGTTCATGAGTCGGTTGACAATTTGCCAGTGCATTGTAGCTGCGTGGGTGAATAAGTAGCCACCATGTCAACGATGATGTGTTGCTGAATAAGCCTTAGTAAGTATGTTTTTGGGAAAAAATAGCATGTCATGTATTTAAGTAAAAGCCGTCATTGGTTTTGAGCCAACTATTCTAAGACTTATTCAGGCGTTTCATGTATTGACCAAATCGTACGAATAAGCATTTAAGCTTGATGAGATAGCAAACTGCATGTTGCGTCAAATGGTTCACGCAATATTTACACGCATGCAATCGCCACTCAACTTCTTGATTTCAATAGTGTTAATCTGTTGTTTCCGTAATTGTATCTGGTTTGCATGCTTTAGGTGAATTTGTATGTCCATAATTGTGGGTCAGAAGTGTGATTACTGTGAGACTTGGCAGATGCAATAAGCGTGTCTGGTTTGCACATTAGCAGAATAATGCCGAGCATTTCAAGTAACAGTATTATCGCTCACTTCGTGGTTATAATTCGTATCCAGGTATTTAGGGAATTTGCTAGTTAATCAAGCTAGCCAACGCCGGTCTTGTCTCAACCACAAGAGTGCCGCAGCTTACCTTGCCTTCTGCGTTGTGTTCCTCCCTTCTCGGAACTCATACAGTAAGTATGCCCATACAAGTTATGGAGATTTAGTTGACCCGAAGAAGCGTTATGTAGTTTGCCAGATAAAGCGTTGTATGTTCGCTGGAACGCTGTTGGTCAAGGTATATCTGATAACGCCGCATTATTCGTTATGGTTCCAGCCAATTTTAGTCGTCTCAGGACTCTAGGCTGTAGTCTAAATACAATTAGTTACAGATGCAAAACAAATGCAAGCAAATTGGTCGATTTTCACAAATGACAAACATTATGATCTGTCATAAATGGCACTATTTAATTTCGGCTCAGTTGTACAACTCAATTACATTTCTAAAATGGATGGAAACGTATGATGACTAGATGCAAATGGGTGTACATGCACACCAGATCTAAATCAATTGTACTGGTATGTACAAGCGTATAAATGTTTAAACGGTTTGCCATGACATCGAATGTCAACAGCGCACCTAATCCGTATATGTTATTACCTGATGGCTGCTGGGATGAGTGTCATGTCACAGCATAGAATGGATTGCTATTTTATGGCGTCTGAGATAGCGGTTCTGCTTTGGGACTGCAATGGCCATTCTGACTGTCCTTGGGCAGGTCTGGACATATAATAGCCAGACTGCACGTCGCCTCTGAGTGATCGTTAAATCTAATACACGTATATCACGCATATACTGGTCTTGTTCTGATAGAGCTGCAACCCCTGCAGCTGTAAGCATAATGGTGGAGAAAACCGCATCATGATTAATTGCCATCTGCTTTGGCGAGCACCAAAATTCCCAGTTATATAAGGCAAATACTCGTCGAATTTCACAGGCATTCATGATTATCCTCCATTGAAACATTAAATCGCTTTGATTTGGAGGTGCATAGATACATGGTCTGTTGTCTTAATTATGTTATGATTATTCTGAACTTTACAGTCCAATGTGATGATACCTGTATTCACAGGAGATGTATTTCACGGTCCGCATGTTTGCGGTGAAACGCGATGTCTGTTCAAATTATGCGGTAATAATAATAGTTAGACTACCTAAACAGACCTTGTACAGGTCACAAGAAAAGCATAATCACAGTTACCTTATTTCTTGCTGTGTGTGAATCAGGTGTGCTTGTTTGTCATGGACGCACTACAATTAGCAGCACGCTCTCGGCAGTGTTATATCCAAATAGCCCGAGGACAGTTGATATTATTGGACGGGAGCGACTGGGTATGTAATGACGCGAGTGCATAAATTGCGTATGCGAGGAGCAAAGAGTTGACGGTTACATAATTTTTTACCTAGATTCATAGCCCTGAAGGCTTCATGTATACATTTAATAATTTAATCCACCATGTCACTGAAAGCCGAGCGTTAGTTGGTTGTAATATTTGCTCATAGACTGCGCTATCTTGTTGCTTTTTTTTTAAAAGTGTATCGGTCATTGCGCTAGATTACCATCGCATTCGTCGACAGCAAGTCCCGTTTGTTGTCGCATGCAGTCATTTATTATGGTCTTTTAATGGGTTATGATGAGGATTTTCTCCGTCATCACGGGAAAATAATTTCCGCACGGTGAAAGACTAATGTACAATGATCCTGATGACGCATCTTATCGTGAAGCTCCCGGGCTTGATATGGGCTAATTGATATGGGCAATTTATTTCCATTTTATCGTTAAGCGTTCGCGCTGAATATCGGATAATGCGTTCGGGAAATATGTTTCCTTGATCAGTCCATATTTGGTTGTGCGTGCCTTGTACCTTATCACTACTGACGATTATGCTGTCATGATTAACATACCTTCTTGACTAGTTCTCTGGATGACAATTACACTAGTCTTGGTCGTGTTGAACGTATTGACGGTTTAGGGGAAATAAAACTATGACTTGATATAGTTTGTATTCGAATTGGAAAGAACAAACCCACTGTCTGTTACTTTATGTCGCATGAACTATGACTGGTTAACCAATGGCGAATATCGTACTTATTTCAAAATGCGAACACACCTTACAAAGGTATCCATCTACCAGGTAAGCGGTCATAAATAAACCTATATCACAATGCAAATAAGAATACTCTTGTCAACATTCAACTTTCTAGCAGAATGTTGCAGAGAGAAATATGTTGATATTCAAAACTCATTTTGAAACGAAGGTTTTAATTGATGCCGGGAAAAGACATACAAATCGTCAGGTGCGCGAACTGGTAAATAACGCGGCAGAGCGATCCTGTTATGTACATTTCGTTATACCTTCCGCTTGATTAATGACTGAAACGAATCGGTACCTCACGGGCTTGATATGGGGTAATAGTCTCGGGCAATTTATTTTCATTTTACATTTTATCGTTAGGCTTTGGTGCTGAATATTGGTCAATATGTTTCCTTGATCAGTCCATCATTGAAACGAAGGTTTTAATGGATGCCAGGAAAAGATACACGAATCGTCATGTGCGCGAACTGGTAAAACAACGTGGCAGAGCGATCATGCTATGTACATGTCATTATACCGTTCGCTTGACTAATGACTGAAACGAATAGGAACCATCAACGTGTATCTCATATACAGAACGGGGGACGCTTGCACACGGTAGAGAGACCGACATGAACACGCTGGATGGAAGTGTTTCAGCGTGAATTTTAGAATTAAATGAGGTTATTGCAGGCATTGTTAAGTGTATATAAATATTCCTCTTTCAACGTTCTGGGAGGGCAAAACAAATCAACGTTATGACAAAATCACTGCGTGTAAATGAAACTATCATAATGCACAAATCTAAAAACTAGCACTGTAGCAAGGCAATCAGTCACCTTACTGCAAACTTCTACCTGGCAGTATTCGATGATGCGCGTTATCTATTTGTATCCTGACACTTCTTGCATTATTCACACACATCTGTCGATTTGCTGCTACAAGGGCATGTTGAGACAATGTATCGTAATGGTGGATGCGTGCTGCTATGCCATTCAGCAACATGGTTGCCATGGTAACAGTCAAAATTCTCATCTAACATTCATTTCTTGGGGAAGGAGGGAATAGACAAACCATCTCATTATCTAAATGTTTGTGTGGCTGTTTTGGTCGGCGATACCGTCATTTATAATGGAGATTAGCATCGACAATTACAAAGATGACCGACAATTACCATCTACCTTGAGATCACCGTTAGCATCGATTCCACTCAGTAGAGACTGGGCTATATTCGACTGGTTTATAAACGTAATTTGCATATTCTGTTTCTGAGCGTTGCTCCAGGAATGGACAATGAATTAACATTGCCTTTCTATGTGCATTTGAGTTTGGAATGTGATAGATAACAATGAAATTTTGGTGAATGCTCATTTGGCCGTTTCTCAGCATACTACATTTAGCATGTTCTTCATGCAATATTTCATACCTACTAGAAACATCCTAAAAAATGAGTGGTGTGAGGGATATATTAGTCAAGTTGATTGTACTAGAGCTCGGAAGGACAACGTGTACACCAGCAGTGGAATGCATTTACGAAAATAGATTCAACCGGGAAATATATGCCATTTGTAGAACGCTCTTGGTATCAATTAACCTAGATGGCTCAATAGCAAAGACAAGAATGCTCTCAACATAAACAAGTACGCTGTGGAAAAAGTTAAGGATAACATAACAACATCAATATTATATATAACATTACAGCACAGTTGAACAGAAATAAGAAAAGCGAAAACATTATTTGAGGATAACAAATCACATAGAAGCAAAGCCGAAAGCATGTAGGTACTCGATGTGATAATATCAATAATGGAATTTCGAAAAATCAACGAAGTTCAGATTTTATGTATTGCCTACTGGCAAAATAGCTGAATTAGATGATTCCACGGTAGTGATCAGGAACAACCAGGACACCTAGACAAGACCAAAATAACTCGACCTACGACTTCTGAAGTAACTTCACACAGAAACATCGCTATCACTCTTTATAATATGCAACCAGGAACTGTTCCAGATGACTAGAAATATGCTAATGTAACACCAGTATTCTAAAGGGAAATCAGCAGCAGCCAGCCAATTAGTTTAAAGTGATACTCCAGTCACTCATATCGTTGCGCTTTATTATAAAACATTACTTCAGATGATTTGTTGTTTACACTGCGCTTACTGGGAGGAATTTGTCTTCGAGGTTTCACTGATCGTTTCTTAGGAATATGGCGCTCTGTGTTGATTTCGGATGTAACCACAAAATTAAACATTTGACAATAACTCTTTGCATGTGGCTCGCAGATCCACCACCACGAATAATATACCTGATATGATATTTGCTCTTTCTAAGCAGTTGCTCTGATGAAACAATGCAGCTGACTCATGGATGTACAAAGGGTATGTAGCGATTTCTATCCGGATGTAGCTCTCGGATCTAGAACGTACATACAGCTCTCAGAATCGGACGAAAAACACTCATAGCTATGGAGACAGACCACCAGATGAAGTCATACCAGCGAACACTGTATACAAAATACAAATATGTGCACTAGGGACCGGGCCAGTCGGCTATAAATGCAGGACCAGATTGCCAACAATTTGTCTGTGGTAAATCAAGTTCACTTTGTGCCGGTTCTATAAGCCTTCCATGGTACCTCACGTTTTTCCGAATACCTTGATTTGTATGGTTTTAATGGTCACTCACAAGCCCATGCTTAGTGCAGTGAATTGCCATTTTCACTCGTAGGCATCAGTAAGTAAGTGCATCAAATATGTTTCAACTGTAATGCACACTGTCGATTTACTGGGGTTCTATCTACTACTCCTTTATCAAAGTTATCCTGTCACAGATTAGACTACAAAACAGCAAAAGCATAGGTCAAACATTTACCCTTTCTATGCAGACTATTGCTGAATAGTCCGCCTATTGGTAAGGAAACATCTGTTCATGTAAATGGGCGCATATTGACCATTTTGAGCTATCTATGGAGGGTTTGGTTTTTATTTTTATCTTTCCCAACTGAGAGCCGACAACGTCGATGACGTATGTTGACAGGCTTCTGCTCGGAAAAATAATTAACCATAGCGGTTTTAGTAAGTTGATTTTCTCTACTGATACTTCTAATCAATTCAGCAATAAACCTGTGCTTTACGCTCATCTATCGTACTGACGCATGCACATTATTTAAGGCATTGTACAATGTGCCTTATATTTATTCCAAAAGATCCTAGCTTCCCGTGCCTGACAAAGGGAAATACCGGGTGCTCTTAACCAAGTCCGATATGCAGCATTCGTTCCAATCATCGCTGGCTTGACAGTAATTATTCGTAATTCAATCTGCTTGACCACGAGGACATTATCTTGATCAAAATATAACTACAGCTACGTCTTCTTTGGTACAAGGGAGCGATATTGTGGATGTGTAATGACAGGTGCAAAAAACAGTAAGCTCGATTAGTTACCGCACGCTGTGAAGGATAAATAAACATCATTAATTGGTAACTCCCCTTATTGCTACTATAAGGGGGCATTTCCTTAGCAAACGATTCTGTGTTTGGGCCTTTGGGTCCTATCGATTTAATGACATCACCTATTCAGCTAGTTTTCGACTAGACCCAAGCCACCGTAGCTTATTATATTCGAATAAAATTCATTCACATACGGACACTAATATGCCCGGTTTTGCGGTGTAATAGAAAGCGTAAACCACGTTATGAATGACTTCACAAGAGAGAAACGCCTGATGGATCTGAATCGCTTGCTTTGGACAAGACTGGAATGAGGCGTGCGTGAGCCTGTGTGTATATTTCATGATTTCTACTCATTGGCATGGTGGTTTTTCACTTTCTTGATCTATGGGTAATCTGCATGCAGTGCAGCCACGCAGTGCTGGAAATGATGTATCGATGCTTAATTCATCATAGAAATCAGTTTAAATGGATCCAATGAGCTGAATAAACTGTAACTTACCCACTTTCAAAGAAGCCCAACGCGTGTCAACTGAACGGCGTATTCTGTGGTCGACACAAATGGAATTCGACACCTTGAGTAGCAAACACTCTTGGCTGCACGTGCTGAGAGCCTGAATGTATTAACCAGCTCGTCTCATCCTGGGATTAACACGGACGGTGATTTGCCATTGCTTCTAAGAACGATAAACAATTTACCATTCCGTATCTTTTTGATTGGGTTTTAGTTTCCTTAGCAGCCGACTAGATGACGTGCCATTTGCGAATATGTACTAAATATAGAAATGGCTACCAAATCGTAGACTTCAAACTATTTTGGCATTATACAATGTCTCAGGCCCGCTGTACATATGAGTTAAGTGGATGAGTAATTTATATGATGGGCGCAAATAATTGCTATTCAACTTAGATGTGGCCATGTAGGATTGTAATCCATCATGGCAAGTATTAAGAGAAAAGTTTTTAGATTATTTAGTGACAACATAGTTGGCAACATTCGATATCGATAACCTCTGAATTAGTACGGAATATACATCCATAATCCACGACAAGGATGATAACTAAATGTTTAGCGTATTATGGACTCAATATATTTTTGTTACCGTTCTTAATACTCAATGCACATAATGCGGCCCGGAAAGTATGGATCCGCCCTAAGAGTTTCACTATTTATGCTGTTATCTCGTGCCTAGTATCAGTAGGATGGAACCATCATCAATCATGCAGCATACTGCTATGGCGATTTGCCATGTCTGCATCTAAATGTCACATTATCGAGTCATGAAATCCATAGTTTACCATCCAAAGACAAAGACTGCCATGATAAACGACAGGCATGTTTGATTCAGCGACATCAAAGTCCCACGAAGCTCGTTTTGTTGCGTCATGATGTTCTATTGGCACCTGCCCTCGTCGAGCTTACACGCGTAATCTCACAATGACTCGTACATCGCTCAGGTCAGTAGCTAATTTAGCTGATGTTGTTTACAGCAAGGCTGTTAGGTAACTGGTCGATTGTTGTAGGTTACACCATCAACACAAGTTACGAAGAGCAGCAATTTCAAGCTTTGATTGCTAACAAATGGTTAGACGTTGTTCAAACAAACAGACAGTGCTTTTTGAGTGGTACGGCCATTGCTCACTTGAACAGCAAGGCAATTGAGAACAAATGAGGTCAACTTAAGCATGGCTTCAATGTCGATGATATGACAGATCACTGTGTGCAGCAGGTACACGGGTTGTCCACATTGTATTTAATAGTTATCAATGAAACATCATCAACTACAGCGCCTGTACCGCAATGCATGTGATTGAACCCAGTGATATATAGTTAATCTATTGTAAAAGGTGCTGTGAATGTTTTGACGAAGTGACGAAGAGGTCTGAATAGCCAGATTACCAGAGAACAGGTGTCTATGCTCAGGTGACACCGGATCTTGCTGACACGATTGATGTCGAAAGAGACACCCCTGGTTACTAAAGCGACATGTGCTATCATAGCCATGTGGCTATCTAGTACTGCTCCCAGGTTCCTCACATGCTTTCATGGTCTGTTAACCGCATTGCCCACTTGTATCTGCATATCTTGTTTCATGAGGGAAGTGTGATGGTACCTTGGTGCAATTACCAGAAACTCTGTTTTTCAATCATAAAATAGATGAAGCATTTTCCATTTAATTTCCACCAGGAACAGTCTACATGGTGACATGATATTGATGGAAGACTGTTAAATTAATAATATGATAACAATTGCTTGATGTAGTGCCGTCCTGGTACCCAAGACGTCAAATGATATCTCAAGGATGATTGATGCGAGTCCAAGAATAATGTGTTGTATCAGCAACGGGCGTCATATTGCGAGATGAATTCGCCAGTGTCAAGGACAAAACAGGGGATGTTGGGTGTTTCTCGAGTTTGTTATGTATGCACCACAAAGGATGCCCCCAGATGAACTTTATGAGCGGCGATTTAGTTTTAGTTTTTTTTCTATAATTCGGATTCAGTAAGTGAACTAATCGCGACGCTTTCTAACCATGAACCTACTTAAGTCAAATTAAGGCTTCATTGTTCAGCATCTACTTAAGTAGACCACCAGAAGGTTATGACGAGGAACATAATAGCTTCCGTTAAACAATATGGCAAGCCAATATCAATACGTAAATGGTTAAAAGCGATTTGCTCACTGAAAATATGGTGGCGTCAATCTAGGACAATCAGTTATAACAACTTTTCACATAGAAGTTAGCCTGAAATTTGTTTATCCTCGCTATAATTTGGCGTTTGCAATCGATATGTTAACGTTTTACTTAATAAAAGCTTGTGTACTATAGAGACAAATACGAAATGTTCACAGGTAATGACAAAGGCTGGCCCTTAGAAATGTAAGCAGTTTCCAAAACGGAAATCAAACAAGCCCATGCGATTGCCAGCAATTATTCCATTTGCGCCGGTTGCTTCAGTCCAGGCGAATGCGAATTGCATTTTTTACGTGAACAAGCCCAATAAATTTTGTTCAGACATATAACCATTTTGCTTTCTACGAAATTGTTCTGAATAGTTTTAGATACAGTCGTTGCTTGCATATCAATCGAATTATCAGTAAATCTAGACTGATTGTTTCACAAATGCGGGCGTCACTTTTGAAAGCAAGTGAGTTAATGTTAACTTTTCGTGACACATTTTACTGCACTGTAAATTAGCAATCCATGACATACCAATTTGTAACAACTTAACATCCGCAGAACCGGCATATGCTATAGAGATTCTGACCAGCTCACACAATCGAGCCAAATTTCACATGACATGCACCTGCATCACAACCGCGTCCATTCCCTTTCAATGTAGTGTGCGAAATTGCCTGTTAATCAATTCAGTCAAAACGACCAATCCAGGACGTATCTGTATTACACCATATGAATCCGACAGCCATGAGAAATCTCTACAGCCAACTGGTGCGAAAATTTCTATAGTCGATCAAAAACACTCATTGATACATTAGTCATACATCATACACAAAAACAGCACAGCCAACTGGCAGCCTCGCCTGCGCTTAGGTCATCAACATTGGACACAGCGAGACTTTGAGACACGTTCACGGTAATGGTATATTGCTAGTTGGTGGTTGAGCAGAGAAATGTACAAATGATGTCAATAAAGAAGTTTTGATGTTCCATAAATCGTGCCACAGGAGTGACCAGCAGTGAAGAATCCTTCGAGGAAAACAATCTAAGCCTCTTTGTTGCAACTGTTAACATCTACGATTGTTAAGTTTAATAGAAATCCTATAGCAAAACTTCAGGTCTCATCTACAACTCGCTCTCAGAAGCGCTCGCAAATCAATTACAACAGAAAATTACAAGAAGTAAACGGGTCAAGATTGCGGAAAAAGCGTAGTTAAATGTTTACAAATAGATTGTAATTTGATATACCACCCTTAAGCGGACCATAATGCACCGTGCATACCTAAGATAAGCTTTAATCATATGCAAAGTCAAATCTATTGGGTAATATGTAAGCGAAGCTGCTATTCGGGTTTTTTCATAAGTGGGTCACTGACTGTTGATTGAGCAATAGCTGAACATACTACAGCGGAAGGATGTGGTCCCAAATGCGGTTTGCAGGTGGGCTTCTAGTATGCAACCATTATCGCAATGCATTGCAGATACGGAATGAGATGTCAGCTCTGCAATAGCGCATGTGTGAATCTCTTCTTATCGCGGCTGCCTCCACTAAATGGACTGTTGAATTGTAACCTGCCTATGACGATAGCATTTGTAGCTATACATTTTTGTCTTTTATCGAAAATTGTTACAGACACTTCAGGCGGGGGAGATTTGAAATTCGATTCTATCCTAAATGAAAACAGCATGCCTACCAACTGATGACTTTTGCGCACTTATTACAACTAAACAACCGTTGAAGTAATCATCCATTAAGCATTTCTCGACAGCTATAGGGCGTATGGTTTAATCCTCTAGGTTCATACTACAACCATAAATATCGATACAGTTTAAGCTTGTACTGGTAACACAGAAGAAAAACACAGACCAAAGCCGCAGTTCTGCCACAAATCCACTGCGACATGTGGGCCGCCAAACAGTTTAACTTGCATATTTTATAATGGGTTATATGTCTGCTCAGATTCGCATTAAAACCTTTAATAGTATTGTGTTACATCAACATTTAAGGCCATATATTGGTGACGGTAAGTGGTTTTATGCTAGATAACACGATTTTACCTGCCAGTAGCCACTGCTATTTACACTTCATCACTGATAACTGATTATTGATTGAAGGAAACAACTGCCTCTAAGCAACTATGGTGAGATAAGATGACAGAACACTTATTGCAAACGGAGTATTCTACGACAAAACATTTGCAGAAGCAAGTCTGTTCCTGATATTGCATGAACTAGTTGGTATTAGGATAAACCCGTGGGCACCGTAAGTCTGTTCATTACATGAGCTAATTCCGTTCGGATAAGCTGGCGAGCACGGTAAGTATGTTCTTAATATTGCATGAACTAATTGGCATTGAGCTTAGCCCGCTATTACTGCCAGACTTTCTATGTTTCATATCTATATCATATAATTAGTGACAACAATCACGTTGGATCACGTCACGAACCAACAACCCATCGCTCCCAACACGATGAAATCAAAGTCACAACCTCGTGGCTAGGCATTGAAAATAGTAGCGGTTTGGCTTCCCATTGTTGGGAACTGTGTAATCGACTTGGTGTTAGAGGTACCACAACTCGTTCGGGTGGACCACAAGGAATCAGTATCGCCTTTTCATTGTAAACCTGGTTTATGGAACACTCCTGCCACCCAATAGTAGATGCTATGTAGAAATAAACATGCTATCTGGGTATGAACAAAAGGTTACGGGCTCATAACTTGCACAGATGTCTGCAATGATGACAACTGAATAGTCAAGTTATGTCTGGTTGGAAATGCAATCAACAAGATTATAACGTAGACAATAAAACCAATGTTTGGTATTATGTTAGAACGCGAGAATGAAGGGGGACTCTCTTGCAGTAACCACCACATACATACCTGTGACATGATTGCTAGGAGGTTCCGCATTTCATTTCCGTCCAATAACGGTATATCAGGTTTTAGTGTAACATTTATATTGTGACATTTGTAGGTGGTCAGTATTGTCCATGATGATCATTAACACAATGATATTCATTAGATTAATCGCGAAGGCTTCTAACTCTATGTTTTGCTAAACACTGCGTCCATCATTCCATCTGTCAGTGATGCATATTTACCATATTGCACTAGCTTATAATCCTCTCCATGGTATTGTTATTAATTGATCAAATCCTTACCTCACAGTCATGCACCTGAATGACCTGACATCAAGCTACCTGACACAACTGTATGTCATTCGTTGATCTAAAATATAGCTTTCTAAAATGCTCATTCCTACGTTATGCATAGAGTTAACCCATATGACTGTACAACCGAAATAGGCCTATAGACTGTACAACCGAAGTAAGCCAATATGACTGTACAACCGAAGTTAGCCCATGTGACTGTACAACCGATTCTAACTTTGCGTAAATTAAGTTGTATAGCGATCATGTGGTAAAAAAAATATTAAGCGATACTTTATGAACCCTTTTCGAAGGCAAAGCGAGAGGCACGGCAACACAATTATAACAGCAAATGGCCTAATAGTTTTTCGATATCATTCCATTCGATTACTCTTGACGTTCAATCAACTTTCCTCTCGCGATTACAGTGCAGTGATGGTTCATGCAAGCAATGTATTACATACTTTATTTAATGCGATTTTATGCATATACAACTTGTGATCAGTTACAATCATCCAAACTATGCCGTTGATATTCGTTGGCTGCATTTCACACTTTCGTCGATGTTATTGCTCAATAGCGTCGGTTTATCTTATCGAAATATACTATAACCTCCCTATGTTAATTAAAGTATCTTTGTTTATGATTGTGGCAACATCGTACCATATGTACTGATAGTGCGATTCAACTCGTGATGATATAATGAGTAGCTGAATTGTCTTAAGCATAACCTTCAATGGATATATGCACCACAAATAGCTGAATGTGCGGATATATTTTACTTATATTAACCAGATTCAACTCAGAATCAACCAAATAGTACAGTTTAATATATAGCTTAAGCTTGTGTTTACAATTGTAGAACAGAGGCAACATTGCACAGAGAGAGAACCGTAGTGTAGCAACAATAGCGCTTTAGACACTGAAAGTCATTTTTCAATCGTAACGAAGCTCTGTGGTATTAACGAAAATCGGGAACAAAATGGTGAGGAAGAGCTTAAGATGAATTATCTGCGCAATGTTGGGCTATCACCTCGACGCTTAGTAAGCATTCAAGAACAACTCTAGGTAGTCAAAATGTCAACTGTTAATAAGATTGTATTTTTCAATGGAGCATCCCCTTATTGGAAGTATACAACTTACACTGCGCAATAGATGCTCCCATCTACATCAAAGCATTTTAACGCATGTTACCCCATCAAATATGCTTTATTACTTTTCTGCTTGTTTAAGTTGCTTACATGCTACTTTTGTTCCCGTCATATCCGGCCACCCATTCTTTCCGCCGAAAGTGGGTGGATATGCAGCTGATTTACTGTGTGGATTCGTTCTGAGATTTCAGTAAAGTTGAGTTTTGTTTTATTGTTTAATCTACCAAGGAACAAATGGGAGGTTTTTCTTCTCTGCGTGTTGCGCCATTATTATTTTTTTTTGGCGTTCCGCGCGCGCATTGAGCAAGATCAGTACCTGAACGATCATATGAGAGCCTAACTAGTTAGCCCCGGAAGTAGACAAGAAGTTCGACGCGTTTAGTGGCATCCGTATCTTAACCTGGACGTCTTAGACAAAGGAGGTGTGAAACACAGAAAGGCAGGCGACCGTCGGGTCACGACAGCGTCTTGCGAAATCGAAGCGAGAAAAAAGAAATGGCGAATAAATGGGATCAGGGTAAATACAACACGCTGGTAAGATTGTGACGCACGGGGTTTGGTTCGCCAGCTTGTTTGGTGTACCTGCTCTGCGGACAGCTCATTTTAAAAGGCACGGGAAGTGTTCATTAAGGAAGACGCGGGATCTTATCCCGTTCACGCGATTTCTTATGGTGCGTTCATTGAGCAGTCAGCCAAAAAGTGTCGGAGCTGGATGTGACTGGATGACAGGGTTGAAATTGAGGGTTCCGGCCTAAAAAAAGTGGCCTTTGGCAGGGTAGACTGAGCGGCCGGTCCAGAGGGGTACGTTTTCATTGCGAGTTGCCGGTTATTGCAATGGCTCGATGACTGATGCAAATTGACGATTAATGCGAACAGGGTTGGTTATGCGACCGCACAGGTAATCTAAGCTGTGTTTCAAAAACATACGAAACAACACGAGTTGAAACTACAGAAACAGAGGACACCGTGTCGTGTCGGTAGGGGGGGGGGGGGGGGCTAAGTTAGGGGTCACGGTTTTTACGTCAATAAGGGATTTAAAATCCTGCAATCAAAGTTTTCTTCATAAGAGTGTCATACATATGCTTAACTAGTGATGAGAATCATGAGAGAGATATGATACGATGAGGGGAAGGGTAGCAGTCAAGCCGCCATGCGGATCATACCCGTAGATAATTGACAACTAGCTAGGCGT
Organism: Urechis unicinctus; assembly: GCA_034190875.2. NCBI lineage: Eukaryota > Metazoa > Annelida > Polychaeta > Xenopneusta > Urechidae > Urechis > Urechis unicinctus. The sequence continues at coordinate 3,519,855 of CM067354.1, forward strand.
TACTTTAGTGAGGTTACGAGAACCAGTCCTTTGAGTAGGATCCGACCCCAACTTTTAGTATCATTCGCCAAACCATCAGCTTTTCTACTACCTAGGATCAATGGTTCGGTTTCGATCTAATGACCTAATGTCAGCTGACATATTCGTGTCATTATACTGAAGGTTCACCACTGGCAGTGCTCAGGTGGTATTCTAATAATTTTTTTGTAGTTTCTTAGAAGCGGGTTGTTGTGCGAAACCTGAAGTTTCATATGGTGTAGCTTGATAATTTTGCTTTTTTACCTTTCGTGCAGGATTCGTCTCTCCTGACAAAGGACTTTTGTTCTCCATGCCTCCCATGTCCGACTTTTTATCCCCATCCTGGAGTTAACCACTCCCCCAACCAGACGCATGGACTATCGTCATTGGTCGCGACTGGTACCTTGGTTAGAGTGTAAGAGAGTGATTGGTTCGGGCCAGGGGATGCCAGGTGGACCACAGGCGGCATCCGGAGATTAGCATGCCGAGACAATTCCAACCCATGCCCATTGTAATTAGATAGTAGACACCCGGTATTAGTGCCAATTCGAATTAATTGTAAGGGATTGCTCAAGATCAAAAAGATTACAAAAATGTTGTTATTACCATCAGATAGATAAAAGGGATAGAGTCTGTACAGAATCTTAAGGATCAAAAGGGGTAAAAGTTCTGAATAATTTACGTGTGGAATAAAGGCCTTAAAATGACAATTTAGAAAATACCGTCATAACAGTGGTGCCGTGTTACCTAATCCTTCTGACTCAACTACCTTGCTTTACACCCCAGTCTGAGACAATATCGTCACTAAGACATCGTGATTGCATCCACGGCGCCGTAATCTTACTAGTTAGTCATATAATCTAGCGGCATGGTGCTCGGAATCTTGGAATCAGGATTCGGGCGGCTGTGATTTTTTTGGTAACCTGGCCGTGTACTTCACACATATATAATCTGGAGCCAGATAAACCCGGTACCACAGAACAAACCTTTGATTATTACGAAAGGGTCCATAAAATGACAGTGACTGCTAGCAGTAAGCTATTGGCGCGCGTTCGGCAGTGCATTACTTATTTTTACGAATCTCGTATTCAAATAGGCAATATTAATCTATCACTTGTGCATAAACGATAAGAACCGTATCATAAATTGTTTCACTGACATACGCGCAGCAGCTTCACTAATAGTACGTATAGCATAAACCGTAGGGAAGAAACGATTGTGAACTTTTTTCCGAATTTACTGCATTTAAGTGATGTTCGCTACATGCAAAATGTGCAGCGAATGCAAACGAATGTGCTAGAGACAAAATAAGATGAAATCAAGGAAGTTCGGATGCGTGGCGTGGATTTGTTACTAATACGCGAGGGGAGAATATATGGAGGCTACAAAATGCAGAACTTAATGAAAGTGTCAATGTAAACATACAATAATGTATCAATTAGCTGCAATAATTACAATATATAAATGGAAAATTCGTCAATAGTGCAAGTTTTCTTTTTTTGTAAAGTTGATGATGTCACTAGACAACTACAAGCAGGCATGTTATCTGACCGATAATCTTAAAACAGGCCTGCTAGCTGCTATCGCTCCAATAAGATTAAAACTATGCAATAAAATGGCAAAATAAAAAGAAAGTGCTTACGGACGGCATTTCATGACGGATGTCACATTTAGTCAAGCCCATCGGTACAGCATGACATTCTATGTACAAAATGATATAAGGCGTTTCTTTCACCATTTGTAATTGGGGCGGTGCATGTCTGAATATGCAAGTCTGGTAATGTCTGATTCCAAAACGGCAGCTGCATGTTTTACCATTGTTAATTTCATGATTTAGAATTTGAAATAAAATTCATGCAGGAAATCTTAATAAGCCCAGTTTTAGATTGTGCAACGGTCTACAAGTGTTCATTATTGGGAGAGCAGACAGCTGAATTGATAATGTGACAACAACAGCTTTATATAATACCTCCCTAGAACAACAAGCGCCAGACAATAACCCAAGGATCATTGATGCGACATTATTTTGTCAGATCTGATTTCCACATAGAATATTGCCATTATTAAAGCAAACCGGATTCACTGTGCCAAATAGTTGTTTGTCTGGAGAATTCATTTCATAATGCTAGCTTGTTTGAGAAACTAGAAATTGAGGTCAGCAGCAATTACGGCTACCCCAAATAACTATGTAGACCAGAACGTCGCGTAAGAAGCAAATAGGACAAACAAACGCCGCTTTAAACAAGCCCTAGTAATTTACAAGTATATTGTGTACTGTTATCAGATGGCATGTGCATTAAGCCTCATATTGTGGCCTAACATTGCGATAGGTACCAAACGCGATATAGGTTCATGTGCAAAGTATATCTCAACAACATATTTCTATGCAAAATACGCTTTGATTTATATGGTATAAATGTCATCGCGCAACATATCGTATACTATGATGTATATGATTGTACAATACGATGAGCATGTATGATTAAGAATATACGGTAGTTATGATGATGGCGATTAGGTGTACGGACCCATGAGATGTGTTGCGCCAATTATGAATGGCGACAGTGTGCTGGTGGTGCGCATACTGTATCGTGCTTCACACCGCATTATATGAAAACCAGCCATTCACTGCAAGACAAGACATCCAACAAGGACTCACAAAGTCAACTTTAACGACCTATTCTGGATGTCATTGAGTCTTTACGCAATAGCATTGAAACAAGTACATAGCCATAAAGCAAGCTGCAATTAATCTTGTAACTTATGTATTGTGTAATACATCTGGTGCAGTAGTGATTACAGCTTCAATAACACAACATAGCGTTGCTTTGATACTTAATTACATAATATTTGGTAATGTATTTGAAGACGGGTACTGCTGTTTATCTATAAACCAGTCTTATAAAACTGTTATTGTTTAAGAGCCTGTCACATTTATTATAAGACTTGTACTGCTGTTATTCTATATAGCAGTTTTTGGGATTAAGCAGTTACTATATCTCTCATAAAGCAAATGTTGTTAAATGGTCTTTCTCACCCACACACTCTTGCATGGCGCTCGTATCACGGCAGAGAAAACGGTACAGTAGCCTCCACAGTCGCGCTGTTTCATATGCCTGTCCCATGTAAGTGTCAGTAGCTATAACCAACACATATTAGATATATATCTTAAAAACTTATAATCTTTTACAACGTATGTGTGACACCGAAAGTTTCTTCAACAGTGCGACAAAATGCGATATTTGAAATGACATTCTCATCTTTTTCATAACCTTGTACTGAATAGCAAACGTGAAGATGCTTGAATGATATTGATAAATCAGTATATAATTTTTATAGCTTTGGACAAAAACAGCACAGTATAACTCCGCTGACATCTAATCAACTATTCCACTCAACCCCGCGAATGAAAAGGTAACGATATCGCAACATAACAAACTTCAACATCAAAACAACGCATCACTGTTCTAAAGCGCATTTTGTTTCTGGTGCATTTTTAATATTCACCACATTGGCTGTTCCTGCGACTTAACTAACCTGCTAGAGCTTTGAAGAGCATGTTGTATAGTTGTGCGTGGCCAAGCTGGACAAAAGGCTTTGTCAAGCTGATTGTCACCATTCACAGCTCATGCGATGACACACGATGAACCCTGAATCAACAACGCCAAAACCACACTGAACTGGCATCCAAGAGAGTTACGCAGTAGCAATCAGGATTAATTCTAAACCAACTTCATGCATAGAATATATATATATATATATATATATATATATATATATATATATATATATAGATATATATAGAATATATATATATATATATATATATATATATATATAGATATATATATATATATATATATATATATATATATATATATATATATATATATATACATATATATATATACATATATATATATATGATACATACATACATACATACATACATACATAAATACATACATACATACATACATAAATACATACATACCTACATGCCTGCATACATACATACATACATACATACATACATACATACATACATACATACATACATACATACATACATACAGACAGACAGACAGACATACATACATACATACAGACATACATACATACAGACATACATACATACATACAGACATACAATACATACACATACATACATACATACATACATACATACATACATACATACATACATACATACATACATACATACATACATACATAACAGACATACACATACATACAGACATACATACATACATACATACATACATACATACACATACATACATACATACATACATACAGACATACATACATACATACATACATACATACATACATACAGACATACATACATACATACATACATACATACATACATACATACATACATACATACATACATACATACATACATACATACATACATACATACATACATACATACATACATACATACATACATACATACATACATACATACATACATACATACATACATACATACATACATACATACATACATACATACATACATACATACATACATACATACATACATACATACATACATACATACATACATACATACATACATACATACATACATACAGGCATGCTTATATTACAATCAGGATCAAACGACCAACGTGATGCAGAAGCCACAGACGCGGGGTACGTTTTGTGGGAGAATTACAAAAACACTAAGCAACGACAGAGCATAGAGCAAATTATCCCTTTTTCTAACAGAGAGTAAGAGAGATAGTCTGGAAGTAATGACATAATGGAAATTGGCTAGTCGGTTTTATTGAATTCAAGAAGTCCAGAAAACAATATAGAAGCTCCATGTTGTGTCGTAAGACACGAACAATTTTATGTTAATTACCTGCATCTCACAGGTTTGCAATGTTTAAAAGTCTATAATTTTTAGAGGCAGTGCTGCGGATCTATATTAAATCACTTACTTCCGCCAACGCAATCCTAGCACTGTCCAGCACGGAATTAGCTTAATCACAGATGCTTGCTAATAAGATTGATTCGCTATCAAATTAGGATTGCATTTTACAAGCTGCTTTACTAGGAATATCTAAATTTATAATTCTACCTCAATGTAAAGCATTAAGATGACATATATGACGGATTGCATATTATTCGCTTAAGCAGATATTTATTAATTAGTCAGCATTAACAATTGGTCGAACTATTTGATTTCAAATCGATTCAAATTTTGTCACAAACAATTGTATCACAAAGGTTAATTTCTTAAAAGGTGCCATTCTATCACAATATATTTAACATTCTGCTTTGGCACACATTGCATTGCGAAATGAGTGACCTTCTTGTCGTTGTCATACTCGGCCTGGTTATAACAATAAACGCATAATTGTTATAATCATACCAATTTTGTCCGCTTTCTTGATATGAGTGGGGCAGTGAGTTGTACATATCTACCACATTTTTTCACACAGTATCATTGTAAAATCGTCTTAGCTTAGTAAGTAGAACTGCGCGATTTAACGCAACGTTCGCTCCCAACATTTTATCCATGTCATAAAAGCTACGGTATTTTCTCACCTAGCAAATCGTATGCAAACGCCCTTCACAGCAATGTATTACATATTGATAGGAAACCAATAGATTTCATCTTGTGCTAAGCAACCATTCGACTAAATGCCATCCCAGATGGTATGTCCAAATAATTACATATGATGCATGTCTGACAAGAGGCCCAAGAGGAGATCTCGTTCTATAGCCCAACAAATTAAAGCCAATGGAACAGAATGGCTCACAAGGGACTGAAATATATCGAAGTTACAAGAGTGTCTGTCGGTAAACCACGGTGCCCTTGACGGGGTGAGGCAATTTGTGTCACCATGTTGATGTGTCTGGAGATGGCACTGCAAAAGATGGGTTAGGTTAAATATATATATAATCTGATTCTGATAATGCATCATATCTGATAGATCGAATACGAATCAAAACTAAATTTATCTTTGTGATAAACTAAACTCAATAAGCGGTGTTGTCCTGATGGCTGTCAATCCATTTCACATTGTAATGCTCCCATCATATTCGGATATGATGATGCCACTAGACGACAAATTGATGCCTTTTTGGAAACAGTGTCGATAACAGCAGGCAGAAAGGCAGTAAATAGCTGAAAGTAAGTCCGGGAAAACACATTTTGGGCTGATTTTAAATACAATGTTATATTAATAAATATACAGATGGCAGCTACAATCAGGTGTTGCAAAGCAGGCAATACAACATTATGCTTGAGTCAATACAAACAATATTGGACATAGACTGTTACATGGACATGCACAATAGTGTACTTATTAGTAATGGATGGTTTTTGTTTTTGGAAACTTTGTGGAAAATTGCAGTCAGCAACCCAGCAATTCAGTAAGTCCATAGCTGAATGTAAGACAGCAAAATTTTATATACAATATTGCAAAGAAGGCAATACAATATCACTCTTGAGTCAATGCAAACTTCATTATATGTTTCTGCGTCTTCATTCAGTATTGGACATTACATGGACATGCACAAGAGTGTACTCATAAGTAATGGATGGCTTCCTCGAATCGCAGACAGACACAAAAAACGGCGCAAGCTGAATGCTTCGATCGATTAGGTGACTTGATAAATTGCATCTTCAAACGTTGCTTAAGCGCTGTGCATTTTGACCTTAAATGGTTAGTTCTCTAACAGGCACCATAATCAAACACACGTACTGACTACATCAAGCCGCTGCTGCGTGGTTATGTCCGGTAGCCAGTTGTGTAAGCGCACGAAATGATCTTATTCAACGGTTATACTGTGGATTTGAAACCTTCGTATGCAATCCACAAAGCCACAAGCGCACGGTACCTAATGTTACAGCGTTCACTAGAAATGCTACAAATCGAGATTGAATAAATGAACACTCCACCTAATGTAAAAATGATTGTACTGGTTATACACCTGGTCATTCAGTCAATGCAGTTTAGCGAAACGGTTCATTTCCTAATATTGACATGAGCTGGTTTCTTTTGCCGCTGCGTTGACACTACTTTTGTATTTTCAGCATTTCCAAATGTGTATGCATATCTAATGTTTGCCAACACTTCAACGCAACACTATACACTATACCATATATGCACGTTACTGGTCGTTTACAATGTCTCAAACTATGCAACAGACGCGATGCAAACACCTATTCGCATCAAAGGGGATATACAAGACCGAGAAGGTTGTTGGATCCTGTCCTTCCAGCCAACGATTATCCCTCAAGCGGGTCGGTGTAATAAGGCAAACCACTGTCCTCTGATAAACGTACGGATATGACTCGATCAAGCATCTCATCCGGACTACTTGCACCCATGTGATAGCCCTGGAGGAGTAGAGCACCCTATTGCTGATACTGGCCAAGGCTTACAGTATGATCCAACTGATTGATCACTCATCTACACCAAGTGGTTGTTGCAATGGTTTCATGTGCATACATGTATGTACATATCGGTTTCGTCTATTTCAGACTGATAACAAATACGCTAGGATGTTTGGGTAGCCTACATTTTAGGACCATTCAAGAGGAGGTTGGTAGGGTGAGTTGACATGAAGGTGATGCCAAGAGAGGACTTAATTTGCTTGATTGATAAGCATAGGAACCTCACTACCATTACTTACAACCTGTGTTGCCATTGATTTGCGTGCATATTAACCAAGTTAACGGAGATCAATCATATCATAGATCAGTATATTTGGTGTAGTGGATTATACGCGCTGTAACAGCAAGTTACTGTGACACATGGTACTTTATTGGAAATACCTTTCTGCTCGTGTTAGTTGCGTTTAGGTTAACACTCAATTAGAATGGGGTGGTTGGGATTTTTGGAATGATCGCGTTATTTTAAGGGCGTTTCCCACATCAGTGCAAGTTTTTGCTCTCATGCATTTTTAAGGTAATAAAATATGCTAATTTTATCAATATTTTTCTATGACAGCTTCTACAAACAGGTGACAAGGGGTGGGTTATGTGACCGTTTAAATATATCAATATATTATTGACACAATCCAAAGCAATAGTTGTTGAAACTGTAGCACTAGAAACATTTACATCGTGTAGATTATAGCTATTATATTCCGGTCGTATTAGCGGATAAATCCTCCCGAAATACTTGCATAAATACGTGCAGAATGGTCCGACTCTGGGGCGCTAATTTCCTAATCTACATTATCTCTCTTTCATTATTGATTGCTTTATGAATTCGGTTCCTGACTACCTAATTGATATCTAAAGAACAGTCTCAATTCTTTGTTATAAATAATTTTCACAACCGTTTCGCTGCATTCCGTACAATATTTTTCGTGTTTTGTACAGGCTCTTCGTATTTGTTTTATTTACGTTTCTGAAGCATCTGTTGTGGAGAAGTTAGTGGCAATTAGGTCAGTGATGGATAATTGTTGGCATAAACGTTCATTAAACACCACCATGCTACCGCACATTCATGGAGCACTTATTGAGCGTGGCGTATACATGCTCATACGATTGGAGGTTTTAATGTGGATATTGCATTGTGTTCTAAGAGCATGTTGGCGTTAAACATTGTACAAAGAAAGAGTCGCCTGAACACTCATACAATAACACTTGCTTACAAAACCGTAAAGTGGTGTGATTCCGTCGAGTTTACCCTGGGTACACACAGGGCTTACAGGTAGACTGCAATCAATGATTACGAGAGCATTTGCTCCAACTGTAGTTGTCCTGGACACCATTCGACGCTGATTGTCAATATATTCGTAGCAATTTAAACTAAATAGACACTTAAAAGGCAACATGTTAAATGCACCTTTGAAAGTCATGACCTTTCCTAAGTGCATTGGTTACGACGTCGCATTGACATTAAGCTGCATTATGCATAGTTCCCACAACACACACTTGCGATTGACGTGTTGATGGAAAGGCCATTAGCATACCATTATATTTATACACCACATGCAGGTGGTGTAAGCAGTCACACATATCGATTGCTGTGTTATATTAATTGTGCAAGAGAACAGTAAGTGATAATTTGTAAACTGTCTTAGAATGTGATAACAGTTTATCCATATGTCACAACGAAACAAACCTCGTTCATGAAAACACCGTGTACAAGGTGTCCAATGACTAACACAATGAGAATGGCAATTTATACGGCTAGGTTGAGTATCTGGGTTACTTTTCACTAGCATATGATAATGTACTGAGTTTTGTTTTTCCTAGTTGTATCAATAACTGTCACTTAGCCTAGGCGTATATCGATCCAATCGATTTTATGAGGCAAGTGAATGGTTCAATAAAACCAATGATTACTGGCCCCTTTTGAGTGACTGCAAAGTTGCAGCGACTATTTTGTTATGTTATGGCTATTGTGTGCTACAGATTAAATTATAATACGAACTATGATATCACATCAATACGGAACACTTAACAGGGCATCTATAAGCCAAGTCCAAATCAAACCAGCTAGCTGTCATTGCGTGCTGATGTCAATATATACAATAAAGCCTAGATTGGTTGGCCACAATAAGGTTTTGCTACTGTTCTGTCTTGAGAGTTTCGTGCTGCATGTGCTCTGCCATTAGCCTATATATCTGATATGTTCGTGGTTGAATAGGCTAATTACAATATATAACATTGATTTCTATTCCAGTCGGTGTTATTAATTGAAAAATGTCGCTTTCTAACATTTTTCTGTGGTAAATTCTTAATTCTTTGTCATAGATAGTCTTCGGGTAAAATTAGTTATGCTTATATTAAAAGTACGAAAGATTCTTTGTGCTACTAAAATGGCTCTGCAATTGGCAATATATATACATCTCATGCTCAAGAGTGTATCCTTCAATGCACAGCCATTCTTACTAATCAAACGAATATTCATGCAGCTGTCATGGACATTAATACTATCCTACCTTTCTGCAACATGTATACGTACTGATTATATTTTTTCGAAGGAGGCAGTGATTGGACAGGAACCGCAAACGGCCGTGTAGGCTAGTGGGTTACGTTCCATCTCGTTTGATCCCTGGATCCCAACAGGTAAGACCATCAGCGCCTGTAATAAAATAAAATATTACTTGGATAAATACGTATGCTGAAAAGCATTAATCTCTTAAATGCAATTGTCTATTAATGAAAAAGCCATAAATCATGTATCCTAGACAAACACACGAGAAGCACTAAATTATTCGAGTTGATCAGTTTGTACCAGTATTATATACGCTTCTTATGGTAACCCCTAATGTCGCAGTGTATCATGTGCCCGACCAATGTCAGTTTCGGAGCCATTCTGACTACCATCTAATGGTGACGCCTATAATAGCAAAAACATATTCGATATAAATCTAACAAAATTAATAATACCATATCGCGTATAAATGCATATTGGTAAGCGTTCGTTTCCAACATTGTTTAATATGTATCCAGGGCCTTGCCAGTCAAGAGCACCATTAGAGAAGTTGCCAATTCCCTTGATCCCAAAGTTGTTGCCAAGCAAATCTTTCAAATCGCAGCCATTTCGTTTTGAGCGTCAACAACATTTGGAAGCTTTGGTCACTGATCTGTGGCCACTGGCCTCAAGCTTTCTTTGCTCTGCCTCGGCCTCAATCTTTCTTTGTTCTGCCTCGGCCTAGATCTTTCTTTGTTCTGTCTCGACCTCAATCGTTCTGTGTTCTGCCTCAGCCTCAATCTTACTTTGTTCTACCTCGGCCTCAATCTTACTTTGTTCTGCCTCGGCATCGATCTGTCTTTGTTCTGTCTCTGCCTCGGCCTTAATCAAGATTCTGTAACAGAGTATTAATCTACACTCTTCAGTAGCGATTTTGCAAGCAATAAAAGTAATTAATCAACGTTTGTACGAATCAAATATTTCCCGTCTGAACTATTTCTGCAGTCAGCCTGAAT
>CM067354.1:3533314-3585814 GCA_034190875.2 Urechis unicinctus
CACACTTTTCAACAGCCGCTAATATTCCATATAACTGCTAATGGAGTGAGTAACATATGGGTATTATGACAATACGGCATACAAGGAATGCAGAATACACGAATAAACACTAAAACGGTGTATTCTGTGGGGCTGTTGTATTGCTATGCTGAATCATCGCGCGTACATTACCTGGATCTCACAGAAAATTTAAGATTATTAGGATTGTGCTGTAAGCAATGTTGAAAAGTGTAGGACCAAGATGTTCTATCGAGCCACATGCCAGAGCGAGCACAATCATGTCTCAGTTCAGTTCATATAGGCCTTTTTAGCCATACTGATGTTTTCTCCGGAATCACATTGAGTGATATTATCTTAACTGAATTAGTTTGATCAGAGCTACCCACTCGAACAACTTATTTCTATGTGTTTGGTGATACTTTGCGCTCAAAGTGGAGTAAAGCATCTACAGATCAAGCAGCGTGTGATTACGTGTTTAACGTCCCTGTAAGACTCAATAGGTCTTACCATGGTTACCTTTATGATGATGGTTATTCCTGGATACAAATCGATATATCCACGTAGCTGCTGTACGCTATAGAGAGCCACATGCAGGGTCAGTCTGTGTTTGCATTGATGATATACAACAAACCAGTAGGAAGCTTATGAACCCTAGTGTGTGTAGCATTGATTCAACCATGCGCACATCTAACTTCTGTTTTAACACATCTACAATAACGACACCGGCAGAAAACGAACTAATGGCCTATTTGTTGATTTGTATTCACTGAAAGAGCAATATATTATATATATTACACATATATATATATATATAATTGCAATAAAAGTACCCACCAACAATTAAAATATCACATGGCATATTTAGTAAAAAAAAGATTGCAATTCATATCTGTAGTCGCTCGCATTTAGTTAATTCGGAAGCTACAGCTATACAAAATTTCCGTTTTATGAATTACCAAGTATGCCGAATTTTTCGATTATATTTTATCCATTTTGTCACTTCCTGCATCCATGTGTAATCAGATCATGCAACGCTTACAAGGAAGGTATCGTCATAACCTCGTGTTTAATACGATCTCAGAGAGAATTAATTCACAAGCTTCATACATAGGTGCCATTTGGACACAGTTGATGCGTTTGTCATAAATAAATGAGCCAGGTATTCGTGGTGTTGTTTCCTGCTCCTAGTGCTGCGCATGATATGTTAGTATACACCAACTTTATCACCAATATATAAAGGAAGGAAATATTGTTGCTGCTATTTTTCCTTACAAGAATAGTAGAGCTCTAAGCTGAAGCAACAGCGTCTACCTTGTTTCGCAGGATTGTAAACCCCGAAATGGATGCTTGCACACGGCGCAATTGACTTCCGCCAAGTCCAAAGGCAGCCTGCTGCGCAATGAAATCGTCCACGTTATGACATCATACGTATTTTTGATCGCAAATCATGTGTTTTTGTTGCTGTAATTATTGTCGAAATGAACAATGGAATTACTACCGACGTTACCATATCAGAATAAATATCTGCACTTTGACTATTACAAAAAGTAATTGCCCTCCTAATGTTTTGGAGATGTATTGCAAACGTCGATAAAGTGTATTACCAAGATTATACTAAAATCAAAGGAACATTGGAATCTTTATCTCTCTGTCTCTCTATCTATTTATCCATCCCTATCCCTCTCTAGCTCTCCACCCTCTCGCCATAACTCTGTCTATCTCCCACTCTATATCTCTCCAAATATCTCTCTCTGATATATCTCTCTATCTCTCTCCATCATATATTTCTCTACCATCTCTTTATCTCTTGCTCTATCTATCTCTCTATGTCTCCTCTTTCTCTCTCTATCATTCTCTACATTTCCCTCTCAATCTTTATCTCTTTTGCTCTTTCTATTTCGCCAATCTTTAGCTCTCTATATCGCTCTCTCTCTATCTCTCTATCTCTATATCCGATTTTCTCTCTATTTCTCACTCTATATCTCTCTCCACCTCTATATCTCTCTCGCTTTTTCTACCTCTTTGTATCTCTCTATCTTCCCCTCCATCTCTATTTCTATCTCTCTCTGTCTCTATCAATTTCTATCTATGTCACTCTTTATCTCTATATATCTCACTCTCTCTTATTCCCTATCTCTCTCTATTTCTCCCGCTATTTCTCTCTCTCTCTATCTCTCTCCAACTCTCCCTACATGTTGCTATATATCTCGCTCCATCTTTATCTCACTCACTCTCTCTTTATCCCTCCATATCTTTCTCTCTATATCCTTTCCTTTTATCTCTCTTTTTCTCGCTATTTTTCTCTCTTTCTCTTTCCTTCTCCCTTTCTCTCTCTCTCTCTTCTCTCTGTCTCTCTTATATTTCTCTCTCCCTTTCATCTCTCCTTTTGCGCCTCTATCACATTACTTACCCTTTCCTATTCAGTCACTGTTTATTCTGTTTTACCTTTCCCGCATTTCGCCTCTTTCTGTTCCCTTGTTTTGTCATATATTGGTGATAACGCTGCATACTTAAGACCCGCAATGACACATATTGCTGGATAAAATATGTGACGCTTTTGATGCTGGCATGCTGGGCGTTAATAATTCAGAAACAGTAGACGCAATAGAAATAAACATTAAGATTTTTTTTGTGTTCTCGGTGTTTAAATGAAACTGATATGAAGGGAATAATTGCGTGGAACAATGAAGGTAATGGTGTATCACAAATCTGTCCCGAACTTTCGTCTCAGCTGGCAGAATGTAAGCCAATTCTGCAATATTTTTGTATCTCACATTCTGTGTTTCTCTCTCGTCCTTCGCGCGTTTTCCCTCTCACTTGCTACTTTCGCTATTATATGATATCTAACGCTTCCTATATTGTCACTGTGCCTCTTTGACTTTGTGTATACGCATGTTTAAACCACTCCCCCCTGTGGGGCTCTTTCATTCCCGCCCCCTCTCCTTCTCCCGTTCTCTACTTCTCTTGTTCTCTCATTCTCTCTCTCCTCTCTCTCTCCTCTCATCTCCCTTTCTCTCACTCTCGCTTTCTCCTCTTTTCTTTTGTCGACTGTTCCATACCTCTTTCATCTTTCACTCACTCTCTCATTTTGGTAATCTTTGTCTCTTCCTTCTTTCCGCTATGTGCTTCTTTCTATCCCTATTTCTTGACCTATGAAGGTGTTAAAGTCATATCGCTAAACCCCCACCATAACGCACATTGCTGGTAATTACAAAACAGCTAACGCATAATTGTAATAATCAACATGAATATATCTGCATTTTTCGCAGGCAAATTAATGTCGATGAGCGTCGCAGAAAGGCAAGCATTTCTACCGCACTGTTTAACGAATAAGTATTTTTGAAATTGCCTGTAACGTCTGAATTTTAGTGGTTACATTGAACAATCACCCCGCGAATTCCAAGTCACACCAACTACAATGTTTTCCATCATAAGGAATGGCTTGGCTCAAACGTTCTGCACAATATCAATGCAACACACATTAGCAATCTGCTGCGCAATGAGTTACACGGATGCCTGTCAGGGACCGTGAAGTACCTTATCTATAAACAATCACAGTAAGACAGAGCGAGCCAGTGCGCGTCGCTAAATTAATGTGGGAGATGGCAAAGTAAAAGGCGCATGTGAATAAAAATTCAATCAATGCGGATTGAATTTGACCTAAACACACGGCGATTTTAGCGTCGGTGTGTCTGTGTATTTCATATAACGAACTCAACTCAATAAGCGGCCTTGTGTGGTTGACTATCAAATCACTATTAAATGCTTCTATCTTTCAGATATGATGCTGCCACGCGACATCAAATGAATGCTTTCTAAGACCATTCATCGAGATAATAATACTGATATTGTTCACTATTAAGTTAAGAGCAGAAGGGTGAATAAGCGAGAAAACCTTGGATTAGTTTCTAATACTGTGTTATCTTGATGCATATGCGGTCGCTAGCTACACTCAAGTGATCGTAAGCAGGCAATACTTTGTTGCGCTTCAATCATTAAAAAGCTTCATACAATGCTTCTTCGTCTTGATTTAGTATTGGAAATAGAGCATTACATGTCCCAAAGATCTAAGATTAGTAATGAATGTGCTTGTGACTTGAATCGCAGAGAGGATAAAAAGACGCCGCACGTGTTAATGCTGATTGCCAGGATCAATACCATGGCACGCATTAAGCCTCGGCACAGGCATTTCAAGATGGTGACTAAACATAAAAGCACTATATAAAACAACCATTCTAAATGTAACCAAGGTCCGACGTGCGTAATTCATCTTGCTTTTATCTCTCCTTAGTCAAAATCAGCACTGCGTAAGATGCGTATATAAACATATACACACATACACACTTACACCCATATACCCATGCCTACAAGTTTACATGCATGCATGCACATTCATACATGCATACAAACATATATACATACAGACAGACATACATCTAACAATAATATATATATATATATATATATATATATATATATATATATATATATATATATATATATATTTATATATATATATATATATACATATGTATATATGTATATATATATATTGTTGGGTTATATATATTGAGTAAGTAAACACCGCGCGAACATTTGTAAACACTATTAAAATAACATAATGGCCGTTGTGTCCTGTTTTTAATCAGCGCACCTTTAGCCATTGTCCGAATGCACCTCGACCAAGAAAAGACCACATACAGATGCAGATTGTCCAGCGATGGAATCACTATCAGAATGCCATCAGCCCATCTGTCTGTTATGCTCGTTGTTTTACATACTAAATTACGACATATTGCATTGATTTATATTTCTAACAGTGTTATGAGTTTGAAGCTAGTCATGGCGTCACAATGAAGTGACCTGCTAACTCGCTTTCTGAAACCTTTGGCAATCATACGGAGGACAAATACAGCGCTCTTACTTGAGTGAAGTATCAATTCGTTTCCATACGTACTTTTCGAGAGTACCGCTGAATTATATTGTAATGAGTAAAAACAAATTTGCCATTGTAAAATGTACGAAATATACTTCCAATAGCCATGTCATTGGTGATACATACATGACAATGAGTATATCTGTTTATGCGTGTATTCTTGAGGACATTATTCAGTGAGTAGACATTCATTGGCAAAACTTCTATTATACACCAGGTTAGTGTGGTAATGACTGAATGTCTGTATTGCACCAGAGGCAGTATTTGCGAGTTATCTTCGATCCCTCGTGGCCTCTGGATTCCAACAGATGAGACATGCAGCGTCTATAATAAAGCAAACCATTATACTCATATTATAAACAGCTCGAGCAATTTAGAGTACAAATATTGCCCAGACTGACTGAATTATACCAAGAACCTCCAGTCGTCCATGATGCTTTTGTGTCGAAGCACAGTCATTCACGGTATTATTTACGCATGTACCTAAGGCGATATGTGCAATATTTGCGCACGGCAAAACATTTGATGTCACGGCGGATTGGGGATAATCGTTTCACTTATTATATCAAATCACTCATAGAAGCACAGATTGTATAATTAGATGAGAAATCTGTGCTGTATATACTTTGCAAATTCTTGATATCAAAGTAGTTTCAGCTTATCCTCCAGCCATGAACATAAAAACACACTTGAATATGGATAAGTTCCATTAGTAGGTCTATGTGGAGTGATCCATTTTAATGGTTAGTATTGGTAGCGTCATTCAAGTACATTTACTAAGTAGTAACTGACCAACTGCATTGCAGTGCATGCTTACACCCGATATCATGCGGGTGTCTGGCTGTTAATCATAATTGCTCTTAATTTGCTCTGAGTTCGTACCTGGTAAGAATGGATATTCGGGCATTTTTGATATTGAAAGTAATGTTTGCACCTTTCATTCTAATATAGGTTCACAAGATGTCCACAAAGCGCACCTGCACATGCACTCTACAAATGCAGCTATTCCAAATGTTGCAGGTAGGAAAAGAACAGTTTCTAAGTGATGGCCGAGTTCTGCAGTGCGCGAGGCCAGGACAGCTTTACTGTACGATAATCTATCGATTGTGCATATATTGTCTCGATGATGCTTATATTATTAAAGAGTCAGTTAAACAAACCAATTGTAAATATTAGTAAAGCATGGTAGTTTTTGCATATAATCTACATTTTCTTTGGATTTAATATCAGGAGTGGAGGCAATGTGTGTGTAACCTTTGGTGATCTTGTGATGTCATTGACCTCAGCACACCAGCATTGCATTTTCCGAGCTGTCCCTCCATTACTCTGTTTAAAAATCGCATATATCTTAGCCAAAATTGCATGTATGCTATAATTTAGTGCCAACTCACCAAGTGTTTATGCATAATTGCAAGTACTAAGGCACCTTTAAACAGTCCTAATGATAATCTCAAATGATTGATTAATGCAATTCCCTACTTAATCATGTTTGAATTGATGAGATGTTTGTACAGACTTGGTACATGAGCACCAACAATATATGGTGTGCCTCGTGCATCGTAGGATAATCCCTCCGCATGCATCGGTTAGCTCCTAACACTCTGGACTTTTCAAAATTGTTATGATGGTAGAAAATCTATAGAACCCTATATTAGTACTTCTGGGGGTTTGTTTTAATTATTTTCCATATGTCAAAATGCCATGCACTAAAAAATCCTGTCCAGCCTTCTACAACTGATCATCCCAAGCCATGTTGTGTCACTAACAAGGAATCTTCTCTGCCTAGTACATACATGGAAAGCTATGCAATGCCCCGTCTGGTCCAGTAGGTAGGGGTTATGTGTCAGTGACCAATGACATCCTCAAATGTCCGACAAACGCCAACGAAGCTAGATTTGCACAGACGTCAATAACCATCCCAGCAGCATATGCCAATGTAACCACCAGACTAGTCAATACATGGTCAGGCTTTTTTGAGTGTTATAAAAACGCTTAATATCCGCAAATATTTGTTACTGGTCCACATAATGTTAAATAAACAAGCTATATTTACGCAGTTATTCATCCGTCGTATCCCTGGTGACGTTCCCAAGAGGCTGAGGAACCTCCGTGTCAAAATAAGTAATCTATATCAAATGCGCCAGTACTGAATTAATTGCAAGGCTGGAATTTATGAACTGTGACTGATCAAATATGCCGCTGTCTGCAGGGCTACTGCAAACGCTCTGAAGTGTCAAGAAACCTAAGCAGAGCCACAAGGACCTCAGAGGGTATGACAAGGCCTTGGATGATAAGGTACTTCATTGGGAAAGGCCGAGAACCAATGTACTCTGTGTCTCAATATATTACGGCGATTGGTGAGGGTAATTGTGCTGCTTCGACTGAGTCCCTCAATTGTCTGCGCCCATTTGCAACAATTTATTGCCCACGCCGAGGTGCAAACACCGCCGCCGCTGGTACATTAGCCTTACTCTGCTGCATTGAACCACCTGATCGTGGGCATCATAAAAACGGAAATGAAATTAGTTCATAGGTGGCTCGACTGCATGCTGTTATTGCTGCTGTGGGCTTTATGGCACGTAGAAGCAAGAAGCCCTTTCATTCCACGAAGGTTAATCAGCGAACCAATACCACAAACAGCTTTTCTGCTACCAACTACAGCTGTACAACGTCCAGATAAACGGGTCATGACCTCGTTAAAGATGGTACATGGGATGTCACATGACCCATTTACAGGAACTGATGCATGACAAGTGTATATTAATGACAACTACCTAAGATTTTCAGCGGTCTAATAAAGCAAACTGACTGGTGTGGGAATTTCTATGGGTGTGGCTATTATCAATACATTTAACAGTTATAGCCCCGAAAATAATTACCATTAATTTTGTCACATGGTTCAAGAACCCATATTAATGCCATAATGCCATATTAATGCCATATTATGCTTCAATGGAGTTGGCTATTGGTTATTTGAGAGAGTGGAATCCTGGTTGTTCATCGTATGGTCTTGGCAATGGAATCCACGAAAACCTATCATTTGTGTGGCACATTATCATTGCCTTTAACAAAGCGAGACAAGATAAGGAATGGACGTGTTGTCTCGAATCAACACTGCATGCGACAATCAATGGGCCGTTTCCCGGTGACCCGAAGTAGTTCTTCCCGTACCCCATCTTGTTGCTACCCGTAACAAGCTTTTCCTTAGCGACGCTGTATGAACAGTTTGTAGCGTACCGTAAAGGATGTTTTGAATCTGTTTTTGCCGAATCATTTACGGTCACATCGAACCAGAATGCCCACGACACATTGCTGCTGGGGTAGGTGCAACTCCGACGGCCGATATAGAGATCGTGAAGGAATGAATGGCGTGTCTTTCATTCCTTTTCCAAAGCTACGCTCCAATCCAAAGATATACAGAGAAGCCAGGGCATGTAGACTAGTAGCCGTGCAAGACGTCTTATTGATATATTTATATTACCGTCGTGCTCGGCTAGTAGACGGAAAATTTTGGGCCAGAGAAGGTTAATGAGGTCACCTATATCTGTACAAAGCATTTCATCGGGGGAAACGGTTCAACAATTGAGCATCCTAACCCAATACCTGTTACTTCCCAATCAGAAACTGAACTTCAGCACTTCATGCGAAAAAAAAAAAGCCTGCACCTAAAGAAAGATCCTGTGTTGAACCCCCCATGCCAAAGCAGCAAATACCTGGTGTGTGTAACAAGAACCAATAACCATATTAAAACATAAACAGGTTCTCTGGAGACTCAAATATATGTTTGTGTTAAAAGTATAATTTTTTTCTTAACTGCAGTTGAAAAAAAATAGTTTATATCGATTTGTTGAGGAACAGTTTATATTTTTCCCCAGAATATAACAAGACAGTTCCTTGCCAACTCTACAAAACACTGATTAATTTTACAATAAAGAACAATAAACACACTCCCATTGTATTTAACCGAGTACCATTTATTTATAAACGTTATGGCAATTATGAACGAGAACATGAAAATAAATATTATCAATTAAAACAAACCATACATCAAAACATTGATGCACAGAAAAAATAAGAACACTATTGCTGTGCCAACTTGATTATTTCTGTAAAGAGAAATGATGAAAAGAAAAATGCGACACATTACACACAATTTCTGTAAACTATTCTTCATCAAAGGGTACACTGATAATGTGGAAGCCTTTTATTGTGTACAACACAAAGTCACAATTCTGTACACCATAAATTCCCATCTGTCCCTGCACTTGAGTGTAATAAGCACTGTTGTGCTTGAGGTGAAGAAGCTGTGCATCTTTCAATTAACCGTAGTGTATAAATAACGGGCACATTTCTCTTTCTTGGAACCCAATTGAGAGCTGGAGTGGTAACGGGTAAATTGTCTCCCATTATTTTAGAAATAAGCACAGACGGGTCAGTATCTATTTTGTTCATGATGGTTGGAACACCGAGGTTGTGATTCGTCCTAGCCTCATTGCATGCCAGGCTGAGTTATTGGCTTGCCCTTTAGTATCTGAATCAATGAGTTCAATATCAGCAGGGGCGTATTTTACAAATCGGACAAAATCATCTGCAGTGCAGGCAACTGTGGTGGCTCCCGGTATGGCTTGAGCAGACTGTATGGTGTGCCCGACAAACTCATTTGCGCTATCCAGCCTACCCAGTGAGAGGCATGTTGGCTCTGGCTCTGGAGACTACGATGAAGGTTGACTTGGGTCTTTCGAGTAGTTGAGCGTGAGGATTGCTCTGTTAAATAGAAAGAATCAATAAAGTAACTTCATTCTGTTTGCATACCCCAGTTATCTATTTAGTACAATCAGTTCTATATAATAGTACACTTTATTCGGCTTCATTTTAGCATATGTGCAATAAACTGAAGCATTTCCATACCTGTCTGTTTTTGTGTGCCAGGCCCTGTTGCTGTTCCTCTGAGGTGGGAAACCTGTCACTTGACAAGGGTCAAAGGCATCAACTTGTTTACCAAGCGATGACTCTAGTGTGGTTCTATACCTAGAACAGATACAAAAATGATAGTAGAAATTACTAATGGACTTAATAATCATAACTTTAGCCTGGGATAAATACAGCTAATGTTATCTCATATGAACCAAAATATTTGTCTCACCTCGCACTTCTAATTGCCATATCCTGTACTTGCACAGGACAGGCATGCTGTCTTGAACGTCTCTGCTGGAGTACATGGCCGTCAGCAAAAAGTCTATAGTCTTTCGTTTCCATTGGTTTAAATATCTATCTTTGTTTAAATTGCAGGTAGAACAATAGAAAATCTTTGCGAAGACTTGAAGAGTATCTTCCATGGCTTTCCTTCGAATTAGAACTTATTTTTGTATCTAATATCATTTTAATTTGCGATACAATTTTTTTTATATAGGCAGGTGAAGACGTCTGCATTTCTGTAACACAGTTACGGATGTGATGTAAAGTCTTTTTGTGGATATCACTCCATTCGCGTGGTCTCTTGCTGGGGGAATGGTAAGTTCATTCATCCCCACTGCACTTGCAGTCACACGTGTCACATATACATATAAACAACAATGTTATTGCATCACTCATGAGCTCCCCTTATCATCATTCACCTTACAAGTATTTGACCATATGGCAAGTGCTTTGCTATCAACAAACAGACATATTGCATTGAGCTGCTGCGTCTGGCAGCGTCCGTCGCTAATTGTGGGGAAGTTGATGGAGAACGGGAGCTGACCTTGCCTAAATACCTCCTTGAAAATTCACACAGCCATTGTCACATTACGCAGACATGGCGGAATCAGGTGGAATGTATTAATGAATCATGAATCGATGATGTCAGAACCATTCTACTTCACAAATACGATGTCATTCAGGCTTGTCGATGCAATGTGTCAGAACGCTGTTTTTGAATCTTCCTCTGTTAAACATAAAGATATGGCTCAATATGGTAACAAACAAAGACAAGAGCCTGCGACGTGAAATGCACAAAGTCAAAAGCACTTACGACTGTAGGTGCAAATGATATTGCATAGGATTTGACATCCATTCGAATTAACCAGTTGCAATAAGCCGCAATGCAGGATTTACGATGTGCGTTGGCTTCCTTAAGCCACGTCAAACACATCAACATTCCCCGCTACTGATTTTAAAGACTAGATCTTGAAATCCAAATTGCCCTTCCAACGTCAGCGCAATCACTCATATTGCCTCTGCTGCCATATGAGACTACATACCATACAGTTTAATTGTCTGATATTCTTCATCGTACCCAAGTAGACAAAAGCAGGTTTCACCAGGAGTTTTTCTTTACACCGAGTAAAGCCTGCCTTCTTTAACTGTTGGGTTGTACCACAATAATCCAGCTTCTTACCCCAATAAATCTACAAAGACATCACACAAAAAGTGGACTGGTTCTGCGTCGCTGTTTCCGTTATTATCGGGGAACGTTTTGTACACTGTCGTCAACTTCGACCCTGTTTGTGACAGCCGTGTTTGATGGCAAACCATAGAAAAAAACTATATAAGCACTTAGATAATAGAGTACATAACATACAGGCAACGCTGATATTAGACAAGCACAATCTCTTTTATGGTTTGTGCTATCGTTGTTTTACATACAAATGAAGATTTAGATAATCTAATACAGAATATCTGCGATCGGGAAATGTGATTGATTGTGCTTGTAAATGCACTTATGATTCGGAATGACAGAATACGTGTGTACACATCATACGATGAGCATGATCCAAACTCAAGTTGGTCCTATATGTCGTGGCAACACTGATGAAATTAACCATTACTTAGATTAATTACATTGTTTGTGCGACAACTGTAATAAAGCCAGTCGAATGCAATATGCCAAGAGCATGCACCTCTGGGCTTCGTCTTATTGTGCATATATAATGAGGTAGTGCTACATATATATCAATAAAAGTTAACCCTTCACTTTGGTACTCCTAACAATATATGAGCCACAGAGCGTACTTGTAGTTCAATTTCAACGAGTTAGCTTCATTCTAATAATATGTATCCTCATGTGTTCGTCCGACATTGCCGCTGGCTGTAAACTGTGTGCCAGTGTCGCTCATCATATCACATGTGTCTAGACACCCACATGAATTGCATAGTCTTCCAACTAATGGAATAAGCTGCTTCAATCGTTCATTGTTCAGTATATGAATGGTGACATTAATTCCGTGCATGATCATGCATGTTTTCTACGAACGAATATTCGCTATGGTTATAGGTTTACTCATTTCGTGGTCTACATGGGCAACATAATTGTCGCAAATATCGGACAACTGCTATCATCTAGCAATATTAGTCAACCGAAGGGCGTGTGATAAGTAAATATCTTGATTATGTTCATGAACAAGAGCAATCCAAATTAATCGTTAAATGATTTATTTGGGTACGCCACAAATAAAACTAAAATACTAATGGTTTCATTTTAATTATTTCTATTTTTTCCTTACCTGCTATCAAAGAATCCCACCATGAATGCAAAAATTATGTTCGATAATATATAGCTGAACCATTTTCCATGTTATTGATGCGGGCTAATAATACTGCATATGTAATATGGCGGCAGATTGTGATGGACGCATCAACATTTTTGTGGCAATCTACGGCACTGTGAAATATCATGCGTGATTAGATCTTATGTGATCATTCGCGTTTGTAGGGTTACAATAATGATAAAAAATTAACAACCAAATCACAAATGACGTTTCCAAATTTGAATATATAACAGAACAATTCCTATTTGCAGTTATAGCCATCTCCATACTTACTCATACACAATTGATATGCTGCGTTACAAATGATGGTGAGATAAAAGAGTGATAAAACGAACAATTGAGATAGATAATAATGGTGAAGAGGTATAACAAAAACTCAACATGGATGAACGTCATTCCCGATGGCAATACGGGATAACCCATATATATATATATATATATATATATATATATATATATATATATATATATATATATATATATATATATATATATATATATATATATATATATATATATATAGATATATATATATATATGTGTGTGTGTGTGTGTGTGTTTTTCATACATATATATATATATATATATATATATGTATATATATATATATATATATATATATATATATATATATATGTGTGTGTGTTTTATATATGTATATATATATATATATATACATATATCTTTTTATATATATAAATGTATATATACATATATATTTATATATATATATATTTATGTATATATAGATATATATCTGTATATGTAATATATGTATGGGTATATATATGTAAATATATATCGTTACAATGTGGTATTTGCAATTGGCACCCAACCATACATATGAGACACGTGGGCTCCTTGATGTCGCAGTGTATCACCAGCAAGATACATTTCAAATAACTAATTGATTCACAAATTATTTAAGTAGATGGAAATCTTATTTAAGGCTGCCCATCGAGAAATCATTGAGTGCCTTTGTCGGAGGATTGTGTCATTGGGTTAATACGCCTGTAGGTGGCGTTCCCTAAAGTGGATGTGCATGAATATGATATTTGAAACATTACATATATATATATATGTAATATATATATATATATATATATATATATATATATATATATATATATATATATATATATATATATATATATATATATATATATATATATAATATGTATGTTTATGTTTATATATATCTATATCTCTATTTTCCTTTCGATGGTATATATTATATATTATAAACAATCTGTAAGTAGAAGAGAATAAAATTTCGTTCGGCTTTATGTGCTATTGATGCCATATTACGCACTAGTATTGGTGTGCCGTTAAAATATATTTATTAAACAGTTTGGTGCAAGCATAAATCATTGCAGGAATTGTTCCTGAATTGGCTTATGTTTTTTGCACTGTTATGTGAATTTTCCATCGTATAAATGGGCAAATGTTTTTGCCAAAACAGCTTTTGTGAGAGCTTCTTGTTTTAACACCGTGAACCAGCATATTCCCATCTCTAAATCCACATAACCATCACGCCTAGAATATATGTTGCTGCTTCCAAATTGCTTATACTTCTGGCCATGTCGGCGAACGTTTTGAACCCTGTCCTGTACTTTGTGTAATAGCCAGGTTTGATAGGAACCATTAGGAAAAGATAACATTTTCTGTGGCCACTTATGTAAGCACTTGAATAATAGAGCACATAAAATACAGTATATGCGGACATTTGACAGCCACAATTTTATAAATGGGTCATATTATCAATATTTGTACAATCAGGATTCAGATGCTCTAATGGAGAATATCAGCAAACAGGTGCTTTGGGCGATGTGACTAATGTTGCTCACAATTGCAGTTATGATTGGTACTGGCCTAATCCGCGTGCACACATCATTCAACAAACATTATCCAAACTCGCGCTGGTCTAAAATGTCGTTGCAACACCGCTGAAATGAACCATTGCTGAGAGGACCTATTTATATTGTTTGTACGAAAACTGCAGCAAAGTTAATGTAATCAGACGGATAACACCAACGAAGTGCACGAACTTATAAGGCCCGTCATATATGCATGTTTATTCCTTGCATTATTCTTGCACATCTTGTAGGTTACCCTATTTTTGTTTTTGGTTATATAATAGTGCACACAGGTAGTATGTTCTAATCTATAACAGCCGCTGGTCTTCCAGTGAACGGACATTAAGGTAAACAATCGATGCAATAATTATTTGCTCCTTTTTAATGCATTGTAATATTTCTAAATTCTACATCTTGCAAGGCAAGTTAGTGCATTCTGCCATCTGATCTATTTAAGTATGGAGAGATAGAGGGCTGCGTACAACATGAGCTGTTATCTCACCGCCATATCAAATTGAGCTCTAAGGGGACGAATTCATCAAAAGGCGACGCCTTTAAATTCAATTTGCTGATCCATCAGCTGTGAGCTATTTCATTTCACTCTCTTGGTTGGGCAAAATGACTCAACACAATCTACCTGCTGGCGTAAGAGGTTTTGTCCTTATCATATACTATAAATTGGATGCCATCAGATGTCAGGGTGAGGATCACATGGATATATAAGCCGCTGTTGAACAAGAATAACCTTTGTAGGAGTGTGACATGTACTGCCTGGGATATGTGTTTCCACAGAAACGTAATCGCAATCCAGTATGGGAGAGTGCATTACAGGATTGCCGAGTAATATTGCCTATGTTATATCATATCAACTTCTGTTGGACCTATTAATATATTATTGCGTCACAGGATTATGTCTGATTTGAAAACAGCAGCTGCATGTTTTACCATTGTTAACATTATGGGGGTGGGGGCACAATAACATCGATAATTTAAAATAAGATGCATGCTGATTATTGCAGTTAAAATGCTGCTGCACTCAATATAAATAGATTACTGTGGTGGGCATCTGTTCACTATACTTTATTACATCAAATAACTCTATTCGCATGTTGTTTCCAACAATTTTTTCCGAACACTTCTGTCATAAGTACGTCGGTCCGTATGCTAGTAGATTTAGAGGCAGAATTACAGGATAATGCATTGGTTTATATTCTCCTTATCGTTGTACTATTGTTAATCTAACGCTTCCTGAAGATTATTGATAACTCGACTTACAAGAAAGGCAAGTCATACCATGAGTACTTTAATTGTTACTACGCAAACACTAATATTCCTCGCAATTTATCTCGTATGAATGTTCAGAACGTATTACATATTAATATATATTTCATAATTGGTTTCTGTCGTAAGGTCATGTTCGCCTACTGTACATTTTGAGAGTGAAGGTGACAGGATGTGTTGGTCTACTTGTCATTTCAAGAGTGATAGTGACAGGTTATGTTTGTCTACTGGTCATTTCAAGAGTGTGTCAGTGTTTGTTGTGTTCCCAAAGCAGCAATTACTGTTGTGAGCCAGTGTGTCGATTCCTCGAGGTCCATGAAACCCGACAAGACAGAAGCTAAACAGGCAGCCTTTATAATCTCAGTTTCAAATTGGAGAGCAGACTGCTGAATTGATAATGTGACAACAATATCTTTATATAATGCCTCCCTAGAACCACAAACGCCAGACGATAACCCGAGGATGATTGATGTGACATAATTTGACAGATCTTATTTACACGTAGAATACTGCTATTATTAAAGAAAAGCGGATTAACTATGTCTTAATGCTGTTAGTCTTGAGCATTCATTTCCAAATTGCTAGCTTGTTGGAGAAACTCGGCAGCTATTACAGCAGCCCCAATCCACTATGTAGACCAGAGTGTCGCGTAAGAAGCAAATAGTACAAACAAACGCCGCTTTAAACAAGCCCTTGTTAATTCTGCAAGAGTATTGTGTACTGTTATCAGATGGCATGTACATTAAGCCTCATACTGTGTCCTAACATTAATAGAGGTACCAAACGCAATATAGGTTCAAGTATATCTCAACATCATATTTCTATGCAAAATACGCTTTAATTTATTTGGTATAAATGTCATCATATCGTATATTATGATGTTTATAATTGTATAATATGATTAAGAACATATGGCTTCAACTTTGCAAATGAAAACGCATTATTAAACAGATATCCCCGTTTTCTATTGGATGCCCCGCTGATTGCCACAACCATTGGTTGTTAGGGTGAATGTGACTGGTTGTGCAAACCCACCGGTTAAAAATGGCGACAGTGTGCTGGTGGTACGCTAGCTGTATCGCGCTGCACGCCGCATAATATGAAAACCATACAAGCACCACAAGCCACGCCATCCAACAAGGACTCACGAAGTCAACTTTAACAACACTTTCTAGATGTCATTGAGTACTTCCGCAATTGTAATGAAACGAGTACATAGCCAGAGAGCAAGCTGCAATTAATCTTGTAACTTATGTATTGTGTAATACATCTGGTGCAGGGGTAATGACCGCTTCAAAAATACAACATAGCGTTGCTTTGATACTTAATTACGTAATATTTGGTAATGCAAAAGAAGACGGGTACTGCTATTTTTCTATAAAACATTTTTTTCTTATATCAAGCAGCTGCTATCTCGCTTATGAAACTATTATTGTTAAAGGGCCTGTCACATTTATTATAAGACTTGTACTGTTGTTATTCCATATAGCAGCTGTTTGGATCAAGCAGTTACTATATCTCTCATAAAGCTAATGTTGTTAAATGGTGTTTCTCACCAACACACTCTTGCATGGCGTTCGTAACACGGCAGAGAAAAGGGTACAGTAGACTCTACAGTCATGCTCTTTTTTATATGCCCGTCACATTTAAGTGTTAGTAGCTATAACGAACAAATATTACATATATATTTTCATAGCGTATAATCCTTAACAACATATATGTTACACCGACAGTTCAATGAATTCATTGGGCGAAAATGACTGAAGGAACGGTTATAAATATAACGATACCTTATCAAACAAAAGGCTGCCACTGAACAAACCATTATGAAACTCACCGAGGCTATAGATAAAAATAATGCCACTGGTAAAGTGGTTAGATTATTCGTTCTTAATCATCAACACTTTATAAGCTACTTAAATGAAAGCAATATGGCTTTCACAGTGCATCTTGGAAAGCAAGAATCTTTGGCGGAACAACGAGTGTGCTATTGCAGTGTGTAAAGGTTCAAATAACAATGGGTCGAGAATGCGCAACAATGCTTTGCGGCAGAATCAACACCTCATGGACATATAATCTACAATACTACATTAATTATGTAGATATCATCAAAAAATTGATATTGCTTTCTATCTGAGCTGTGATTGATTGTATGCATGACGATTAACGAGAAATATTCCTCATAAAGTATTCAACGGTGAGAAAGGTTCTTCAACAGTGCGACAAACTCTGATATTTGTAATTTCATTCTCATATTTTTCATAACCATGCACTGAATAGCAAACGGAATGATGTATGATTGAGATTGATATATCATCATATAATTTGTCATAGCTTTGGTAAGCAGAGGACGTGCTAAGGAATCCTCAGTGAGTTTGTGAGTACGATCACAAATATTGGGGGGTCAAAATGCAAAAAGACAGACTTCGCAATTAGAGAAACATAATCGATTTCAAAGGTGACTCGACTGCCTGCTGTGGTCTCTGCTCTAAGAACAAGGTGACATGGAAGCGGAACATTCTCTGAAGCCACAGCGGTAAATAAGCAGATCGGCAAAACAAGAAACCATCCCTGCCCCCGACTACACCGAAACAACGCCCAGTAAGGTAAGGCGTGGTTGGACAGAGGGTGGGATGTACCTCTGTTAAAGCCCAGTGGTGTGTATAGATGCAAGTGGAAGTTGATCCTATCCCGATCGGATTTTTGGTGGCCAAAAGCAGCTAACTGACTGTAAGACATTAAAAAGGTGTGGTCATTATTAAAGCAATACATGTTATTGGGGCTTTTGGTGACCATAGCCTTAAAATGCATCACATGGTTAAAGCAAATATTGTACAAGCAAGCCATCAGGATCAAATGACCATCGTGATGCAGAAACCAGAGGAGCGGGTTACTTTTCCTGGGAGAAAGGCGCTAACCGTCAAGTAATAATGATTATGATGATGATGATAATGATTTAACGATTTATATAGCGCAGAAATTACACAAACACTGTTTTGACGCGAAGTAAGCACCGACAGAGCGTAGAAAAAATTATCCATCCTTCTAACAGAGAGTAAGAGAGAGAGTCTTATTGGTTTTATTGAATTCAAGAAGTGCAGAATAAGTGCTCAATAAACAGCCACAATTAGACGGGGACAGGCAAATTGTGTCACAATTTTAATGTGCCTGGAGATGGCACTGCAAAAGGTTGGTAAGGCTGAAAATATATAATCTGATTCTCACAACAATAGATTGAAACCGAATCAAAACTCAATTGATCTTTGTGTCAGTACATTTATGTTCTTCAAATAACGAACTGAACTCAATAAGCGGCGTTGTCCTGATGGCTGTAAATCCATTTCACATTGTAATGCTCCAATCATATTCGGATATAATGATGCCACTCGACGACAAATTGATGTTTGTTTTGCAAACTTCGCCGCTAATAGCAGTCAGAAAACCCAATAACTCCGTTATCTATTAGCTGAAAGAAAGTGAGCGAAAACACATTTTGGGCTGATTTTATATACAATTTTGTCTGAATTATTTTGCGGATAGTAACTACACACAGGTTTGCAAAGCAGGTTATACAACATCACGCTTGAGTCAATACAAACTTAATTACATGTTTCTTCGTCTTCACTCGGCATTGGACATAGTGCATTACATAGACATGCACAATAGTGTACTTATAAGTAATAGATGGGTTACTCGAATCGCAGACAGGCACACAAAACAGCGCAAGAGCAATGCTGAATGCCTCGATCGATTAGGTGCCTTGATATATTGCAACTTCAAACATTACATAAGCATTATGTAATTTGGCCTTAATGGTTGGTTCTCTTACAAGCACCACAAGCAAACACAAGTACTGACTACATCAATCGCTGCTGCCGCGGTTATGTCAGGTTGCCAGTTGCGCATGCGCGCGTACCTGTGAAGTAAAGTGACACATGGTACTTTATTGAAAATACTTTCTTAGCACCCTATTGTAATAGGATGGTTGGGATTTTTGCAATGATTGTATTATTTCAAAGGCAAATCCCTCATCAGTGCAAGTTTTGCTCTCATGCATTTTTAAGGTAATAAAATATGCTAATTATGTCAATGGTTTCCATGACAGATTCTACAAACAGGTGCCGGGGGTGAGGTATGTGACCGCGTTGATATATCAGTTTATTATTGACGCAACCGAAAGCAATACTTGTTGAAACTGTAACACGCATTCAGGTAATAATATGCGTTCGAATACTTTTTGGACCCCTTCAAATCTATGAGACAATTGCAAAATACTTACTTGAAGACAACAATTACTGACACTATATCCCTAATAACCTACTACTTCAAAGCTCGCTAGTTAATTAGCCGTTAGACAACAGCACCAGCAGGACAGTCTTGTCGACATTATATTACAGGGGTGATGAAAGCCTGAATATATCTCGTCAAGTCTGGTCCAGAAAACAGCCACACTGTATAATGTCGTTCCTTGCACTGAAAATAAATAGAATGTTTGAAGATTAGTACACCTCAAGATGCTGTTGGAAGTGAAGTATGCGCGAAGGGTAACATCAGAAAGCAATTTATTAATGCATTATATACATACTGGCTGGTTAAACAAATCTGGAACTTGAACTCAAAAGCTGGTCGTCTCTGCTATAAAATAACTGACATTTCCGTTCCATTACCAACTTGTTTGATTGGACCATGAGCCACTTTCCGTGATGCTTTCGGGAGTAAATATGTATGATACATTCACTCAGCGAACGAATCCTGTCCAAATACTCGCGCGACTACCTACAGAATGGTCTTACTCTGGGGCACTCATTTCTTCAACTAAAGTATCTCTCTCCCATTTTTGATATCTTCATTAATACGGTTCCTACCTTTTAACATGTGTTGCTATCAGGCCATCTATGTGTAGTGCTTGGTTTATATTCGTATCCGAGTTTTCATAATGAGTATACCGCTACTTTACATAATAGACATGCTCCACAATGTTGTTTGTGGGTTATACACAATATTGATATTTTAAATGCAGTCTTAATTCTTTGTAATAAATAATTTTCACAACGTACAATATTTTTCGTGCTGTTTTCACAAGCTCTTCGTATTTGTTTTCTTTACGTTTCTGAAGCATCTGTTCCGGAGAAGTTAGAGACAATTAGGTCCGTGGTAAATAATTCTTGGCATAAACGTTCATTAAACACCACATTCTTACCACATATTTATGGAGCATTTATTGAGCGAGTCGTGTACATGCTCATACAATTTGGGGTGTTTTAATTCTGATATTGTATTCTCTTCTTAGAGCATATTAGCGTAAAGATTGTACTTAACTAGGGTATAACGTACTGAGATTGTACTTCATAGCT
This sequence comes from Urechis unicinctus, assembly GCA_034190875.2. NCBI lineage: Eukaryota > Metazoa > Annelida > Polychaeta > Xenopneusta > Urechidae > Urechis > Urechis unicinctus. The sequence continues at coordinate 3,554,268 of CM067354.1, forward strand.
GTATCAATAATGGTCACCAAGCCATGGCGTAGATCAATCCAATCGATTTTATGAGCCAAGTGAGTGGTTCAATAAAACCAATGATTACAGAGTTGCAACAACTATTATGTGCTATAGATTCTATTATAATACCAACTATTGTAGCACAACACCACAGAACACTTGACAGGGCATCTATAAGCCAAGCACACATCTTAAAAGCTAGCTACATACAATAAAGCTTAGGTTGGTTGGCCACAATAAGGTTATGTTACTGCTCTGTCTTGAAAGTTTCGTGCTGCATGTGCTCTGCCACTAGCCTATCTATCCGATATGCTCGCGGTAGAATAGGCTAATTACAATATATAACATTGATTTCTATTCCAGTTGGTGTTATTAATTGATGTCGCTTTCTAACATCTTTCTGTGGTAAATATTTTGTCTTCGAGTATAATTAGTTATGCTCATATTAAAAGTACGAACAATTATTTGTGCTACTCGAATGCCTCAGCCATTGGCTATATATGCACGTCATGGTCAAAAGTGTATCCTTCAATGCACTGCCATTCTTACAAATCAAATGGCATATTCATGCGGCGATTTTTCAGTTAGTAAACTGTACATACAATGTACTGTGTTGAAGTCATAGACATTAATATTGTCATACCTTTCTGGGTTAAGCAGATTATAGAGAGGGTGATGAAAATAGCATACGCTTGTTTTTTTTTCCCAAGAGGCAGTGATTGGAGGGTTACCAGAAACGGCGGTGTAGGTTAGTGGGTCTCTTTTGATCCCTGAAACACATCAGAGGAGACCATCGAGGTCTGTAAAACAAATATTACTTGGATAAATACGTAATGGTTTATTAATCTCTTAAAAACAATTGTCCAGTAATGAAAAGCCGTATGTCATGGTTCCTAGACAAACACTCGGAGCACGAAATTATTCGTGTAGATCAGTAAGCCTCAATCTTTCTTTTTCCGCCTAAGCCTCAATCTTTCCTTGTTCTGCCTCTGCCTCAATCTTTCTTTGTTTTGGCCTCAATCAAGTCAGTCGCAAAAACCTACTGTATCAGAGTATTAATTTCCACTCTTCAGTAGCAATTTCGCAAACAATAAAAGTCATTCTCATCGTTTTCACGAATCAAATATTTCCCGTCAGAACTATTTTTGCAGTCAACCAGAATTTGAAACGAGTGTAAATGAAACCTATGCAGTCAAAAGACGTACTATACAAGAGTTTTCACACCAATATGAGCTAACAAACAGCGCGCTAAACAAACCAAAGTTGGAAAGAGTGTGAAGCGATATGCGTTTGGTGCTGAAGTGATCCAATCGAGGCACCGATACACGTCATTCACACGTCATCCCTTTTCTGTCTACGCACTGCTAGATACTGGGCTATGCATCAAACATCACCGTCGTTATACCAGCATTTTCCTTTAGTTGTTGGGTGAACGGTAGCAAGACTCAAAATTAAAGTTACACGAGTTTGATTTCAATTCCGTAAATATATGTACATAGATAAATACATACATATATATATACATACATACATACACATACATACATACATACATACATACATACACATACATACATACATACATACATACATACATACATACATACATACATACATACATACATACATACATACATACATACATACATACATACATACATACATACATACATACATACAGACATACATACATACATACATACATACATACATACATACACATACATACATACACAGACATACATACATACATACATACATACATACATACATACACACATACATACATACATACATACATACATACATATACATACATACATACATACATACATACATACATACATATACATACATACATACATACATACATACATACATACATACATACATACATACATACATACATACATACATACATACATACATACATACATACATACATACATACATACATACATACATACATACATACATACATACATACATACATACATACATACATACATACATACATACATACATACATACATACATACATACATACATACATACATACATACATACATCTGGCGAAGCATAACTTTTGTTCTGCTCATTAAGATACACCATACCCTTGATAAGCGTTATTGAATTTGGTTGTGTCAGGTGTGTTGGCGTGCGGACCTGTGACCGGATAAGGCAGGGTCGGCTTCGTTCTACGTATACTGCTGATTAAAAGCGCTTGCATGCAGTCTACGATGCCATCAACGCAGCATACCAGTGTTTATATTGTCGCCCTAATGTTTCAATCTCTAACAATGAAAGCTACTTATCAAAGTTCAATTTATGAGCAGTCCACCTAATATCACAAAGATTGTACTTAATTTGTACATAAAGATTCGGTCAATGCATTATAGCAAAACCTTCAGGTCAATCATCTTTGTCGTCAGCGATCACACTTTGACGAGTTCATATACAGATGGGTCTTAATCACGCACTTACCCTGCTTAAATGCAGCGCAAGCTTGGTCCACAATTATGTGTTCAACATCGTGTGACATGCGCGAGGTGATGGAGGAAGCCTATCTTTTGTAATGAACTGCCAAATGAGGGTTGAATCGGTTGATCGTATCCGATAAAGTTTTCGCAGAAGCAGGTGCGACTGGTCGTGCCAACTTCAGTGTTAATACAAGTTGTTTATGTTGTGTGTTTAAACGATCCTGCATGTGTGTGTGTGTGTGTGTGCGTGTGTTTGTGTGTATGTGTGTGTGCGTGTGCGTATCTACTATTTGCCAAGACAATAATTAAGTGCTACTGGTCGTTGACAATGTCTCAAATTATGCCACAGAGATGATGGCTGCTGCAAGTCATTAATAGTCCGAGGTGACAACATCAAAAGATGAACAACATACAAAGAAAGGCAAGCGTGCTAGCAGTTGATTGTTAAGCGTAACTGGGTGAATCATTAAACTGAGAAAGAAAGCCGACTGCTAGCGAATCGCAAACTTATTGGCAATATCAAACTGTACGAGCAAATGACGTTCTTCTGAAATTCTTAATACTGAATGACAGCCTTCATTGGGGTGAAAAATATTGCTCGAAAGGGTTGAGCAATATATGTCACTTTACACTTGGCATGATGTTAAATGATATTATAGATGTCATTACATACCACCGGTCAACATCAAATTTCATTTTGACTAAGACGCACAGGATGCACTTAGTAGGAGTGGATGTATTTGATTCCGGGTAACAAGTTTCCAGGGGACAGATCTTGCATAGGTCATAAAATGTCATCATCTAAGAGGTAACGTGAGAAGGGTTCTTGAAGGAACAGCAAGTGGTTTTATCGAAATATATGTATTATCTTAACTGAATTGGCTTGATCAGATCCACCCTCTCGAACGACTCATTTGCATATGCAGGTAGAAAATGAACTAATGTTTGGCGTCTCATGAGCAAACAATGGCCTATTTATTGATTTTCGTTCATTTTAAGAGACAGTTTGCGATATATTTGTAACAAGTACCCATCCACAATTAAAATATCACATGTGATTATTACCAATTAATAGATTGCTATTCATATTTGTAGTCGCTCACTTTTAGTTTATTTGCAGGTTACAGCTATACGAAATATTCGTTTTATTAATTACAAAAGCATGCCGAATTTTTCGATTATATTTTATCCAAGTTGTCTCTCCCTGCATCCATTTGTAATCAGTTCATGCAACGCTTACAAGAAAGGCATCGTCATAACAAGCTTCATACATACGTGCCATTTGGTCTCAGTTTATGAGTTTGTGCGAGTCATCAATAAATGAGCCAGGTATACGCGTGTGTTGTTGTAGGCTCCTTGCGCTGCGCATAATATGTTAGTATACACCAACTTTATCAGCAACATAAAAAGAAAAGAAAATATTGTTGCTGCTATATTTTCTCATAAGAATAGTATAGCTCTAAACTGAAGCGACGGCATCTACCTCCCTTCGCACGATTGTAAACCCCGAAATGGACACAGGGCGCAATTGACTTCCTCCTGGACGAACGGCAGCCTACTGCGCAATGAAATCGTATTGTATTGCAAACGTCGAAAAAATATTTTACTAATACTAGTGAGATAATGCTAAAATCAATGGAACAATTGGTATCTAACTCTCTTTCTCTCCACATCTCTCTATCTATCTATCTATCTATCTATCTATCTATCTATCTATCTATCTATCTATCTATCTATCTGTGAATGGATCATGGGCGGTCTTTTTTAAACACCTCGTAGACAGACAAAATTATCATGTTTAACGTTAAGTTTATATCTATTTGTTCAGGCCTTTGTATAGAGATGATTATAATGTACTTTTATACTGATTTTCAAATAGAAAAAAACGACCCGATTTTTCGTAATTGAGCTTTATGTGTCAAAAATGGTCCGAAACATACCTTCGTAGATTGATACTTTCCTCGGGGCTTATTTAGTCGAAATAAAGGATTCAAAGACCATCCATAGTGTGTAGTATGCTCATATCTGTCGTTGACAGGTTTTTTTAATTTAAAGAAATGGCTGTCTACGCCTGACACAGTTGGAGTTTGCATCCGCTTGTCCTGTCATAGCCAGAGACCCATGTTGCACATCAAAAGTAGGCCTATCAACTTTTTCAAGTTTTTCACTTTTTGTAAGAACATAACTCCTTGAAAAAGATCTGAGAAAGAGTCAAAGTCATATTTTTGATATATATCAAGTAATAAGGCGGTTTAAACATGCATATTTAAAATGTTATTTCATTTTTGCGTATTTCTTAACCCTAGCGGTCCCTTTTGGACATGGTGTATATTTTAAAATCCCGATAACGAACTTATCCTAGCAATATAAACGTCAGTAATTCAGGGATTTACTCAATGTCGTCGCCTCATAATCTGGCAACAGCAATAACCACGTTTAAATTCCTCAGTGGCTCTCCAGAAAATAAATAGGGCTACGCACTAGGGTTAGCGATTTCATGTAAACCAGATGCAGCAGACTAATCATTTAGCTACAATTAGCTAACTTTTTGAATGCGCAATAAAGCAACAAGTACTAGAATGACACATCCCTTTTAATAAATTTAAAACAAATAATATAATCAGCACTTGCTGAATCACAAACGTGCGGTTTTTTGTTGTCTGAGTCGACAAAAACAACAGCTTCACGGCTTTTTCGATGTTAATCAAGATAGATAGATAGAAGTAAGTGGGTCTTTTGTTACATTTGTGGTCCTAATGTTACATGCAAATGCAGCTAAAGGACCACGATGGGGCATGGCAAATAATCCCATGGCCCATGGAAGGAATTAAAAGGCGACAGTGTACTCTCATGTTGAATGTAGCCACATAGATTTCTTAACATCGGGCTACATGGGCATGCCAGTAAAATTCCATGCTGAAAGTAGCCAGACTTATATACTCTGGCTACTCCCATGCTGAAAGTAGCCACATATATAAACTCAGGCTACTTTGTACACGCAAGTATACTCCCATGCTGAAAGTAGCCACACTCTAAACTCGGTGTACTTTGTGCATGCCAGTATACTCCTATGCTTAAAGTAGCCAGACCTATATACTCTGGCTACTCCCATGTTGAAAGTAACCACATCTATAAACTCAGGCTACTTTGTACACGCCAGTATACTCCCATGCTGAAAGTAGCCACATCTATAAACTCAGGCTACTTTGTACATGCCAGTATACTCCCATGCTTAAAGTAGCCACATCCATAAACTGGGGCTACTTTGTACACGCCAGTATACTCCCATGCTGAAAGTAGCAACATCTATAAACTCAGGCTACTTTGTACACGCCAGTATACTCCCATGCTGAAAGTAGCAACATCTATAAACTCAGGCTACTTTGTACACGCCAGTATACTCCCATGCTTAAAGTAGCCACATCCATAAACTGAGGCTACTTTGTACACGCCAGTATACTCCAATGCTGAAAGTAGCCACATCTATAAACTCAGGCTACTTTGTACACGCCAGTATACTCCCATGCTGAAAGTAGCAACATCTATAAACATCTTTGTACACGCCAGTAACTCCCTGCTGAAAGTAGCCTACTTTGTACACGCCAGTATACTCCCATGCTGCCACATCTATAAAAGTAGCCAGTATACACCATGCTGAAAGTAGCCACATCTAAACTCAGGCTACTTTGTACACGCCAGTATACTCCCATGCTGAAAGTAGCCACATCTATAAACTCAGGCATCATATAATGCTAAAGTAGGCCACATCCATAAACTACTTTGTACACGCCAGTATACTCCCATGCTGAAAGTAGCCACATCTATAAACTCAGGCTACTTTGTACACGCCAGTATACTCCCATGCTTAAAGTAGCCACATCTATAAACTCAGGCTACTTTGTACACGCCAGTATACTACTCCCATGCTTAAAGTAGCCACATCCATAAACTCAGGCTACTTTGTACACGCCAGTATACTCCCATGCTGAAAGTAGCCACATCTATAAACTCAGGCTACTTTGTACGCCAGTATACTCCCATGCTGAAAGTAGCCACATTTATAAATCACTCCTACTTTGTACACGCCAGTATACTCCCATGCTGAAAGTAGCAACATCTATAAACTCAGGCTACTTTGTACACGCCAGTATACTCCCATGCTGAAAGTAGCCACATCTATAAACTCAGGCTACTTTGTACACGCCAGTATACTCCCATGCTGAAAGTAGCCACATCTATAAACTCAGGCTACTTTGTACACGCCAGTATACTCCCATGCTGAAAGTAGCCACATCTATAAACTCAGGCTACTTTGTACACGCCAGTATACTCCCATGCTTAAAGTAGCCACATCTATAAACTGAGGCTACTTGTGTACACGCCAGTATACTCCCATGCTGAAAGTAGCACACATCTATAAACTCAGGCTACTTTGTACACGCCAGTATACTCCCATGCTGAAAGTAGCCACATCTATAAACTCAGGCTACTTTGTACACGCCAGTATACTCCCATGCTTAAAGTAGCCACATCCATAAACTGAGGCTACTTTGTACACGCCAGTATACTCCCATGCTGAAAGTAGCAACATCTATAAACTCAGGCTACTTTGTACACGCCAGTATACTCCCATGCTTAAAGTAGCCACATCTATAAACTCAGGCTACTTTGTACACGCCAGTATACCCATGCTGAAAGTAGCAACATCTATAAACTCAGGCTACTTTGTACGCCAGTATACGCCAGTATACTAAACTCCACTTTGTAAAGTAGCCACATCTATAAACTCAGGCTACTTTGTACACGCCAGTAGTATACTCCCATGCTGAAAGTAGCCACATCTATAAACTCAGGCTACTTTGTACACGCCAGTATACTCCCATGCTGAAAGTAGCCACATCTATAGGCTACTTTGTACACGCCAGTATACTCCCCTGCTCAGGCTACTTTTTTGTACACGCCACGCCTGAAAGTAGTATACTCCCATGCCAGTATAAAGTAGCCACATCTATAAACTCAGGCTACTTTGTACACGCCAGTATACTCCCATGCTGAAAGTAGCCACATCTATAAACTCAGGCTACTTTGTACACGCCAGTATACTCCCATGCTTAAAGTAGCCACATCTATAAACTCAGGTTACTTTGTACATACCAGTATACGCCCATGCTTAAAGTAACCACATCTATAAACTCAGGCTACTTTGTACACGCCAGTATACTCCCATGCTTAAAGTAGCCACATCTATAAACTGAGGTTACTTTGTACACGCCAGTATACTCCCATGCTTAAAGTAGCCACATATATAAACTCAGGCTACTTTGTACATGCCAGTATACGCCCATGCTTAAAGTAACCACATATATAAACTCAGGCTACTTTGAGCATGTCTGGCTACTCCAAAGTTGCCATATCAATATGCTCGGGCTATTCCCATACTGTAAGTAGCCGCATCTATAAACTCAAGCTGCCCCCTGTGCTGACAGAAGCTTCCAGCATCAAGTTCATAACAATGGGTAAATAAAAGATTTTTATTCTTGAGTAAAATATCAACATGGAGCAATTACAAGCACAACTGTGAAATAGGTCTCTGTACGGGGCGTGCCCAATGGGAGTTTTCTGAAACATATACACATGTTGTAAAATGAAACCTGAGTATATAGATGTGGCTTCTTTCAGCATGAGTATGTCACATGGAGAAAGTTTAAGGGGCGAATACTAGCATACACACTCTTTAATATTTCCATTTATATGATCACAGTAAATGCGCTCAGGGGCTCCGCTCACTCTCGCTACTTTATGCATGGTGCAACTATGATCCTCCCCGCTCTTGTGCTATGCTACTTACTGCATAACACTACTTTCTGCACGCGACGAGGCACGCTGAAAGTATCCGAGGTTTTTGTGCATGCGCAGTGCGGTCTTTCGCTACTTTGTGCATTAAGCTACTTTCTGCATGTGACACCGGTTAGCAGGTTACCCGCGTCAGTTATTCTTGCTCAAATAAATCTTAGCTAGCTGACCAAAGTTGTCAGTCCTGCATCCTGAATCATAACTTTTAGTTTCTCCCTTTAAAAGATTTATTCGTAAGAAAGATGAATTTCTGTGACATTTAGATCTATAACCATTGTAGCCAGTAAATAATATGCATAAAAAGTGGTGTTTAAAATGTGTGATACATTGTGTCACATTAATACACTATGTAGAGGATTTTCGAAAGCTGTGTGCATCATATGTGCAGTGTTACAAATACTTATAATTGCATTATAATCAGAGGGAGTATATTATGTCTTAAGTTAAATATAACTTTTAACTTTTCCTAACATGGAATTGTAGAGCTATGGCATGCATAGACTAACTGACGTATACATCTCACAAAAAAACATGAATAGGTTCTGATGACACATGCTCTGATTTCTTTAATGAATGCAGACTAACATTTTGTTCAAGAATTATATCTAGGTCAATTAAAACAATTTGAATATGTTGCTTTTATTTTATCATGAGTACAGAAGATAAAGTTCTTATTGTTTGTGTGCAGCTGTCTAATCAGTGTCTTGGTTATTTATAAAAAAAATCATAATAGCCACGAGGTCCATAAATTATGAACACAGAAAACAAATACAATCACTGATGATAAGCTTCATTTGTGAGGCATTGTGATAAGAATTACACACAGTGAAGCTTTATGTGCTGTAACATATTAAATCCCTCCTCTCACAACTACAAGTCTAATAACTCAAATATACCACCTACCACACTGCGGAGCATTTACATCATCACAGTGGAGCCTAGTATTACACTCTTTATACTCATATTTAGAAACATCACATGTATTACAATATATCTCAGGGGTAGCTCAATTCAGAAATAAAACCTGTAGCCTTACAAATAAAGATTACCTGAATATAACTAACTATGCATTTGCATCATGACATACAACAGTTAACCAGAACTTCTATTTACAAACTTCACACTCTATGAAACAGCTATGTCAGTGACCAGAAAACTCAAAAATAAAACAGCATTACAAATTAAGATTATCTGAATACAAATTACTATACAGTTGCATCTGAGTTGGTATTCTACAATTTACCAAGTTGAGGTTGATGTACTGCTACTTAAGTTATCAAAGTGAATTCAAATTGCTGCCAACCATTTCACCAAACCCTGGCAGACCAAACATTTGCAAACAACAACAAAAAGCAAAACAAAAAAAAAAATTCATTTTGAACTGTGTAACAGACAAAAATTACTTATTTTCCCTTGGATTGAATTTCCTTAATATGTCCCTAATGCGCCGAAACCTTATCTTGTCAGGAGTGTCAGGGTATTTTAAATTGAGGTAGTGTCTGAAGGTCTTATCAGATGTCATTTCTTCAATGTCCTTCAAAGTAGTCCCAGTAACACCAACATCCCCAGCTGTGGTGGCGAGATACAATATTTCTTCTTCAGAAAGCTTGGCTCGGGGCACACTCGGTTTGACACTTTCCTGTTTAACATAATAAATAGGAGGTCGAATAATCATATGCAAATACTTTTGACTTTGGTTGTAGTTTAATGTCCCACTCAATATACGTGTGTTGTTTGGAGTAAATTATATGCAACAGATGACTGAATTTAGTTACTAGGAAAGCATACCAAGAACCAGTCCTCTGTGTTGTCGTCAGTGTGGTCAGAGTGATCAGAGTGAACTTCATCCTCCTCAGTATGGTCCGAGTGATCAGAGTGAACTTCATCCTCCTCACACACGGGTCTGTCAGTGTTTGCTGACTGACGGGGTGAAGGACAGTCATTGGTTGCTTCTTATATTAGCAATAACACAATCATATAAATTTTTCAACACCTAGCCACAATAAATATGTTGTTCAGTTACTGCATCTCAAATGCTTATGTTATCAATAAAATATTGCACAAGTGATTCAGCATATTTTTCAAGTTAATCTTTTGTATGAATAAGGCCAGTACACCAAACATATGCAGAATACAACTTGTCGCTGCACTGTTACATGGAATGCCTGTTATTGTTGGAATACTATACACACCTTTGCTGCTGGATGAAGCACCAATCTTGATTTTTTTGATGTCATAACCAGGCACTTCTAAATCAGCAAAAACAAGAACAATTCTTGATTTCAAACCCTGCCAATTAATTGCCACTGGTTGACAATCAAAATTGGTAATTGCAGTATTACCTATGCAAGTCCTATCTTACATGCATACATGCATACATATATCCATACTCGACAGGTTACAACCCCTGATTCCACTACAGCACAACTGCTATTATAAATGTTGTCTAACAATTGTCATAAAAGAATAATTTCTTTGGTGATTTAATACCATCCGCCAAAAAGATTACAGCAGCTTGTTTATAAAAAGTAATGTTAATCAACTATCCTCTTCTCTTACACAGACACTGGGGGTTCATTTTACATACCAAATTCAACGTCGTTTAGGTCTTGCTCGTCAACAGCGGACTCGGTGAGGATCTTCTTTAAAACGGCAGAGATGCGTACATTTTTCAATGTCGTTAAGCACTTGTTGTATGTCCTCTGTTGCACTGAAGAACTATGCATCATTAAAGATGCAAGATCATTCCTATCTTTCTCTGGCAGCAGACCAGAAACTAATGTAGCTGCCAAATGTCTGAGTTTAGTCATTGTAATTCTGAACAGCAAACAAAAAATTCAAATAACATCCAATAGCACAAGTGATTACAATATAGCTAAGACGCACACTTGCATTTCTACATTTTTCAACAAGTTCACCGCCATTGTTTCTTCATTAAAATGGAACAGACAAGTTTCAAGTAACTGCACAGTCAGTGTTGGGCATTGTCCCTACCTTTTCTCAACACCTGCATGTCCAAGTTCTGTGGTAAGAGCCGCTGCCACTGCCTCACCATCTAGCTGTGTCCCGTTCCAGGTGATGAAAAGAAAGGGTGAAACAGTCTTCATTCTGTACGATGATATATATCTGCCCATGTCCTGATGCAAGACCTTGTCCATCACCACATCAGCAGGACCATATGTGTTTGATGTTTTGTGGTCAACCACTTGTACAACATAATGCCCATTTCTGAGACTGGCCTTTGAGAACTTCTCCATCCTCATATTGATTATACATCCTGTACGATGGCAGTTGGCAAGTGCAACACGCATAATTAGGTAATTCCTTACCATTGTATGATTTACTTTATTGGTTGCAGCTTGGTCTTTGCATAGCTGTGCTGCTGTTTTTGCTCTAGCACTGCTCATGTATGCCATGATGTCATCAGGGTTTATCAATGGATGGCTTGTGTTTCTTGGCCGCTGTTTGTCCTTTTTCACTAGGGATTTGAGCCATGAGCCCAGACTAGATTCGAATATCTTAATTTTTGAGCAGTCATAGCCAAATTGTCCAACAGATGACATCATTGCTGCATACTTTAGAAATAGTTTCAGCGAATTTAGATAAGTTCTGGCAGTGTTAGGCAGCCATTCATTCACCACTATCCAATTTAGCCTCAATAACATTCGCAATGGGCTGGTAAGCCTCATCGATAGGACCTGTCACATGCCTCATAAGATATGAAACTTGGAGGGAATGCTTTTCTGCCTCAGACCGTTTCAGTGTACCACCACGGAAACTTGCTAGGTATGACTGAAAACCTTGTAGCTCCTTCTCCTACAGAAACATTATAAGCTCTTTGTGGTAGAGGCATGAGTCATAATTACAAAACATAACAATATATGTGAATCTGAACCATCATAAATGTATTCTATTGTTTGTATAACAAATTAAATGGGTGACAACTAACTGTCATCTCATGCTTGAGACTTTTCATAAATGAGGATAGTAATATCTTTTCACACAGCGGGCTATTTTTTAAAAGTACAGATCTGCCAACACACTGCATGGTTAATATGCACAAAATATAAACACATACCTTGTCTTTATAGGAAGTGAATGATGCCTCACTGCTGCAACTGGGGTTATCCTGCAGTAACATATCATAATGCATTAACATTTAAAAAAGTAATTTTGTAATGCGACCAATATTTATAAACCACTACAAAGCTTAAATGTACAGCTTTGATGTGCAAAAAAAATCCAACACAAACCTTGTTTCTAAATGAAGTGAAGGATGCCTCACCGCTAGACCTGGAGTTATCCTGCAGTAACATATCATAATGTACTAAAATTTTAAAAAGTAATTTTGTAATGCAATCAATATTTATAAACCACTACAAAGCTTAAATATACAGCTTTGATGTGCAAAAAAAACCCGTAAACACAAACCTTGTTTTCACATGAAGTGAAGGATGCCTCACCGCTAGACCTGGGATTATCCTGCAGCAGTATATTGTCATATAATTCTATAATGCAATCAATATTTAGACCATATGTAGCCCACTCATTATGATGTCACTAAATTCAGTTAGCTGATAATTATTTCAACAGGGCTGGCTACAGATTATGTCGGTAAATACATGCATTCATTCTTTACCATAGTATTTTATATTCCTCAACTAGCACATTGATAGCACAATTGATTATACACAAATAGCCTACAGTTTCTAACAACTGAACAATATTTTTAAATAGTCGCTTTTGCAAACCTCAGAACAAGTGAATGCAGTTGACTTCCGTTTATGTCTGCCAAAGTACTGGCAACTGTTCTGTTAAAAGCATGAAAAGCAGCAGAGATAATACTGGAATTCATTTATTCCAGGAAAACAAATCTAGTCTAGGTATAATCAAATAAGACATTTTGCAAACTAATTCTGGCAGTACACAGCATACAACACCAAACCACACGTACAACACTCTCAACATTTACAGAACACAGACTACAACTCCTTATCTCATATAGCCATCTGCAAATCTCATGTATAGCACCCACCCACATTCTGTACACACTAAACGTGAACCTACACATAACACAAATTACAAATAAGCTATCCCATTGCTCATTAATATACTCAAAGACTACTCTACCATTAGCTTCTTGTATGTTGCATCATCTTTTGAGAAGTGATGCTTTCTTCTTAGATGGTGGTCAAGGCGCACCAGCACAGACTCACACAGCGGACACACCTTCAGAAGCCTCTTGGTCTGCATTTCAGAATGAGTGGCAAAGATTAAGTCATTCGTTATTTTTATTCCAATTTATCACATCACAATAACATTGCTTTAACTAGCATGCAACATCATTTCTTTTGTCTGTGACCTTTTCTCTTATAGCAGTGGTTCTCTTTATGCAACAGCCCTCCTTCTTACCAAGTATATGGCCAGCTTTGGCTGATAGAAGGGGTTGCCATTAAAAAAGCAAGAGCGAATGTTTCAGCAAGTCTCAAGTTTTGGCAACTCAGTGAATTAGACCTTGGTGGATAGCCAAGTTCAATCAACAATCACTTTACTTACTTTGCTTGATCTTTGATTGTAACTGTCCGCTACAATCATGGGCATGATGTGCACATTTCTGTAATTTCCATGCACCCCCAAGCACGAAATCAAATGTCGGTTCAAATTAATGACTTGCTTTTTGCACTTTAAGCATGTCTTTTTCTTGCTCTTTGAGGATCTTACTACTGCTTTGAGTGCTTCAGGACTTGTCATTTTCCTGTTTGAACAGACATGTATTAGGTTCAGTTTCCATTAAACAACTACAACGAACAACATATAAAGACAGCAGGCTCTGTTGACACCTACACCAAGCTGCAGACACAGCAATAACAAACACACTGTCAGTGACCACACACCTGCTGTGTTTCAGGCTTAATAGCAAATAATGTACATACAACCTTATAGGTAATGAACAATATTTTGTCAGGCAAGTAAAGTCAAGCCTTCACCACACAAGATTGTTTTATCAATATTCACAACTGTTTATGTTTTCTGAGAGAACTTAAAATATCATTAACCACTAACTTGATTGGAGAAGTTACTGTGGTAATTTGTGTTGGTTCAAGCTCTAGGTGCTTTGTTGGAGATGCTACTTCGGTGATGTAAGATGTATCAATCAAACTAGAGTCGCTAAAATACAGAGAATAAGCACAAAACATGAGTAGGCTTATTCAAGAACAGCAAGCAACTATAATACCTCACTAGGTAAGTTGTTGATATAATTACCTGCTGTAAGAATCTACAATGGAACCACTAGGGTGGTAGTCATCATCACTGGATTCATCGTTATCAGCCTCACTGCACTCTGCACCCTCCTCCATGACTAAAAATTAGAGTAGCATTTATGATGATCATGGAAATGATGAGGAGAATGGAAAGTTATTTTATAATATTTAATATGGAAGTTTTAGAACATTCAATAAAATTTCAATATAATACTTTTTACTTGATGAAATAGTGTTGTTTTTAATGTGTTGTTGTACTGCCACAATAGTACTGCATAGATGATACTAAGAAGGATGAAGTAACTCTATAGTATATGGTACATAGGAGATCTTTAAACTTAAATACATCAGTGTTAGGACAGGATTAAAATAACACAATATTGTTAGCTACAAAACATAAGTTACAGTTACAAATTTATTTGTACATAAGATGTTATGTTCAACACACTGACAAATAACAAAACTTACCATGGAGGCCCACTGTAGATTTTGGTTGCTAGACAAGATCAAGCAATTATTGACATTCTTTTTAGAACAGGTGTACATGTTTGCTACTGGTCATATTTGCTGTGCAGAAACCAACATGAATTCAGACATACTGTTAGAGCTCTTACCATGGAATTGTTTACTAGTGCTGGATGTAGTTTCAAAATATGTCGGTAGGCACTGCTCAGCTGAAACACAAATATAAGTGTTATTTTGACTTTTAGCATGCTATGCAGCATGGGTATGATAAACACAAAATTGTTGACAGTGTACAGACAGAAGGAAATAAAATTTATATATATATATATATATATATATATATATATATATATATATATATATATATATATATATATTTATATATATATAAAATTACCTTGTGTTTTTGTGGTGTAGGTGGGACAATCTCAACTTCAAAATCTGGTGTCTCTATAAAAACAGACATCACCGAAATGAGTGGAAAAGAAAAAAGACAGTATACATGGAGCACACCAGCCATTTTCCATCCATAATAATGGAAATATTAAAATACACTACATGCTATAGCCTTATCGTTCCTAGACTGTGTTAAATAAAAAACACGCCCAAACAAAACATTCTATATAGTGCTCTTCAAGTCTATATAAACAATTGCAACTGCTGGCTTGAATCTGGCTTGGTAGTCTACACAAACCTCATTAAGTGTTGGATAATGGTGCAGAAAATCCAGTGCATGGCACCTTACAACAAAGAATTGAGTATAAGTAATGATTCATTACCACTGAAAAGAATATTTACCTTCAGCCTGGGAACAAGTATGCCAGATTGCCTCTGTTTCACCTTTAACCTTATCATCTGTATTGACAACAACTGCTCATAAAAATGTCACCATCAAAATCAACACACTTAGCATATTGCATAAAGCAGGTTTTAATTGTACTTTAATATTTCTTGAAAAACAAATATCGTAAACAAGGTAGAGACTGCACCACTTTTGTATTCAGTCTTATCATCAGCATTGACATTGCCAAACTCTCAATGTAGTCAGCTACAAAACCAACAGACAATAAGCTATATATTAAAATCTTAATGATCTTAGTTATGACAAATGCTGACACATACCTTCTACCTGTAAACTATCATGGCAGACTTCACCAGTTTCACATTCAGTCTCAGTATCTGCATTGACAAAAACAGCCTATAATCATCAACTTATCTGATTTATGAGTATTTTTCAGATTTCAAGGATCGCAGTAAAACATCAGTCAATTATTATGTAAACTTTGAACTGTTCAGCTATAAGCCATACATAACTTAGGTGCTAACACATTAAACAAACAAGAGTAATAAAACTATCCTATAGTACAACTTACTGGTAATGACAGGTGACTGATCATCTCCTCTGCCCTGTAAATTAAATGCCAGATAAATAACATTGCAAAACACAGATGCAGACAATAAACATAAAACTGATTCAAACACTAGTAAAGCATACTGATATTGCTGATCATAATGAGGATGACAATAATTATTACAGCAATAACATTAATAATAATGCGACCCGAGTTGATGTTGATATGTCCTCTGACCGGAACTAATCTGGGTAACAACTAAAGGAAATGGCCTATGACATTAATGCACGGTTCATTGTATACATACATATGGGAGATCAAGTGAAGCAGGAAGATCCAAAGATCAATCTCTCTGATAAATAGTCATGAAGCCATGTTAAGGCTAACAGCATGAAAGTTGGTAGCCCTAAATTTTTTTGCCACAGATCTGTTTTACGGTTGCCATGGGCTGTTTAAAGTGACAGCTCAGTCACCTCTTTCATACATCGCTACAAACATCCGAATCTTCATCAATACTTTGACACACAAGTGTTCTCATGCAACTGCAGCCTATACTTATTTGTTGTCACTATATTCTGCTCCACTGAAGATAAACGAGTCATTGACATTGTTTACAAACGCAAGAGCAGCAAACATGAACGCCGACTCAAAATAAAAAGTCAAAATTGCCATTTCTATGTTTGCGTGCAATTGGATAAAAACTGGCTCAAATAATGAATATTTATAATGTTAAGTATATCTCACTATCAGGGTCAAAGTTTAGCGATGTCATGTACATACGTTCCGATTGGTTAACGCTAGAAATGTTACCGGTCAGAGGTCACTGTTAAAAGTCTACACCCCGGTATGCATAGATATGTCTCCCAGTCAGACGAACAGGATGCATTAATGCAACTCACGCCGTGAAAGGGTGTAAAAATTAATGACTGAAATATTCAGTCTTCACACAGAGAAGTATAAAGATAGTAACCATTAAATAATGAACATAAACTTTTATCTGATAACAGAGCAAGCATTTAAATGTCACCTGATTGAAAAGCTTATCAATATTAACAAGATCAAAATTATAACATCAAAGTACCAGCTTAACCGAATAAAAATCAAAAAGCTGTTGCTTACTTTACTGGATCGTTGCTTGTAGCTCTCTTCCACAAGGTGAGGCATGATATTTATATTGCGTAACCTCCCAGAAACTCCCATGCATCTGACCAAATGTCTATTCAAATTAATAACTGCCTTTTTACACTTCAGACAGGTCTTTTTTTTGTTTTTGGTTACGAGCATTGGATCGCAGACTTGATTCACATTCAGGGTCCTGTTGGGAGAGATATTGCATGGTTCATGTTAGATGGATATCACACCTTGCACAATATGATATGCATGCTTTATAGATACACCATATGATGCAGTGAATATGATGTTTATAATATCTAAAACATTATAAGACTGACCTTTTTGTGGGTGGTGTTGGGACTTTGTTGGATTCATCAGGCTCCATCAATGACTCAGACTCACTGCTATAACAAAATATCCAAAACATTAGGTTGTATAACAACAGCTAGGAAAATATACTTAAAAGTTTGGGATATTCTACACCAGGTATTTACCTGCTTAAATAATCCACATCAGAAACACTTAGCATGTATTCATTGTCACTGGAATTGTCACTTTCAGCATCCTCCTCAATAGCTATATCACACAAAATGTATGGATACAAAATATACTGGGTACTTCATGCATAACATACACATTGAATGTATACCAACTGGACAGAAATTCTTTTTGAAAATAAGACTTGCTTTGTTTCATGGTTATAATGCCACTGTGGTGATTTAAATGTGAAATATATAGGGTGAATGATGCTTCTGCCCTCTCTATTGCTTGTTCACAAGTCCTTACTCAGTCATAAACCCATCTATTTCTTTGATGGAAACTTGATTGAACATCCACTTGGTCACCCTCCTTAGTGTACTTGTTTAAATGTTACAATAAATGAGAAGGCCTGCTTTTCTCAGTAATGTATTATAGAACATGCCAATAATTAAGGTCCATACCATCACCATCCACTGCTGATCTTCATTTATGACAAGTACAATATCTTTATTTACCTTCCTCCTGAGAATCAGTGCACTTGGCTGCCTGGGGTAGCTCATCAGTTAGCATCTCTGTCGTTAGAGATACTCCAACAAGTGGCTCAGAAACCTGAAACTCTGTGCCTGTAATTATAAAAACAGCGACCAAGTATTTTTGCAATATAGCAATCTTAATTCAGAGTCAGTTTAAATGTAAATATCCAAGAAAATGTCTTACCATCTTGTTGAGAAGTATTAGTGTTATGCAGGTGATCAAGTGGCACTTTGTCAGGCTCCATCTGTGTCATAAGAGATCCTTCATTTCTTGGCCCTGATGCCTGACAAGCTGTGGTAAATATAAAAATCGTGTTGTTGTGATTATTTGGTGATCTAAAACTTAAGAAGTTGGTCAACTCTCTGAAAGCAGGTATTCAAAAAACAATTGCTATTAACTGTACCATCTACTGGACTTTCCTTCAACGTCACTGCCCTCGATATATCCTCAAGATATGTGTTAAAGTAACTGGGCAATTTCTTCTTTACCAAAGCTGAAACAGCACAGAATAGGGTAAGAACCTACTGATGCACATTAACTGGTTATTTTCAACAAAACAAATTGTAACTTAATGGTCTAAAAGCTATAACACATTGTCTCGCTCACAAACCCAGGGCTTGTGAGCTAAGATTTTTCCAAAAAAAGATGTTTGATGTCAAACAGCGCGAGTATGAACATTAAGTTAAAACACGGGTAATGAGGTGACGTTATTTGTTGTTATTGCATCTGATAGTGCAAATGAATTGAAAATTGGGATGCATGTTTAACTTGGTAATAAAGTCATAGGGAAAAGACATCTTAGGGTCAATCTCTCTGAATCCAAAGTTAGACTACTACACAAAATGACCTTTCTAGGGAGCGACAAACACCTTGTTGCGCAATATCTTTAAAAACCAGTGATATATGGCTTATTGTTATTCTAAAGCTGACACAGTGATTTGAAGCAAGAGTATCCCAGGTGAGGCTTGTCCATTGCAGAGTAGCCTCACCTGGTATAATCTTGTTACGAATCCCTGTGACATACTGGTGGACATGATGGATGATGGAAGACTTTTCGCAGTAGTGATGGAGAGCTGTCTAGGAGTCTTTTTAACTGATTTAAGAAGAAGATAAAATACACTCCCTATTGCATTAAAAAGACTGGTGCAATTTTGGTCACCCACCTTATCAGCAGCACAAATGTCAAACAAAGTTAATTAATTTCAAATATGGGGGATGGGTTAATGGCCAAGTAAAAGCCTGTGAGCAAGGAGATACAATAGTTATGACTGTACAAGAATGAGAATCAGTTGTTTGCGACTCTTCATATCAAGACAATACATACCTTTGCCCTTTTCCAAATATGGATCATCTGCATTGAATTCTCTGATGTTGCTAGGCAGGACCTCAATCCTATTTAATTCCAAAATGAAACGTGTAAAAAAAAGAAATTAATTTTGTGTGTGAATGAGTTGTATTCAAAAATTAACAATTTTGCATAGCTGCATTTGATAAAAACTGTCATTCATTTCAGCAGCAAATTGTCAATAAGAATAGCTATGGGAGTCTAAATGCAGTCTGATAATGAAAGGTTACACGAAGTAGCAAGGTCAAATTAGCCATAATGGGTAAGCGAGCTGTTGCATGGATATTTCTAAAAACCACTCACGCATCTGGCTCGTTCCAGAATTTGCACTGTGTAAGATGATTCTTTTCTAATGAAGTCCGCCCAACTACAAATCCAGGCCACCATACCCTCGGTCTTTTAAGGCACACAAGTACTGCTGTTCCTACTGAAAAAATACATAACAGTTGAATCAATTGAATGAAATCTAATATACCAAGCATGCATTCATCTCCCATATTGCAAGTGTTATCCAGTCATAGGTTTATTCCTTAACTAGCTCATGACACCAATGCTGCTTACTTATTTTCTGACATTAATCGAGAATAATCCATAAATATCACTGTCCGAGTTTTATTAACCAATAATTGAATAGTGTGGGAGCACTCCAGTTGGCTCTTGTTTGCTGCAGTTGTTGGGTCCATACCCTTCTTAGCACCTTGTAACGGGGAAAACAATACACACATACACCTTCAGACGATACATTAGAGTAAATCACGCAATGCTTAGGCTTCATTAAGGTTCGTTGGCTGAGAGCAAATTTCATCTAGAAGTGTCACTGCATTTACAAAACCACAAAAATGTGGCCGTTAGCACACGCGCTAGCTATAAATACAATCTACAATTGTATTTCCACAACACTTAAAAATTTTATGAATCAAAGTGGCTACTTTGGTGTCATGACCACTTTAAATAACAAAGGTGGTATAAAAGCAAATACTCAATTAAAGGAGAAATCATTTACAAAATTCAAACACATAATATAGCATTTACCATGGAAATTTAATGTTTCATCAGCTTGTGAAACATTAGCAGCAGGAACAGACTTTTTCATTTTTCTTTTCCCCATTGTGGTGCTGCAGGAAACAAGTTATCAAGAAAGGGTACAGAATACAAAATTTATGCCTAGTTCAGTGTCATTTTTTGTAAGACCATGTGTACATGTTTGATTTAAAAACATCATTCTGCCAAAAAATTATGCCTAGACTGTGTGTGTGTGTGTGTGTGTGTGTGTGTGTGTGTGTGTGTGTGTGTGTGTGTGTGTGTGTGTGTATGTATGTATGTATGTATGTATGTATGTATGTATGTATGTATGTATGTATGTATGTATGTATGTATGTATGTATGTATGTATGTATGTGTATGTGTATGCATGTAAGTGTGTGTGTATATATGCATGTGTTTGTATGTATGTATATATGTTAGCTAGTATGTGTGCATGTATGAGTGCATGTATGAGTGCATGTATGAGTGCATGTATGTGCATGTATGTGCATGTGTATGTATGTATGTATGTATGTATGTATGTATGTATGTATGTATGTATGTATATGTATGTATGTATGTATGTATGTATGTATGTATGTATGTATGCATGTGTGAATGTGTGTGTATGTATGTATTTTTATATTTATGTATGTATATATATTTATGCATGCCGGCATGTTAGTTTGTATAAATTTATGTCCCTGTATGTATGTTTGAATGTATGTGTTTGTGTGTATGTCTTGGTGTATGTATGTTTGTATGTCTGTCTGTTTATCTTTTTCTATCGCCCCAACAAGCCATCGTCATAGCTGACATGGTAAGCCGAGCAGAATATCAGGTAGCCCAGAACTGACCGGCGCGATGATGTTCATAAGCTTAACAGTATACAGTTTATCCACGTCGCTTGGCTCCAGTGGTTTTACTCGCTACGCCAAACTATGCGAGATTGGCGTGATCCAGCGCTGACAAATGATTGGTTGTCTGTTACGAATTTAATGAATTATTCATGAGGTTAATCGAGGACACCTGGCTGCCGCTTGCTGCAGCCAACCTCAAACGTTGGCAGCATACACAAATCCTGAGGCGAAGTTTTGCCATAGGAAAAATGGACTGCCAACTGGTCGACTGAATTGGGTACTGCCACTAGCCCGAGCCAGATTTTACTCGCCATGGAGGGCGGGCGAGTGCTCATGTAATTTAAACATGCACGACGTATTATTGGTATATATGTATACTACCCTGCGATCTGGGCTACATGTCAAGATGGTGTCGCAATATATCGACAACGTGTTCGAACACGATCACCAAGATCATGCATAACCATCACAACCAACTCAATTAAACATGATTTGAAACTACCCATATATACAATAAAATAAAAAAACATGTTAATTTTCGTTGAAATACCTTGTGTGCTGCTATCAAAGAAAATATTGCTTCAACAATCACTTCTAGTTGGTAAACAAACCCAGATATGCCGCGCAGCTAGGGAGCTGTTAGTTTATGCTGAGGAGAGATTGAGGCAAGGAGCATGCATTTTTTCAACTTGGATCCCCTGTCCGAACAAGGCAGTCAAAGTTTGATAAAGGACCGCTTGCAGAACAAGGACCACTAAAATGGAAGCATGAGACCGCTATGGTTGATTTCTGACATTTCTATGTCACACAGGGACCGCTCTTGTCAAAACGGGACCACAGCGGCCCCTTTCTGTTATTTCAATGTCCGAAAAGGGCCGCAATTGCAAGATAAGGACCGCCAAACAAACATCTATCTATCTATCTATCTATCTATCTATCTATCTATCTATCTATCCATCTATCTATATATCTATCTATCCATTTCTCTCTCTGTCTATCACATCTCTCCATCGCTCTATCTTTCAATATCTCTCTCTCTTTCTATCTCCATATTATTGTTTATCTATCTCTCCCTCTCTATCGCACTCACTCTTTCTATCTCTTTATATTTTCCTTTCTATCTCTCTCTATCTCTCTCTCTGTATCTCTCTCTCCATTACTATGTCTGTTGCTCTCTCTACCTCTCCCTCCATCTCTATTTCCAACTCTCTCTTTCTATCTCTCTTTATATCTCTCTCCATCTCGATATCTCTCTCGCTTTCTTTATCACTCTGTATCTCTCAATCTCTCCCTCCACCTCTCTCTCTCTCTCTCTCTCTCTATATATATATATATATATATATATATATATATATATAGATCGCTCTATCTCTCTAACTATATTTTCCATCAACATCTCTCTCTCTATCGCTGTCTCTATTGCTCCGTATCCCTCCATTTATCCTGTTATATCTTTCTCACTATCTCTCACTACCTCTCTCTCCATCACTCTCTCTATATCTCTCTATCTTTATCTGTATATCTCTCTCAATGTTTATCGCTACTCGCTCTCTCTCTTTATCCCTCTATCACGCTCTCTATCTCTTACTTTCTCTCACCACTTTTCTCGCTTTCTCTCTCTCATCTCTCTTTCTCTCTCCTCTTTCTCTCTACTCTCTCTCTCTCTCTCTCTCTCATCTCACTATGGTTGCTTCTATCACATTACTTACCCGTTCTTATTCACTCTTGCATATTTATTCGGTTTTTCTTTTCCCACCCTTTGCCTCTTTCTGTTCCCTTCTTTTGTCCTATTATAGTAATAACGCTGCATATCAAAGACCCGAAATGACACATATTGCTGGGGAAATGTGAGACGCTTTTGATGCTGGCATGCTGGGCGTTAATAATTCAGAAACAGTAAACGCAATAGAAATAAACATTAAGATTTTGTTTCTGTGTTATCGGTAGATAAATGAAACTTAGATGAGCCAATAACTGCGTGTAGTAATGAAGGTAATAATGTATTGCTAATCCATCGCGAACTTCCGTCTCAGCAAGCAGAATGTAGGCTATTCTGTGTTTCTCTCTCGTCCCTCGAACGTTTTTCCTCTCACTTTCGACTTTCGTTATTATCTGATATCTAACGCCTCCTATATTGTAACTGAACCTCTTTGACTTTGTCCCTACGCTTGTTTAACACACACTCCCACACTGCAGCTCTCTCATTCCCGCCCTCTCTCGTTCACTCGTTCTCTCATTCTTTCTATCTTTCTCTCTCTCTCCTCTCTCTTTCTCTCTCTCCTCTCTCTCTCTCTTTCCTCTTTATTTTGCTAACTATTCCATACCTTTTTCATCTCTCAATCACTCTCTTATTTTGGTTATCTTTGTCTCTTCCTTCTCTCCACCACCATAACCCACACAACTGGTAATTACAAAACAGCTAAAGCACAACAGTAATAACCATCAAATTAATGTCAGCGCAGAAAGGTAGGCATATCTACAGCACTGTTTTACAAATTAGTATTTGAAATATATATATATAATATATATATATATATATATATATTTATAATGATTTAAATGATTTATTAGAATGATTTACCGCTTACTCGCATTATGAAAGTTGTATTCATACATATATTCTTTCCAAGTTAATCAGAATAGATACCTAGGAGGCAAAAGTGGACTTGCCTAAGTACAAATGGCTGCAAAGTCACACCCTTGTAAGCGACGATTGCAAAGAGTAACTGTGGCTGCGTGTGGCATCACACTGTTGCAAACGATTGTTGTGTCACATATATTGAGTAAAGGAACACCACGCAAAAGTTTGTTAATACTATTAAAATGTCCTAATGGCCATTGTGTCCGGTTATTATTGAACGGACCTTTACCCATTGCCCAAATGCACCGCGACCAAGAATAGACTGGCCTCAAATCGTTGTTTGCCACATGCAGATGCAGATTGTAGAGCGACGGAATGTCATCAGCCGTCCGTCTGTTATGCTACTTGATTTATAGACTAAACTATGACATATTGAATTGATTTATTCTTATCAGTATTATGATTGTGAAACTAGACATGGCCTTACAATGGAGTGACCTGCAATATATTTAACGTTTGTAACGTGTTGCGGTGTTTTATGTGCCTTGTCCAGGATAAGACTCAGACCAACTCTAACTGATATCTATAAGGTGCATCCACGTGATAGATCAAGCAATATCTATTTTTCTTTCGTGTATGAGTCAAAGGAATTCATTATGCAATTCTTGAATGAGCGAGGTTACAAATATATGCTTGTCTTATCACACAAATTCCATATAGATCACCTTTGAATGCAAAGAGGGTTCCGTCCTTTATACATTCCCTATATAACTTCGCTTAGCATCGAGTCTTTTGGAAATAAATAATACCATAGTTATATTAAACACGGGGCTAGGATATTTCCACTGTTACACGCATAGTACTATATTAGCTGTGTGTAACTGTTGAGGTAACAATTGTTCAAGAATCGTGATGCATCTGCTATTTCATAACACAGGTAAGATGTCTCTGCAGACAGGGGATAATCGTTTTACTTGTTATATCAAATCACTTTCGGAAGTTCATATTGTATAATAAGATTGGAAACCTGTGCTCTTTATACTTTGCAAATATTTGATATAGAATTAGTTTCAGTTTATCCTCCAGCCATGAACATATGAACACACTTGAATATGGATAAGTTCCATTAGTAGGTATATGTGGAGTAATCTACATTAATGGTTAGTACTGGAAGCGTCATTCAAAAACAGTTACTAAGTAGCAACTGACCAACAACAATGCATTGCACGCAGACACCGGATATCATACGAATGCCTTAATTTGCTTTGTATACCTACCTGGTAAGAATAGATATTTAAGCATGTTTGATATTGAAACTAATGCTTGAACCATTCATTCTACTATAGGTTCACATGACGTCCACAAAGCGCATCTACAGAACATACATGCACTGTACTAATACAGCTATTCCAAATGTTGCAGGTAGGAAAAGAACAGTTTCTAACTGATGGCCAAGTGCTCCACCTGCTCTGGGCATCATTAAAAAACTCTCTCTCTCTGCAGCTGATTCTCTCTCTCTTGTCTCTCTCTCTCTCTGAGAGAACACTTCATCTCTCTCTCTCTCTCTCTCTCTCTCTCTCTCTTCTCTCTCTCTCTCTCTCTCTCTCTCTCTCTCTCTCTTTCTATTCTCTCTCTCACTCTCTGTTCCTTTCTATAACTCGATCGCATTTCATTCCCGATCTCTTTCAGCTATTCTCTCACACTGTATTCGTTTAAACCAAGTTGGTGATCATTATCCCTTTTGGCTATTACCTTCGTCATTTCATTATTTAGGACTGCAACTTAATAACTTTACCAAATGGCATATTCGATATTTTTTTTTTAGGTATATCAGACAAGTATTCTCTCTGGAGGTCTCGGTATATTACTCACCCAGAGATAGGTCAGAGATTGGATTGCTTGTCATGGGATTTGAATATATCGGTGCAAGTGTGTCTGTCCAAGAACTGTGAAGCACCATGTTGAGATAGTTAATACGCCGAGTTATCGTGTTGCAGTATGCGATTATATAATCAATGCCAGGTCAATGTTTGTGCTGTAAGATGTGTAACGAGTTAAACAGGGTGAGCATTGTCTTGTTGCTTGTAAAACCATTTCACATTTAAATGTTTCCATCATCTGCAATTGAACGACAAACTAATACTATATTCGAAATTTCTTCGAGCACAAAGACTAGTACCTCAACAAATAATTTGATTTGCTTTATAAACCAAACCAGATTAATGCGGGTTTCTATAATTTGATACATGATCCGAGTTTACGACAAATTGTAAGTACAGACTTCGTTGAGTCGGTTCATTATATTTTTTTGGTCAATCCACACATGAATATTTCCCACAAATAAATGTGAGATACTTACTGTACGTAGTCGAAAAATGTTTAAACTGGTTTTACATAAACTATGAGCTCATGTTTGTCAGATACATTTAATTGACCAGTACTGCCTATCAGTAATAAGTCAGTCATTGATGATTCAAGAGCTTTATTACCTTTGCCCTTTGTATTGTATGGAATATTACAATCCTTCAACAACTGTGAGTCCAGATTAGCAAACGAATTGTTATTTCAAATTGCAGCCAGTGACACAAACAAGCACACATGCAATGCTGAATGCAACAATCCATTCAGCCACAACGATCGTTACAAAATGGCGTTGTTCAATATTGCGTTTATGAACGTAAATAATTGCGATGAACGGCGTTATTAATATTTTGTAATGGAAAAACAGTTTGATATTGCAAGTCGATCTACGGAATTTATATTTGTCATGATTTTATTGACATGCTGCATAGGTTCTTTTTACCAATTGGACAATTAAACTAACCTGATTAATGGGAGATACATCTACCAAAGCACTGTCAATAGATATGGTGATATCATAGACATAATGTAATGGTTATATTGGGACTTTACGAAATTTTCAGCAAGCATGTGATATCGCGATGATAATTGATGAGGCAGATTGTGATGCTTGGGCAACTACCTTAAGTGCCAGCGCCAACTTGGCACAGATAGGATTGTGAAACACATGCCGCTGGGACAAAGGTCAAGCAAGACATGTATTGAGCCACCGGTTCAGGTGCATCCCGTATCAGAGATGGCACCATCATTTAACGAGGTCATTCACGAGGAAGCAGTCAGGTTTTCAACCTGTAGGTCGAAAGGCGACGCAGTTTACCACATCAGTTCGGAAACCGGCTCACAGATATATTCAGATTACAATAATACTCTAGGGTCTCACTCACGAACCATCCATATCATCTCGTACCATACGATCAATCCGATCACATGATGGGCGCAACCTGAATACATACACAATGCTGCTGCTGTTGTTGCTGCTGCTGTGTTGTATTTGATAGCGTGCTCCGTGGGTATACTTGCAAACTTTCAATTGGGCGCGGCGGCTTATATATATATATATATATATATATATATATATTTATAAATATTACCATACACATACATTTGTATATATCTATTTAGATATATATATAATATATATATATATATATATATATATATATATATATATATATATATATATATATATATAGATGGTCTATATATATGGATGTATATATATATATATATATATATATATATATAAACATATATAGATATATATATATATATATATATAGAGATATATAGATATATATATATATATATATATATATATATATAAATATACTGGATATATAGATATATATATCTATATATCTCTACCCCATCTCTATTATATATATATAGATCAGAGATCTCTAGATATCTCTCTCTCTCTCTATATCTATCTCTATCTATCCTCTCTATAGATCTATATATCTATAGAGAGATATCTCTCTCTCTCTATATCTCTCTATATATCTATCTATATATATATATATATATATATATATATATATCTATATATATATATATATATATATATAGCGTCAAACCGCTGTTGCTTTTGTTGCGTGAGGCAGCTAGCTAATTGCGTAGACGTGGTCACCTGCGACAGGATGCGGCAAAATCAGACACATAGTACGTATTTACTGCCGATTGATTGCGCACGCATGCAATCCACGCAGCAAGACATATACTGCCGCTTTAACGTTGTATTCTGCAACAATTTTATCTTCTTGTCAAAGGAACTTGAATAAACGGCCTTCCTTCTTCCATAATGATTGTACTATATTCATGTCATGAAATGCGGTCTAGTCACTGCAATTTGGCTATATTATTGGGTTAATCATATCCTCCATAAGAAATGGTACAATTGTAAAGTCCCCGTTTACGCACGCTTGTGGATGGCTGATTGGTCAGCAGCGGCGGACAACAGAATGATTACCGCTTGTATAACTAGGGGCTGTGCAGAGGTCGCATGTTATTGATGCGCATTCGGGTTTCATATATTATCCATTGCCTGTCTATATAAACAGATGACCTGCCATCAAACGTCAAAGATTCTTATCGAACTTAAATTTGTTATATTCAAGAGTCTTCTGCTGCACTAGTATGTTTGGCATACATCAAAGCCGATGAACTGTTTACCGTTGCTTAGGCAGCGCAATTTCTATTCAATGCACTGCCATGCATGTCCAGCCGGTCGTCGTCAATGCCTCCACAGATGGTGATTCCTGCTGCTAGTCGCCGTCATTGCCTCCACATATGGTGATTCCTGCTGCAGGTCGTCGTCAATGCCTCCACATATGGTGATTCCTGCTGCAGGTCGCCGTCATTTCCTCCACAGACGTGTGATTCCTGCTGCAGGTCGTCGTCAATGCCTCCACAGACGTGTGATTCCTGCTGCTGGTCAACCATTGTCAGAGGCTCGTCTGCACCCACCGCAGACAAGGGAGGAAATAACAAAGCATTCTATGACAAAGTGCAATATTAACTCCAGAACGACCGTCGCTTTCTTTCTTATTGGAAGGATGAGCAATATCAAGTGGAGCACACAGACGACGTCTTACTGAATAACGCACTTGTGTGCGATAACATTTTTATTGCTGGGATGTAATGTGTACCCTTATTGCTTAATAGTTGTGTTCCTTGTACTCTTTGTCCTTGTTGAGAACAATATACCACAATATGTTGATCATCAGGAAAAGTAATCCTATTGGTATAATATGCCGCTGGTAAGAATGATAATGACATTTCTTATGAAGACGCACTCTTCATGTAAACTGCTTGCATCTAGCCTTTGAGCTGCGGTTGCGTAAAGGATACACTTGAACAAGCTCTCACTCCCTCTCCGATCTCTTTTTCTCTGAGCTGTTTCTCTCTGAGCTCCCTCTCTTTTTCGGGGCTTCATAGTTAGAAATAATAAGGCAGTCAGTCATTATCGCTTGTGAAGCTATATAACATTGAAATGTTTCCATCTGTAGATACGATACATCAAGTCGAAGACAAATGATTGATTTGATCAGACACTTTATCGATTACAACAACCAGTACCTGGACTAATGATGCAAAATAGGTTTATACAGGCAAGTTATAAAATCAACCTTTGCTGTTGATGTGTTGTATATAATAGTATTCACGAATGCACTCACGAATATTTCCCACATGTAAAAGAGATGCAGCTATTGTTGCTCACATATTTACATGGAAATTATCTTAGCCTTCGACAAACGTCGAAGTCCAGGTTACTAATGGGTTTGTTATTTGTTTGGTGTGTTCCTCTACCATATGAAGAGTAACTATAACGCAACATCTATCTTCATCACACTGTCAATCACAGTTAGTGCATTTGGTGATGTCACTGATACATATAGCTTATGAATGTGGTCATCCACGAACTACCCATATCATTATTCACCATGATCCTATACCAACCAGGATATAACCTGCATTCATACATATCAGCTGCTGCTGCTGCTGCTACTGCTGCTGCTACTGCTGCTGCTGCTGCTGCTGCTGCTACTGCTGCTGCTGCTGCTGCTGCGACTGCTGCTGCTGCTGCTGCTGCTGCTGCTGCTGCTACTGCTGCTGCTGCTGCTGAATTCCGTGGAGTCAGTGAACAAAATGATTCACACGGTATTTGAAGATACCGGAGTACGCTCCAATAGTAACCATAAGGGATCGTGATGTATTCGTTATACGAGCATATATAAAATGGCAGGCAAACACGCCCTGTCTACGCCGAGACCTAGTTTTGGTTTCAGTGTATAATTCGGTGATTATCATTGCGAGTCAAGATAAGCAATGAACGTGTTATCTCGACTCAACACTGCATGCGACAATCATTGGACCACATGCATTTCACCCCTACACGATCGTTACAATATGTTGGCTCGATAGATTCCATTGATAAACGTTACTGCATATTATAAAACACCGTTCTCATGTAGAGTGTCAAACATTTGTGATTAGTTAACTTTAGCAGTTTGGCCTTAATTAATATATCCGATTAAATAACTGATTTGAATGTTACACTAAATATCTGCTTGTTTCGTCTCCATTGGTTCAAATATTGTTCCACAAAAATAGTCGCCATCTGAAATGTTTAATTAAATAGGTGCAATAGCTAGCGTAATACCTGTTATGTTTATCTTGCTTTGAATTGCAGGTAGAACTTGAGGAAAATGTTCCATTGCTTTCCTTCGAATTCGACTAATTTTAGCATCTTATATCATTTTCATTTGCGATACAATTGGTTTGATATAGGCAGGTGAAGACGCTTGCAATTCTGTAACACAGTTACTTGTGTGATGTTAAGTCTTTCTGTGGATATCACTTCATTCGCGTGGTCTTTTTCAAAGGTAATGGTAAGTTCATTCATCTCCACTGCACTTTCAGTCACACCTATCACAGATACATATAAACAACGAAACCATGCTATTGCAACACTCATGAGCTCCCCTTATCATCATTCACCTTACAAGTATTTGACCATATGGCCAGCGGTTTCCTATCAACAGACAGACATATTGCATTGAGCTGCTTCTGCAGTTGCATCTGACAGCGTCCGTCGCTTATTTTCGGGAACCTAATGGAGAACGGGAGCTGCCCTTGCCTAAATACCTCCTCAGAAAATCACACAGCCATTGTCACATTACGCAGACATGGCGGAATCAGGTGGAATGTATTAATGAATCATGAAACGATGATGTCAGAACCATTCTACTTCACAAATACGATGTCATTCAGCCTGGTCGATGCAATGTGTCGAAATGCTGTTTTTAGATCTTCCGCTGTCAAACATAAAGAT